>CP137666.1:18275029-18762030 GCA_037976565.1 Mesocentrotus franciscanus | reverse complement strand
TATATGAATAAACCTTCATGCAGTATATTCAACTTCGGCAGCTTCTGAGTCGTTCCTGCTTCAATTCGAGTGAGAGGGTGAATTCCGGCCCCCCTCTACTGAATTCTATCTCAACAAGGGGCAAGGGCCGATTGCCCCCGTTAGTTCCCAGCTGCTCAAGCAACTTAATTGTGCTTGTCAACATGAAGCTCGAAATCTTTAAATGTTTATTCTCTGGCATCATTGTATTTTGATGTGCGCTAAATATCATAGGCCTACCGAGTAAAATTTATTAATATAACTATCAAGGGTCGATCCCGGGTCTGTCTCACCATAATATCCTCAAATTTTATTTTCATTGATTTTCTCTTGTTTCTTATACTAGTCGATCATGCTTGCCAGTGTTTTAACATTTCAATTAATTTTGAGTTACACCGCCGACTGGCGCGACTAATGATCGGTAAGCTACCAGCCATGTAACAAGAACAGCAATGCAGCCGCAAGCTGCCTGCAGGCGTGGACACCGTTCACACATTTGATGAAATATATAAAACTATATAACCTATTTGTTTGACATGAAATAACAAAAGCGACACTCAGGAGCGATACACCACATCATGATGACCGCAATGCAGGCATATATAGCCTATAATATAGGAATACCAAATTTTGTGGAAAGACAACAACAACAAGTCAACAACAACAAAGAGGCTAACACTAACGGAAAACCCGATACAGCAAAATACACCATGCAGGCATGCTACCCGAATAATTCTATACCGCCCATGTTTTGAAAGTGGGGGTGGGGCCCTGTGTGTATAGACGGCGTGCGTGGTCGCTTTTCTATTACGTCCAGGCCACCGATATATACCTCAACAGCGTAGCGGACTGCAATATATTGCACTCGAGAAACCCATGTTATTGCACCAAAAAGTCCTGAGAATAAAGAGATCGATTAAGTTGTCCTCAATACCAATCAAAATATGATGTATTATTACACAGGTAACAAGATTGACGAGAAATAACAAAATAGACGAAAATTCGAGAATCATATCCCGAGTGTATTTATTTGAGAGAATTTTTCGTACAGTGTAGTATTATTAACATAATAAAAAGGGTCGCTCCATTCACAACATTAGATTCATCCGCGAAAATGCATAAAAATAAAAAAAGTTTATAAAAATGTACTAAATAGGATATACATAATTTATTTTGCTTGCTATAATAGATTAATTTATTACAACTACAGAAATGCCTAAATTTTAACCATCAGAGTACCATTTGTGAAGATAGCGGATCTACATTTTATCATTTAAATCTCCCTGTTTTGGAGGTCACAAAGGGTGAAGAGGCATTCAATATGGCGGCATCATCAGTAGACAAGTAATCGTGATGAAAATATTCAAACCCTTTGTTTCTATGAACGGGCATCAAAACCCGCCTGTTATCGTCCTGCAAAAGTGCCATCACTGTAAGTTCTTTGATTCTATTTAAGATTTGGCTTGAAATTTATTAATTTTAATGTTGGTTTTGCATGTTCGTGCAGGTAAATTCCATCGTTTTAATTAACAAATTACACGTCCGCTTGGGCTTGAGCGTGCAGCTTTGCATTCATTGTTTTAACCGGGATTGGGTGGATATTTAGAATTTCGGAAAGCTGACATATTAATATATTATTCGCATGATTTTACATTTCTGGGAAAATACTATCTCATCCTATGAGCTTCAGAATTTATTATGAAATGAAAAATATTTTGCATGCCGGCCTACTTGCATGATGATGATGCACTGCACCGAAACTTGAGTGAGTGTGTGTCTGCGAGTGTAAAGTGAATGTGATTGCAAGACGACTGAGCTGAGCTGAACATGAATTGGGCAACTAACTTTATTTTCATGTTAATATTGCTTGTTCTACATGTAGTGCAGCATTGTTGCAGAATGCCTTTTTTGTTGCAGATTCACGATGAAGTGTAGATCAACATTAAAGGGCATTATTTGCAGGGATTTGCACTTCGAAAATCCCAAAACTTGTAAAGCCAAGGGTCAGAATGGTGTAAAAGTCTTAGACCCTGAATTGAAAACATTTATAAAAGTCTGGTGGCAAAATATTCATTATCAGCAACATTACAGTCATTTTTCTTTTCATATTTGAATTATGCAACTGGCAGTGGTTTATTCTCCTCTTTTGTTGTGTACGAAATGTGGCTCCAATTTTGTACAATTTCAATTTTGGTCTAGTGGTATGTTCACCTGCATGGTCAGCTCTCTGTCTTCACCTACCAGTTGATGCAAATTGACTTAGGTGAGCCTCGGTTCGAAACTGAGGCACGTCTTTTGGATTGTAATGTTAAAGGTCGGTCCCCAGACGTAACTAATCGTATCTGATTGATACACGTCTGTTAAAATCCAATTATACACACTAAACTCAGAGAAGAAAAAAACAGATTTTTTTTTTTAAATTTTGAATTTGCACATACATGTAGATCTAGATCTACTTTCATAAACTCATTTTGGTGTTCCAGATAAATTTCGAGATAAGTCTTTGAGGTCTTGCAAATCCCTGATATGTGCTTTAGATCTAAGTCAATATAACCTTTTGTAGAAATTTAACTTTAATACACCCATGTCAACTTCTGATCAGACTTCTGTCCAAATTCTCTTGAAAGTCTGATCAATCCAATGTTTATCAGGTAATATGATGGGGGTACTGTGAGTTGTACTCTTTGTTTTCAAATGCTAAATAGTCATCTAGCAAGAAATGTATGTGAAGACAAACTAAACAAAAGACAAACAGTGGCTTTTGCTTTTGGAGTGAATAGCAGAAAGGTACATGTAATCGTAATTTGTTAGCTGCGGTTGTTTCATTTGTTGTACTTATGAATATATTTGCCTATAAATAAAGTAATAGATTGCAATGAAATTGTGTTTTCTTTTGACTGTTTAAGGTGAAATAAAAGAAACTTCTGTACATGTACATGTACATGAAAGTTATGACACTGTCTTAGTCTCTTGGGCTTAAGTCATTTGAAGGAAACTTTAAAAATAAAGTTTTGTACTGTTCATGCAATATTATTGTAGACGAATCTGGAAGCAATTAGGAGAGGTTGATTACAGAACATACATGTAGCATAACAATTGATATGTACATGTACTGTGAAGTTTAAAATGATCAAAATGAAAGTAAGTTTTGCTGAAGATCACATGCACTGTACACAGAAATAAGACTACATGTACACCCAAAAGTTTGTCCAAACTTTTCATTACTACCATACTTTTCAGTCATTTTCGTCATACACGTATTTCAAATGATATGGCATTTTAAAGGCGATCCTTTGCAGGAGATATTTCTACTGTGATACTTTTACACATTGACATTCAAAGAATGCAAAAGTTCACAAAATTGTTTTTCAACCTTCACTAGAACTCAACCTTCTCCTTATAAGTACTACAAGGCTGCCAACCATTACGTTTTTCCCAGAATTGTTCCGCTTTTTACTCCAAATTACGGTAGCACGTTTTTTCTTCATAAAATACTTTTTTTTAAAAAAATATTTTTTTATAATAAAGAGTACAAATTTACAAATAGGAAACGAAAAAGAAGTAAAAGGCGTAAATATTCTCAAAAAGAACGAAACGCTGATAATGCCCCCAAAACAACAACAAAAAACTACCTACTTGTAAATAAACTAATAGGTCCTAATATGGAAATAACAGCATGAGGAATGGGCATTTCTGCATTGGAAGTATGTTGGGGCATGGTTGTAAGTTTCGTTTTAATGAATTCCTTTTTTTTGCTTGAAATAACTTTTTTTTGCCATCATGGTTCCTCTTTTTGGTTGCACAAGGTTGGCAGCTCTGGTACTACATGTACTGTATGTCCCATTTGCAGGCCAAAAAATGAAAAGGTTAAATTCCAATGGCATTTGAAAGATAATACTAATTTAGAACTTCTGTCAAAACGAAAGGGCTTGAAAATGTCTTTTTGTGGGAAAATAACTGTGTCGAATCGAATTTAGCGAGTGCTCTCGTTTAATTAAATAGCCTGATTTTCAGACCCTTGTACCGAACGGTCGTATGTTTAGTGCTGTGCAAAGACTCAATCAGTTTAATTTTGGCCATTACAAGAAGTGGGTTATTGATGTAGACCAATGCTGCATGTACTGTACCTGTTACAGCTCATTTATGTATGCTATCACCAAAGAAAAAAAAAGAAGTCAGTCAGTCACTCAATAGTGTCTGACAGTGAAGTCTGTAAAGTAAACAGGTTTCCTTGCATAATTTGAATACTAGGACATTGCTAACGTTTAAATTAAACAGATAGGACATACATGTACATAACATATTCATGATTCCTGCAATGTTCTACAGAATTTGATGTTGGCTACAAAAGGGACACAGTATCTTTAAGGTATCTGAAAATTTTGAAGATATTTAGTATCTTGATGCACAATTTTAATATAAGAGAAGGGTCTCTTTTTTATCTATTTTGTCTCCAAGTAGGGAGGGAATGTTGTTATGTTACTCAGTGTCTGTGCAGAGAAAAAAAAAATCAAATTCACATACCGGTACTCTGCAAAGAGTCTGCATGTAAGTTTTGGTATAAAGTTCAGAATTTCAATGTGTTCTGTACATTCTTAAACTTGACAAAATCACTACACATGTACGTCTACATGTAACTGTAGGAGTAGCTGACTTATCATGTCTGCCAATAATAGAAACACTCAATATTGTATTGGAAGGGGTGAATTTATCTTTATCAGAATTTCCATGTTTTTTATTTTAAGATTAACTGTAGGAAGACTTGCATTTTCTTTGTACAAATATGACAAGTTAGTGGCAGTATGCTAAAACTGTACATTTACTATGATCTATCCTGACCTGCTAGCCATCACATTTGTCAATTTGGCAAGTTCAAAAACATTTAGCATTGCTTGTAATTTTACATTATAACCTCAGCCCATCAAAGGTGGTGCTGGAGTTTTTTAAAACTTTAAATTGAATGTCAGATAAGCGTTATTTTAAGAGAATGGAAAGCTGGCTTGAATATATGTAAGCAGAAAATCAGAGAAACATATCGGTAAAGTAGTGAAAATTGGAAAAACTAGATTTTGTTTAGGCTGGGGTCATTTGATGGTAAGGGATTTCCCCATTTGTGATGTGGTCATGATGGGTGTAACCATACATGCACATGGAGAATTCTCTTACATTGTATGTGATCCGTTAAAAATAGATAATTAACAAAACTAACTACTACAAAAATTTCCATTTTAGGTTGACTTCTTAGCAATGACATTTTATACCTACCGGTAGCTAACATATTTGTGTTCCCTGAACCACCCCCCAAGAAAAAAAGGGGGAATGGAACAAAATATTATTTTGATCGTAAGATTTGAGAAAAGAGATATGCATATTGAGGATTTTGGGGTACAAAACATATTATGAAAATTCTTTATGCATGATATTACACATGACCAGTAGGAGAATCCCCATATACATTGTAATTGTATCTTACTTAGTGATCTCAACAATCAGGAATTTAGCTTAACACATTAAGACATCCAAATTCCAAAGGTACATCTAATATGTAAAGCAAGTACACTCTACATATACCTCTTGTTTTGTTTTATTTCACAAAACAAGTATCTATGTGCATGAATGCTTAAAAACACATTTTGTTTTATAATGTAATGGCATGTTTATCAAAGTTTTTGTTGCAGTTTGATCATGGAAAGAATGAAATTGAAAAGTTAAATTTCACAAGCTTGACCAAATGTCCCACTTTCCAAACTTCAGTCTGTGCATTTGTTAGCTACATCATACATACATGTGCATTTGCTTATGAAATGAATGAATATTCTTATTCTTATAAGGTGTTGATACATGTAATCAATCAAAATAGAGAGAGAACAAAAATGTTAATTGCTTTCATGCTCTGTGAATTTATCCCTGTATAGATGGATTTTAGATCTATCTGCCAGCCCACCTGTATATGTATTTTTAAAATCGAAATTTCTCCCAACTGAATAACTTCAAAATTAACTTGAATTGCATGTAAGTAGTGTGATTAGTATGACTTGTTTTCTTGTGTGAATAGTTACATGCACTGCGGAAGATGAGTGATTGAACTTAATCAAATTTGAAAAATATATGCTTTTCTTAAGTCAATAAAATGGTACACAGGACTATTCTAATACTTCTTTTATTGCTTAACATCTTCTATCATCTATTTATATATTCACCCATATTGGTTAATCAAACAAAAGAGAAACCAATGAAATGCTGGAAATAAACTGTAAACTGAGAAACTTTTTTTATATCATGCTGATTTATCCTCCATCCCCTCTGCCTGTACATTATCAACAATAGATATTGTCTCATCGGCCTCTGTCCAAGCCCTTTTCATCGCTCTCTCTCATCACACCTACTCCGCCATTACCATGCTGTACTAAATATCTAAGCTCTCTCTGCTGGTCCACTAACCATATACTGGAGCCGATTATAGTATGTCAGGTGAGATTGTGTTTGTGCCTCTGTGTCTCTGTGTGTCCAAATCTTGTTTCCTATCCCTTTCTTCATAGATATTGGACTTAATTTCATGCCATTCTATAGTTTATGCTGTTACACTGTACATGTATTTTTTAATTTTTGTAAACTATTACAACATGTATACATGTATGTAGCTTACTTCACTGGAATGAGCAGTGACATCATTTGCACATAATAACAAATAAGAGAGATGCTACATGTACATAGATAATGTGATCTTTGAATTTGGTGCAATTATGAAATTGTAAGAACACAAAATCATTTGAATTCAAGAAAAAAAATAGGTAAGCTTTATGTACATTTAGCTACATGTATATTACATTGATACTTGCAGAATCACAAGACATAAAAATGCCAATGTTTTGTGAATTGAATTTGTGTTGTACAGTAGTTTACTAGTTTTCATACGAAGTTTAGCAAATTTGAAAATATTGATTTTATTTTAGCTTCCAAGCTTAAAGGTACATGTATAGACCAGTTTTGAAACCCCCCTCTCAAAAAATGAAATGGAAGCTCTTATTACCAATCATGTGAAAGAATGTTTTGACTAATACGTGATGATACAAAATTTGCCGGGAAACCGCCTACTAATTGATATATTTGTTAAATTATCATATCGATCCGGACTGGATAGATATCGCGTAGAAAAAGTCTAGTCTCATATACATCTTTCTGTGTACAGTGCTTGTAACTTTACCAAGACTGGGCCAAATTTCTTATCATTTAGATGATTCCAAAACCTTGCAGTACACACCAATACTTATATGCTAGATGATCAACCTTTTCTGATTGATTCCACACATTTCTTTCACAGTGCAATCGCATGACCAGAACTGGTCTATACCTTTAAAGGAATAGTCCACCATGATATCAATAATCAAATTTATCTGAATAAAGCTACAGTGTACATGTACATGTACAGTGTATGAACTACATGTATGAACACAAGATGACAAATTGAGTGAAAGTGGGAAAATTCCATAGAGAAAAAGAAAATTATCTTGTTTCAAGGTTATGAAAATCGATTTACCGGTTTGCAATTTTAAGATTTCAATTGCAAAATTTGAAATGAACTTATATTTTAGGGAAAAATGATATCCAAGTTGTTCAATTAATGAAAGGGTTATTTTTTTTTTTACATACAGGATAACGTACATGTTCATGTTCATGTCTAACAAATTATATTTTTTTCATAGATATTTTGGGCACAGATTTTGATATAGGATTTTCTTTGGGAAAAAAAGAAGAAATCATGAAATAGTTTCATTAGTTTGTAGAAAATAAATAAAAAAGAGTACCATGCAAAATAGATCACCAAGATTTGTTCAGGAACTTTGCTCATTAAAAATTCCTATTCTTGATCTGATTTTTCTTACTTTCCAATAACAAATCTCTGTCTGTCTGTCTGTATGTATGTATGTATGTATGTCTCTCTCTTCTTTCTCCCTCTCTTTGTCTTTTGATTTTTGTTCCTCCGGCTTTATGAAAATCAACCTAATATCAGGGTGGACTTTCCCATTATTTACTAACAGTAAATGCGAGTTACGTGTATGTTTTTCTCTTCTTTTACTTAGGCCAGTTCTTTAAAAAAAGTGCAACAGTTCTTTCCTTGATGGAAACCACTATATTAAAAAAAAAAACATGCAAATACATAGGCAGGTTAATTCTCCATGTTATTATAAAAGAACGTTGTTAATTTTACATGCACATTGATGTTAAAAGCTTTACAACATGCTATCCCTTGGTAAGATTACATGTTGAAGCTGAATTTGTTGGCTACTCAGGTACTTGCATGCTCACAAAGTAACGCCTTATTTCTATTATACACATGCAATATGTACACATTTTTCACGTACAGAATATTGTTGTTTATGTTGATGATCAATTTCAATTGTGTAGGAAATTTTCTCATAGTTTCAAAGTAAGGGGAAAACATATCCATGTACACTGTATACTGAATTTACATGTACACAACCTGTAGATGTCCAAGTGAGTAATGCAAGTTCGTACCCAAGTTTTGAGTGGTAAGAAGTTGATGCAGTTTTGAATAATTAAATAATCAAATATGTCTGTTGTCATGTTTGAGCATTCAGAGTTGTAAACTGTACATTTAATATTGGGCTAAGCCACCAGATAAATAATTTTATCCTAAAATAATTGTAGAATGTAGGACCAATTCTAAATTTGGCAGTGTTTTCTTTTTACATTGGCTAAAGGACATGTACATGTATTGTACATGTATTTAATAGCAATGCATGTAATTTGATTAAACTTACATTGGTGTGGATTACCAGTTATCATGTATTTTATATTTTGTGTTTTATTTGAAATATTTAAATATCAAATGCATTACCTTCTCTCTCTCTCTCTCTCTCTCTCCTACAGGACGCAGGAAAAGACTTGGCCATAAGCCAGAATTGGAGGTGAGTAGAATGCTGTGACTGTTGCATGACCGAATTCCCTGAAACATGTTATTGAGTTTTTTTGTGGGAATCTGCTATTTTACAAGACCCTGGTTATTACATATAGAGAAGTGTAGTGATGCATGAATATATACATGTGAAATACATAAATGTATTGTAGCCATTTGTAATGCAGTACCTGTCTTGCTCTTGTGGAAGATATTTTGACATATATATTGTATTCTAGAATGAATTGAATTGTGTTTGTTACACATTTAGACATTTCATTTCAAAGTAAAGTTTTTAGAAGAAAATCAGAGAAAATGATAGTGACAATTCAGTTGCACGCCACCCGAGACCACACACAGGGCTAACACTAACAGTGCCACTGCTGTTGGACCCTGGAGGCTTGACTCTGTGTGGAATAGAATCCAGCATAGCTTAGCTCGCAGAGCGTTACAAAATTTGTTTCCAGCAGCTGCCTCACAAAACTTTGTATTTGCTATGTGGTTTCATCAATATTACCGCGATTTCAATTTAGTTTCGTGAATATAGGTATGAAATCAAAGCTTGGATTGTGATTATTCTGGCCATGTATACTGAATTTTGATAATTGTTTTTTAAAGTAAAGCTTTCACGATGAAGTCTAACCTTGAGACGGTGAGAGAGTGGTTGTAAATCTGTAACTCAATCCAGTGCAGTAAAACAGTCTGTGCTTGCCACGCTCTCGATCTCCGTGCTGCATGCCGCCCGCCGTAGCGCTAGGAGAGAGCGGCTGCTCGTAGTCGTGCATGAATTGTTACAGGGTGATTTTGGACCATTTCCTTTTGTAAAGTTGCCCCCGTAATCACATTTTGGGCCTATTTCGGGGGCGAAATCGCCCGCAGCCCCCATGTATTTTTTTCCCAGGTACTATATGTAGATGTAAGACACATGCACAATTTACCCCATTAAAATCAAATACATGTACATGTACATGCTTGAGTATATTTGTGGTAAAGTGCATGGATATTACATTTTCTGCTTGTACATTAAATTGCTATCTATAATCTACAGGAAATGTTAAATGATGGAAACCAATAACTGTTTTAAGGGCATGAGAGAAAATTTACTCTGTAATTGCAAATACTGTCCATTAATAAAGGGTACTTTAATAGCGATGCATCAATATTATGATTATTCTATGAAAAGCTACTTGTCCATCTCAAACATGACAGAAGTGTACTGTATGTTCTTGAAATTATGTATAAGTATATATGTACTCAAAAGTCAACATTTTAGATTGTTCTATTGAAAATGTATTATTCCCTTGAATTTGCTCTCGTTTTGTTTTGTGAAAGAATATATTTTAATGTTTGAATGAATCTGTTTTGATTGAATAGGTCTCGATGGATGTGGAAAGCATTCCACAAAGGAGAGGAAGAGGCCGGCCAAAACGTGAAACATTCAATGTCAATGAAAGACGGAAAGGCCTCAGGTAGACATTAATTCTCTTTTTCTTCATTCTTTCTTAAAGTAAGAACATCGTGTTTTGGTTTTCTTTGTAGCTGAAGTCAATATTCAATTAGGGTTTTTCAAATCTTAGTTTTCTAATCTTTTTAAATTCTTTCTTTTAATTAAACCAAAGCTTGCCCAAAGACATTGTACAAGTATTGAATGTCTTTTTGATCATACGCATATTAGCTGTGTTAAAACAAATTTTGAAAAAAAAGATGAGAATTCAATTCCAGCAGCTGCAGAAATTCTGTATTGTTTTAATGATTGCAAGTGTGCCTTGCTTAAAGTAGGTAATCTTTTTAGTGATATAAGTTCTCCAAATATTACATGTATTAACTGTAACAAAAAATACCTCAACATTCTCAAAAACATGTGTACACCTATAGTTAGACCAATCATTTATGTTAAATATAAGCTGTGATTTCATGAAAAAAAGAGGTGGTTTCTAAAAAAAAAGGAAAATATATATTTTGATGATTCATTCTCCTGGAAAAAAAGGAAATCCATCATCTTTAGCTATAATTGAAAAGTGTGTGTCATTTTTTGTCTATTCTAGAGTGGAGGGTGGAGGTGAAGATGAGCCTACAGATCTTGCAATAACTATGGATACAACTCTCAGCAACTTGGAGGTGGAGCCCTCCAACAAACTAACCTTGGACAATGAATCACTGGAGGAGGAACCAGAGGACGATGACCCTGGGGATATGTCAAATATGATGGACCATTCAGAACAATTAGTGGAAAGAACTTGTAGCGACCAGTCGCTGGTCAAGTCTTTGGATTCTTACAGTGCTGCAACGGACAGTGGGGTAACGTCCCCTGAGCTGAGTCATAGAGGGGTCAGCCCGGGGCATACAGGGGGTTATGGGGGTAGTCTGATGGATGAGAACCAGTATGACGATGATGTGATGGATTGTAATAATGGGTAAGTATATTATCCTTTAGCTGGACTTGTATCTAGCCTCATTCATGTTGTAAACAGTTTGTTTTCTGCACAAGAGTGTCAACATTCTTGGTTGTAAGCGATGTTGCAATAAGATCAGTTTATTTCACACATTCCACTTCAGTATTTCCACTTTAGCATTTCCTCCTCTCTTAAAATTGTGGAAGTGAAGGAAATCATTGAGATATGAAACACTTGAAATATTACCTTACACATTTTGCTTTCAATTTTCACTCTGTTCAGCACTATCTGGAATTGCTGTTGTTGTTGATCTCGGTAGACATGCCTTTAAAGCTATTTTTCTTTTATTGGGTTTTTAAAAAAATCAAAAAAATCACCTAATAGGTGATTTTTTTTAATTTTTTTATTCACAGGGATTTCTTTTATAAATTCTCATTGAAAAAAAAAGATTTAATGCTTTGATTGCGACCTGTATCAAGGTACATGTCACAACTACAATACATCCTGAAATGGGCATATGCATTCTGTATGCTCAGTATCCTTGTAAGAATGTCACCCCAATCAATGTGATATTTGTTTGATTCCTTCTTTCAGTAGCAGTGATCCGAGCTGTTCCCTCTGCTGTTGTGGTGAGCGTAGCTTGCTAGGGCAGGGGGATCTACTGCGATTCGACTCCACTCCGGGATTCAACCCCTTCAGGAAACCCCTGCCCAGGTCCAGACGGAACTATGAAGAGGACGCTCCTTATAACCCTAATGAGAGGAGCCAAAAGCATCTCACATGGAGACGAGCTCGGGGACCTCCTAAGGCACATAAGCATGGACTGGGGTAAGACCTTTCATGATATTTACACATAACTTCCTTAGCCGGTTCCTTAGCTGGATTTCATAGAATTTGGTTTTCCATGTTGTCCAAAATGGCATATCTAATGATGACTGTTATTTGTATAGACAGGTAGATCTGTTCAGATCTATCTCTCTACCCTACTTTGACATTAAAATTATCAGGTTCAGAAGCATTTTTCTTATACAGGAAAGGTCATGTTGAAAGAAAATATTAATATGATTAATTCTGATAAATAGATTTTTAAATGTTATTAATTGGAATGATTTAATTCTGATAAATAGATTCCACATATTAGTACAGTCGAACCTGCTATAGTGACCACCTGTATAAGAAGACCACCTGTCTACAGAGACCACATTTTTTGTTTCCCTTGAAAATGGTTTCTCATTGAAACATGTACTAAAGGAACGTGTACATAAACACCACCTGCCTATATAGACTACTTTTCTTGTCTCCCTTGGGTGGTCTTTACAGACAGGTTTCACTGTAATTGGAATGAACTGAAATTTGTTTTATCTTTGTTGTTATTAAAATTGTCTGTGTTTCGTTTTGTTCTTACAGTGATAGAAGTAAATCACCTCGTAGGAGTAATCCTGATGCTATCAAGGATCCATCATTAGAAGGCTTGGATGAATTGAGTCATGTAGGCCATGCTGATGAACCAGATCTCCATGCTCTCTTTGAATCGGCAGGTAAGAAATCATGTCATTCATGCTATGACTGGATAGTATTATGGCATGAGGGTTTAAATGATCTAACAGATCATGCACATCGACCACTCACACACAAACTATGGTAACTCTAAAATGAAAAATTAATAAATACCTGCAGTGCTGCACTTATGCTATGCTTGGCTGGTTTGTTAAATTTCCCATTCGCTGAATCTAACTCTGCCTCCACAAACATTTATATATTAATGAATAGGCATTAATGCATTTGTAACAATAGATATGTCATGTTCAACAGAGATAAAGTGGACTACTCTTGTGTATTTATCAATGCCTAGAATGTTTCAATTTTCAAAACAAAATTATACTATGTGGGGTATGATACTAGGGCTCAAAAACAAGTTGGTTCTCGCAAGTGTTAGGGCAGAAAAAAAGCCACTCAATTGTCAAATTGGTCTGTATGTTATAGTAAATAGTGATGAAATATATGAAATCATTTTTGGCTGTTGACACTCAAAAAGACTTCAACCTGTGTACTATCACATGCAGTTAATGAGCTTTTGGCTCTCAGCAGATGCCATATAGATTGCTTTCAAGTGACACGTAACCGCATAACATTCCCACCAACATCATGTTTTCTTGATTATTTTCTTCTTCACAGGTCACACAACAGCACATCACTGCTGTGCTGCCTGGTCAGATGGTGTGTGCCAAAACGAGAACTTTCAACTCCTCAACGTAGATAAGGCTGTATTCTCAGGGATCACTCAGGTATGACGCTCATTTCCTAAGTATTTATTCTTGCAGTAAATTATATTGTTGAACATGTCTTTAAATGAATTAGGGAAAATCTTGTGATTTGAATTTGTAACTGAATGTAGAGCGTTCAAGAACATAAATCCTTGCTCCCATATAATTCTGTAAACCAACTCCAAAAATCTGCCGTGGAAAAAAGACATGTTTGTAGTTTTTCCATATTTGTTTATCTCCTAACACAGAGATAAACGAGTACACTTAGCGGCCTTTATTATGTGTACTTTTTTTTTCTTGTCACTGTAGTGCCATCCATGTACAGTCCAACCTGTCTATACCGCCCGCCCAAGGGAAACACAAAAAGTGGTCTTTGTAGACGGGTTCCTTTAGTACATGTTTCATGAAACCATTTTCAAGGGAAACAAAAAATGTGGTCTTTGTAGACAGGTGGTCACTGAAGCAGGTTTGACTGTACACATAAAATAGATTTCATTTTGTGCTGTTGCTGTTTCCCATGTCATATGTTAATGGTCCTTCAGGTTATTGCATGACAGATATGAGTGCTTTATAAGTGGCCATTATTATTATGATTCACAAGATGTAAATTGAGATATATTTAGATTCTGCAGTAAAGCATGAATGTCACTCCATTGTTTCATTCTCATAACATTAACTCATTGGAAAATGGGCTTCAAGGATGACTTGCCTTTTTGCACAATTACCGTCTTATATTTTGTGCCATATTGATAAATGCTGGCATGAAATGTTATCATGTTTTAGTCGCATGACGCCCTGTTCCCATGTGAGGCAGCAAATTCTATGAACCTCTTGGTCAAAATAAAATGAGATAAACATAGTGCATTTCACATATCTGTATACTATGCTACAGCTACAGAGATCAGCAAGTGCATGCAGGGTTCCTCCTTGCAGCAATCTTCGTTGCCTCAACACTCTGGCCTCTTACCGTTCATTTACATGTAAAGGGGTTTTTGTTTTGTATGGTGCCATTCAAAATTAATTTATTGCATTGACTGCTTAACCATGTAATGTAGGGAAAGGGCGTAGTGGTTAAACATGATGAATTTCTCAATCTCAATTTTGGTCCAAGTCAGTCACATTTTACACTCATTATGATTACGATATCTGACGATGCCTTTGTGTTTTTCCACCACAGCGCTGCAGTTACTGTCACAGGTTTGGAGCCACTATTTTCTGTGTGGAGCAAGGCTGTAACAGGGTCTATCACTACCCATGTGCTGCAAGCGGTGGTTCCTTTCAGGTAATCCAACACCATCTATTTTATCTCTTCATTCTCAACTTGAGTCATCTCGGATTCAGATAGTCATGTTTGTATTGCTGAAGTTTGTTCTTGTTTGGGATTCCAATAATCATGTTTGGTTCCCAAGAATCTATAACTTTAAAATATTACTGCAATGGTTAAAAATAATTTGCAAAAGAAGAGTTGACCAAACCCCTAAAATTACGTGAACCATTTCATGAAACCTGTATTCAGCTACTTTTAATTTACGTTTTGTAGATATAGCCATATTTTCATGCCTTTCTCAATTTCCAATTGATGTTTTTGAGTAGAAGGTGTAGTCTGAGTGGAATCAACTTTCCAGGAAAATTTCTGCATGCTTTCATGAAACTGTTTTAATTGAGTCTGTTTTGATT
Organism: Mesocentrotus franciscanus; assembly: GCA_037976565.1. Taxonomy (NCBI): domain Eukaryota; kingdom Metazoa; phylum Echinodermata; class Echinoidea; order Camarodonta; family Strongylocentrotidae; genus Mesocentrotus; species Mesocentrotus franciscanus. Next base: position 18,746,761 of record CP137666.1, on the reverse strand, counting down.
GTGTTTCTCCATAGGGTATCAAGTCTCTCATTCTGTTGTGTCCAGAACATCTGGATTTAGCAGAAGAGAGGGGTAAGTCAATTCATCTATTTTTTAATATATTTTTTAAAAATTATTTGACATGTCTGTCTGAGTGTGAATTTATTATATATGTTTGAAAGATTTTTGTTTTTCTGTCAGAGAGAGAGGAATATCATAATCCATTACGCAAACAATAGTACAAAAGAACCTGGATTTTGGTTTTAGTTTTACCATGCCATACATTGTGAAGCACCAGGAGTGTCAAGTCTGACAGATATTAGCGCTCTACAAGAATCCACTATTATTATTATTTGTATTATGTATGTTAAATAGCCATGGCGCTTTCCTTCCATTACTCTTTGCGTGGTGAATCAGGTAGTGTATAGGGCATAGTGTTTTTTTTTTCATTCCCTGCTAGGTAATGGATTGTTCCACTTGGAGATTGATTGCTCAAAGAATTTAATTTGTAGTGAAAATTCCATTATTTGGTCATAGTCAATTTTTGGATGCACCCACTATGCATTATCTATTGGTTTCATTTTCAAATTTATTACGGGAATACATACAATTCTAAAAGTTTATTTATTCATTACATCTTATCATTTTAGTTGAAATGGAGGAGTTAGAATGTGCCATCTGTGACCTGCCTGGCAATCTCTCAGAGTCATTATTCTGCACTAGTTGTGGACAGCACTACCACGGCTCTTGCCTTGATCCACCCGTCTCCACTGACCCTGTTGTCAGGGCAGGCTGGCAGTGCCCCAACTGTAAGATCTGCCAAACTTGCAGGTAGGTTGGGAGACATGATCATGATCTTCATCATCATTACTATCATGAGCAGTCTTCATCTTTGTCATTATTATCATCTTTGTATCACCTACTTCATCATTACCATTATTTTGATTACCATCATAGTCATGCTGTTATAAAAAAATATATTTTCATTGTACAAATCTGTGATATTTGATTTCTGATCATACAGATGTTTAAATTCTACTATGTCTCATTTCCTTAGATTCACATTGTCGTGATTATGTAGAGGTATCATGCAATTTTTTTTTGAAGCCCCAGTTGATAGCGATGCTAGAGCATTGATTGCAGAGTCAAATTCTATGTCTATTTTGTCAGTCAATGAATAGTGTGTTTGTGAAATAGAGCATATGTCTTTCTCACTCAGCCATAGTTTTAGGAAACATCTTGTATATGTAAATTAAAAAAGTTCCATCTAATTATCTGTTATTAGGCACAAATAGTTAACCAAATGATGTTTGTTTATGTTTTCAGGCAACCTGGGGATGATAACAAGATGCTTGTGTGTGATACATGTGATAAGGGCTATCACACGTTTTGCCTGAAACCAGCCATGATCACCATTCCAAAGAATGGCTGGAAATGCAAAGTAAGTCATCCATAATTCTTCTTCTTACATAGTAACATCAAATAATGTCAGCTCGAGTCTATGTTCAAATGATTTTTAAAAGTTTGGTATTTGAATCCAAAGATGTTATACTTGACTTATAGTTGGTAAAACACAAACATATTCATTAGCGAGATTAATATCTCCAAGCTTAATTGAGGATTTATGTTTTGTATTTGTCATAATATGAATGTTTATTAAAATGACGTGACCTTTACACCAGAAAATCCTGTTATGCATTTGCCAGTTTGAACTTATGTTAAACAGATAGCTAGGAAGTTTCTTAAAGTCCTTCCATTTTGTAAGGAACCTTCAAATGAGATTTACAATGGAGCTAAAAACTAACTTTATTCCTTGCTATTCATCGCACTCACAGACCTGTCGGGTATGCACAGATTGTGGTGCAAGGACGCCGGGAAACGGCCCAAGCTCAAGGTGGCATCACAACTACACAGTCTGTGATAGCTGCTATCAACAACGCAACAAGGGCTACTGTTGTCCCATCTGTGGCAAGGCATACAGACATCATACTACGCACAAAGTCATGGTCCAATGTCATCTCTGCAATAGGTAGGAATTGACAATGTTGGCTAAAGTGGTGGAGGGAACTTGGAGTAATCGATTAAGACTAAATCTATCAATGTTGCTATTGAAATTAAGATTTATGCAACATGTAATATCAAATGAGATGCTTTTCGTTAAAAAATATTTTAAATTGGAATTGTGATCTGTAAGAATCGCAATTAATTCATGTTATTTATAATCCCCTCGGGTAAGATTAATTCAACCACATCTAGTTGACATAATGACTATCCTCTGGCAAGTATGTTGAGTCTGTAAATTTTTTGAAATGTGTTATAAAAATATTTGTTTAAAAAAAAATGTTTGCTCTTTAGGTTATATTATGGTTTGTTGGTTATTTCTGTTTTGTAATTTAGGTTACATAATAGTTTCAAGTAATGACAGTTCTAACCTTTTGAACTCCCTTTATATTACACTAGAAGCAACATTTTATACTCACATTTTTGTAGGCCAGCAGGGAAAGCAACTCATTAAAGCTTTCCTCTTTGATTTGAAATTTGTTTGTTTGGTCTTACATACGTTCGTGTAAAAGCTCTTTGAAGCCAAGATGCTTTGTTTGTATTTGTAGGTATTTTCATATCCAATCTGTTTCAAGCTAACATGCATTGTTTATGTTGGTAGGTATGTTCATGCTGACTGTGATGACAAGACAGTAATAAGCAAGTACCAGCAGAGCAAGGCTGCAGGCCAGCCCACACCATACAAGTGTCCAGACTGTCGTCATAGACCAAACAGAGGACTGGAACTGGAGAGGAGAAGATCGGCAAGCCCTTTTGAAGATGGTTAGTTGTTCACCTTACATCAAATAGATATTGTTAGTTAAATGATAGAAAGACAACATTTTTCTCACAATAAGTTTCAGAGTTTTAGAGTCCTGTAGGAGAGTGAAGTCAACCTATCATTTTTTTTTAATAAAATGTATTTACAATATTTATGGAAAACAGATTTGAAGCTAATAAAATAGCACCAAGGGATAAAGTAAATGGAATAACTGCAGAATGAATACCACACCTCACAAGGAACCGTAACCCTAATTCTGGAAATACTTTCTAAACAGCCACCTTGGGATCTTATTGTAGTACAGATGAAACAAAAGAATGATAGATTTTTGTGTTTCCCCAGTGCCATTTTGCAATTTTAAATGTATCCAGTAAAGCGAAGGAAATGCATTATTTAAGTTCCTAAGATCTCTTGTTATGCAATCTGAACCTCTTTCTCCTGTGATAGGGAGAAGAAGTCCTTTTGCATCCAGCTCAAGAACACCTCCTCATCTTCCTATTCCAGATGACACATCGCAAGACTTGTCGTTGAGTGCATCCAGTGTTCAGGAGGATAGTCTGAGTCTCAGTAGTATCGACACAGATTACACCATGGCATCGGATGATAGGAGGCCAGAATTACAGGTATGTTATCATGGCTTCCAGTCTTCAAAGACAAATCATAGTGTCTGAAGTTAGTTGACCAATGCTGATGCCTTTTTTGGATGGTTATCACTAATTTCTTTTCATTTACTCGCTCTCCTGTACTTATTATTTTTCATATCACATATCTTCTCCTTCTTCTTTGACTGTATCCCTCACTTGTTTCTTTCTCCCCCCCCCCACATTGTCTTCTCAAATTGGAACACAAGGAAAGAGTTGAGCATTAGAATAATGGAAACTGGTTACAAAAATGAATGCTCTCCAGCATGAAGTTGCACTTAAAGGGAAAGACCAGTATTGGGAACCAAAAAAAAAAAATTGAAATGGAAGCTGTTATTACCAATCATGTGAAAGAATATGTTTGTACTAATACGTGATGATAAAAAATTTGCTGGGAAACCGCCTAATAATTGATATATTTGGTAAATTATTATATCTATTGGGACCAAATAGATATCGCGCACGTGGTCGTGTAGTCCCATATACATCTTTCTGTGTACAGTGCTTGTAACTTTACGAAGACTGGGCCAAATTTCTTATCATTTTGATGATTCCAGAACCTTGCAGTACACACCAATACTTATATGCTAGATGATCAACCTTTTCTGATCGATTTCTAACGTTTCTTTCACAAAGCAATCGCATGACCAGAACTGGCCTTTATCTTTAAAATCAGTAACCTGATGATTTCTAAGAAGTTACGTCTGATCTGTTATGTGTTGATTTGCAGCAGGAGTTTTCAGCATCTCTATCAGGATCTAGTGGGTTGTCCATGACCATTGCCTCTGTCACCAGACACCATGGAGGAGGCAAACCTCTGGATAGACTCAGTCAGCTGGAGAGAATGGGACGAAGAAGATTCAGTGGAAGGCCAAGGGTAAGCTTTGGATTCTAAAGCCTTGTTCATGTATGATACTGCAAGCTGCCAACAAACTGCTATGTACTGTATGTCATCGCATAAGAAAACTAGTATGCTAAGGAGTCTTTGTAATGGGCAGCTACTTTTATTCCACCCCTATGTGTCATATATATTCATTTAAAATGATTTTAGTTTGCCGCAGATTTTTTTTTTAAATAGGCAGTTTACCATGTTGTGTTTGAAGGAGACTTGATGTAGGACATTAGATTTGAATGAGATTTAGTTTATTACAGGTGTTTTTAATAGTGGCTGTTCTTGCTGAGTGATTGGTAGAAATGTAAGCCCTCAATGCATTTGAGAGGGCAAATAAAGGTGTGTTTTTAAATTTGAAAAAAAGAAGAAAATCAAATTATGTTTATGATATGTGGGCTATAGGCAGAACTTGATTATCAAAATCTAATCATCATTTTCCCTATGGAACAATGCCACATGTATGCTATTGTTTGAACTTGCAAATTTTACAAGTTAGTAAAGCGTTATATTTGTATTATCTTGTGTCCCAATAGTGTTTCAATGTTGAGTTTCCATGAAAGCTTGTATAATTTTTATCTTACAAGGATATTCTCAAATAAAAATTATTTGGTATTTGTCATGAATGATATTGTCATTGCTGTTGCAGGGAAGAGGCAGTAGTAGCTATGCAGCTGTAGGGAGGAGGAGAAGGCAAGGAGGTAACGTTGGCGGCAGGAGAGGTCCTAAACCTAAGATCAAGATTGCTGTCCTACCACCTGCATCACCACAAGTAAGTCTAATGATATCTGGGGGGTGTTTCACAAAGACTGAGATCGACTTTAAGTTGGACTTAACTATGGCAGGCCATTTATGCCATTGATTGCTTTCACCATTATGATCTTTAGATAGTATTTTTTCTTCAATAATCAATTATCAAATATTCTATATATTTGTGACCATGATTTGTACATCCCTTGAGAGACCAATGCCAGTAAATGGTGAGAGCAAACAGTGGCATGACTGGCCTGCCATAGTTAAGTCCCATTTTAAAGTCGATCTTAGTCTTTGTGAAACACCCCCCTGTTGTGCGTAGACCAGATTGATAGTAATTAATAGGATTAATCCCTTTGCTGATTGCTGATTTGTGATAGATTTTCATTTATACCTCAGTTCCATGTGTAAAACAGGAAGAAAAAAAAGAGGCTTTAACAGATACTAGAAATGATTAGGTTTACCAACAAATTAGAGGTTTTGATGTAGAAATACAACCTAGTATATTCCCATTCATTTCCATAATTGAAATGTGAAATATTCAATGCCGAAGTGAATTCCATGCTTGTCTCCAAAAAAACCCAACGGTTTATCTCAAAGTTCTACACATGATTAGGTATCAGCCTCTGTCATACACAGATTTTTCCCTTGGGGGAGGGGAGTGGACAATGTAACAAACACTACCTATCAGGTGTTACAGTACTATAACATGTACCTTTCTCTATAACCCTCCATACATAAATTGCACTTGCTGTGGATAAAGGCAAGGGAAAACAGTCAACTTATGATTTTCTTTCTTCTCAAATTCTTTCACTTTGAGTGAAAGGAATGCTATAACTAAATTGAAATGTACAACCTTTTGTTCTACAGCCCTTAAGTGATGTAGAATTGATAGACCCAGTGGTTGTTGAGAAGCCTTCAGCAAAGGAGAAGGATGATGAAGATACCTCCATGCATAGCACTGTGGTCCTCTTCTCTGTGGATGACAAGTTCACAGCCACTCAGGTAATATCTTTGTTTACTCTGTTATCACCATCAATCTAAAAGTGATTTTGTATCCCATATCCTCCTGAACATGACACAAGACCATGTTATGTTTAGGGGGCGTGACCTGACATGCACTCTTGCAACTTTTGTACTGTGCTTTATTACGTCAAAGATTGTCATGTGTCCTTTGACAACATAGATAGGACTTCTCTTGTGTTTCTTCTGCTGTCATTACATACTTTCTTTACCTTATCATTATTCTCTTTGATGTGTGCATTAGAATTACACAGTGCCAACAGTTCTCTTTGCTTACTATTTTCTGCATTTTTTTATTTGTAATTTTCATATTCTTAATTTTTATCAGTTGAGTCCTCACTGTATACTGTAATTTCTAATATCTCCTTTTTTTTCTACAATTAACATTTCTTCATTTTCCGATGTGTAGGACATGTGTTTGAGCTGTGGCAGCTTTGGTCTTGGATCAGAAGGGAGATTATTAACGTGTTCTCAATGTGGCCAGTGTTATCACCCGTACTGTGTCAGCATAAAGGTATTTTTGTTAGTTTATCTTTATTTGATATAATAAATAAATGTTATATGATCTATAATTTTGAAAGGGATGGTGTTTGAATCAAGTCCATACAACTTGTTTTTCCAAAGCATGTGTATATCTAACAAGTATAGAAGGTCTTGGATCTAAAACGACACTTGGAATATGTTTGTAGATGTCCCACCTGCAGTCTGATTTAACTTTAGTAGTACTTTTACCACTTAAACCTCTGCATACAACAAGGTAGTAAAAGCTTTGAATGGAAGGCACACACTTGTTTTCGATTCAGAACATAGGGCATGCCTATGAATACTCTAGTCCTGGATACAGTCATGAATGGCTAATCCTGTTTTCATCTGTTTAATCATCTGTTCTAGGCTCACTTTATGCTATTATGTTTCACCTGTAATTTTAGTTGAGCTTCTAATCATAAAAGATTAATGTACTTATTGTGGATGCATGGGACGAAGAAACCCCCATCACAGTCATGTATGTTACGGATTGTTTGCCCACTGTAACTAATACCCCGCTTGCAATTTTGTTTTAATAAACAATGACAAACACCCAACAAAATCTTGCACCCCACGATTTACTCCTCATATTAGAGTCAACAGAAGTATATAATGTTGTGTCGACCTCTTTTTCAAAAAGTTGCTTTTTATACCCAACCTTTGAATGTTAACATCTCGACTCTTACATTGTGTTCCAGATCACCAAGGTTGTATTATCCAAGGGCTGGAGATGTCTAGACTGTACTGTGTGTGAAGGATGTGGCAAGTCAAGCGATGAGGCTAGGTTATTACTGTGTGATGATTGTGATATCAGCTATCACACCTACTGCCTAGATCCACCATTGCAGACTGTGCCCAAAGGTGGATGGAAATGCAAATGGTAAGATTCATATCTGAACTGTCAGTTTATTGATATAATTGTCCCTATGATTATCTTTGCATTTAAGATATTGAACTTGAATTCTCAATACTGGTCCTACCAGTATCCTCAGTTTTTCTTGTAGATGAACTTAGTTCTTTAGTCTAAGACTGAGGAATAATTCTTAGTCTTAATGAATTCTTTCTATTAGCATCCAGAATGATATATAATGCATGTCTTGAATTCTCATGGCACTCATATCTCCATTTTCATTTGGGATGGTCCTACAAGCAAATTTTGTAAAGCCAGTTATGTGGTTCGTCTTTACGGTTGCTGACGGTTGCTGACTTTATTTCTTGATCATAAATTACAATATTTTTCAGATTTGGTAAAAAATCCAGCTTCTCAGAAGGAAACTCTTTACTCTTGGTCCAAATTAAGTGAGATACGATCCTGCAGCGTCTAAGGGGATAATTTGGGAGGATCTAATAAATGGTGCTTGTTGAAATTAGGTTTTGATATGTTTAGTACCCTTATTGGTACCATATTGCCCTTGGTATTTTATTTCTGAAAGCTCACAAGCTTGGTATTAGCACCAAGGGTTTTATGCACTGGTTTGTACCCTGCTCTTATGTATGTCTGAAGTTAGAAAGGTACAGTTCACATATTGTTTTCTTTCCCCTGTAGGTGTGTCTGCTGCACTCACTGCGGGTCAGTGACGCCTGGGGAGAACGCTGATTGGATGAACAACTACACTCAGTGTGGACCTTGTGCCAGCATGACACACTGTGCATACTGCTACAGGAGCTACAGAGACAATGAACTCCTCTGCCATTGTTCTCACTGTCAAAGGTACAATATTGTTCTTGGTTTCAAATACTGTCTGTAAGGAACTAGAATCACATCATTTTACCTAGAGTTAATACAATGCATGCCAAACAAATAATCACCCTGTGCCACATTGTATATACCATGTCGATGCCATGATGAACTTACATGTAAGTTAATATTTAATATTTCTTTAATCTTAAGTATGTTCAATTCCTAATATAAATTTAAATTATTTGTATGCGCCTTGAGCATCTCTAGAGATGGATATGTTGCGCTTTATAAATATTGTTATTATTATTTAATGCCCTCCTGTCTCTCAACATATGATGTCTTAACTTAGACATGTGAAAGGGGAGAAAATGCTTATGTATTATTTATGTTGCATTATATAGATCTAGAGATGGGATTCAGTGTATTAGTTGGTGGTTCATACAACTTTGTAAATGGGTTTGGCATACCATGATAAAAGCATGCAAATGGCTTTTAACTACTTTTGGGGATGGGAATGGCTCTTCGGTGCATAGAGAGACTGGAAATGATTTCTATGAAAGTTTAAAATGATGAACATTATGATTATCAGTTGATTTATATTGTTTGTTTTTTATTGTACTTGGGCGCAATGGCTCAGTGGTAGAGCAGTGGTCTCGTAACTGGGAGGTCTCGTAAACGGGAGGTCTCTGGTTCGAAACCAAGTTGTTGCGCTAGTGCCCTTTAGTAAGGCATTAATCCTCATTACCAAGTCTCTCAGAAAGGACTTAAAGCCGTCAGTCCCCTGGTTGCTTAATTACAAGCATACACATGCTTTCTTAGCAGTCAGGTAAAACAAACGAACAAACATCTAAACATATGTTGAAGAAATTATATTAAGATATGATGTTTTCTTTTCTTCTTTCAGGTGGCAGCATGCTCTTTGTAACAGTTTGTACACTGAAGATGAAACAGAGAGAGCCATGGACAAGGGCTTTATCTGTACCCTATGCAGACCCTTCCTTCCTGAACCGGAACCTCAGCTTCCAGAACCCAGTACCGAGGAACCACCTCAGAGAATACCCAAACTAGCAATAAAAGAACCAGGTACATTCTCTATCTTTACATACCCATTATGAAATCATGAACTGCAGTGATGAAAAACAAAAGCATGAAAGAAGAAATGATGATGGATAAGGAAGAAGTAAATAGATGGCATCAGAGACAGTGAGTGATTAGGTTGAGTAAATTTGTTGAGGCTCTCCCAACCACCCCTCCCCCAGCAAAAAAAATTGGGTTGCAAATTTAGGAATTAGTGGAGGCACATTTGCCATTGTCTGTGTTGTTCATATTTTGTCTTATCTCGATCGACGTGATATGACATGAATAGTGGTTTAGATCCACCATCTATGTCATATTGTACAATTATTTGATTTCTTAGGACTACAGGTTCTATATAGAACTCCACAGAAGTCGGGTCTTCTGTTACCTTACATTAGCTTTCCATGACTGATCTTTCTGTACACAAGAATGAAATCTGTATGACATTTACACTCAGGCAACCTTGATTCGTTTGTTTTATTTTAATTCAGAACTGCATAATAAAGAGTTCTCTGTAGAAGGTGTTCGTTTGACAGAGACGGGCTTCAAGCAGATCAGTAGTATGGCCATGGCTCGCACGCACAAGAAATCCAAGAAGGTCAGATCAAGTCTCAAGATGGGCAGCCTGGCCATCCTTCGAAGCTTGGCTGATCCACATTCAGACATCTCCAAGATTGCTGATCAGGAATATGACCCAGAAGGTATTGGAAAAGGTACGAAGGATATTGAGTGATCCAATATTTGCTCCAGCAACATTTGCTTCAGACTTCATTTTCTCGGAGATATAGATTAGGATTAGGGTTGCGATTGGGATTTAAGTTATGCTTCGGCTCAGGATTTTGGTTTAGCTTCAGAGATGAAGTTGCGAATTTGTATTTTCATGTAGGAATTTGATCTTAGAGCAAAAGCATGTGTCATAGAACCTCTTTACACGATCATTTCCTTTTCAATGAACTTGTTTTACCATAGTGTAATATCTTTTCATATGGGATATTTTTTCTTCGGCATTGACAAGGTTAGTTAACAGAATGAAAAGATGAAAAAATTCTCACGTTTATAGCAAACTAAACATGACTTCCAGAGATGTTTGTGCATTATTGCTCTTTGACTAATAGTTTTGACTGAGGTGTATTCTGGGGCAATTCATCTAGAATTTCATCTAATTGTTCCTCTAATAGAAATGCCAACTAGAACAATTTTGTCTCATGTATTTGCAACTCAACGAGTGAAATGTGAAAAAACAAACACCTTTTTCAGCAAAATATATAATTTCTTTGTTTTTTTATAACACATAAGTGTATGTGATACACATAGAATCTGAGGTAATTAATGTCTTTTATATGATTTCTATAGGGTAAAATATGTCCACATGTATTCATAATGATTTATTTGTTTCTCTCTCAGTAGATCCAGACAAGTGGAGGGGGTTAGGCCATGGAGAGAAGAATGACAGTAGTGGAGTTGAGGGGAAGCATCATCATCACCACCATCATCATCATCATCATGATAAGAAGAAGTCAAAACACAGATCATCATTAAGACCAGGTAAGCTACAAGTATTTATGGGTGTAGGTTATTTCATTTTTTGAGTTGAAAATGGGAGGTCAGGTGAAACGCTGAATACATCTATGATATTCATTAAAGTGGAGGGTAATTATGAACAAAGTATTATCGTTCATCAAAATCTTTCTTGCTGCTTAAGTTGCTAGTGAATTTTGGGAGAGTTTTTCAGAGAGAGCGAAAGCTAAACCACCTCACAAAAGACATATCCACTACCATTTGTCATTGCATCACCAAGAGTACAATCCCTTGTAATCCCTCTGTTGTGTCCATTCCCTAACAGGATGTAAAGGTTCTCCTTCCTTCAAACAGCTCCACATGTATTATTAACTGGCCACATAAGCTGGTATTCTACTCGCTTTAAACCTGACTTTGTGTTTAAGCTTTTCCTCAAAATTTGGTTTAACAAAGGAAGTTAGTCTGGGTCTAAGTTTTCCTTTTGTTAAACATGGTTTTAGACCCAGGGTGAAGTTCAGCTGAATTTGTAGAATACTGGACCATTGTCTTCCTGCACCATATAATGTGATGAAGGATAGTATGTGGTTCATTACAAAAAAATTACACTTTACTAATCCAACAATAATTACATTGTATTATGGTGTTCTTTTAGCTGTAGTTTTAGTTAGCTCATCTAATATACCAGTATGTTTGTAATAAGCATAAATATGATTCATTCAGGTGTTGGAGGTTTCATTGCCAAGCCAAGGGGCTTTCACTCTCACAAAGAGAACCGAATGGCAGCCATGAGTAGAAGTATGTCAGAAGGGGCTTCAGATACCATGGATTCATTACGGGATCAATCAGAGCGTAAGTAAAACACTACATAACACCCGCAGAATGATATACCAATGATATATCATTGTTAAGTTGGAAATGACTTGTGCAAGAAAAAATCTCTCCTTATATGCTTGAAAACTTTAGTTTGTTATTAAATTATCATCAGCTTATGTGTTTTGTTTTTTAATATTCGCTTTTGTTTACTCAGTACAGGTTACAAGGACAAAGTAGCTGTTATCGTAAAAAACACATATTCTTTTATCATAGCAAAATTGTGCTGTCCTTACTTTTTATTACTGGATTATCTTGTTATTGGTTTTCTGTATATTAGAACACAGCATATATTATGACCAAATTTTCATTCAGAAATATTTTTAAAAGTTAATAGAAAATTCCTTTTATGTCCTTTGCATATATTGTAATGTCCTTGTATCTAGTAAGCAAACAATTAATTGTTGTCTCAAGCTGTTTATACACTTAATTGCATCTCCTTCAAATTATATTCATCATCAAGTTTATGCTGAGCTCTTATTTAAAGAGTCTATTTGGTTTTCTTCTGAGCAGTTCTCCAGAGAACTCATTCCGTTGGAGAAGAAGGTCACTACGAGAAATCAAAGAAGAGGAAAAGAGCTCACAAAAGAAGTCAGCTGGAGAACCAGTTTCCATCATATCTTCAGGTATGTCCAAGTGAACCATTTGTAAATTACATGACTGTCTTAGAAATCAATTGAATGTTAAATGTAAACATGTATTCATGAGAAAATATTTCCCCAATTACAGTCAGAATTATGATGTTGAAGAATTACCCTTTCGATACTTTTTTTTGTGGGTGGTTGTAGACATTTCTTTATGCAAGGCTTACAGTGTGCATTAAAATGCATTGAATTTCTCAAGCAAAATCTTGATTTCAGAAACCACATACAGACATAAATATTATTCAGACTGTGAGAGTACAGTATTGCTTGAAATAAAGTAGACACCCTAACAACAATCCACACCAAATTCTATTGAATAATACATGCAGTCACGCGTGGCACAGTGTGAGAGTGTCTACTTTATTACAAGCAATACTGTATGATGACTCGTGGCATGTTAACATTGACATAATATGAATAAATATGACAATGATGCATTTATTTCATCTTTTCTTCACCGCCTTCTCATCATATAGGAGGCATTCTTTGGGAAGATGCTGCTCAACTCAAGCAAAGATCAGCCTACCATGAACACTAGGCTAGACATCTCAGATGAAGAGAGCAAAAAGCAGTCATCAATACAGCAGAGTAAGGGTACTGAAATAATCAAAGTCCCCTCCGCAGAACAGAAGTCAACCTCGAGTGCAGGCTCATCGAAACAGACCCATCAAAACCAAGCAGATGTACACAGAGAAGTAAGATTCCACTTCTACATTCTATCTATTTATATTTCTTATTTGTAAGCTCAGTTTCTTAGGCTCAGTCAGTAGAACATCTGCTTTTACGCACAATTTTTGGGGACATGTATAACAAGTCAATAATTTTTAACTATTCTCATCATAATATAATGAAATACTTATATCTGAATTGTATTGTCACATCATCTCATTCATAAGTGAATTTTAATTAGGCCTAAAATAAAAACTTGTTGTATTGCCCTTTGCGACCGACCCAAAAATCTGAAAATCTACGGTCGGCATTTTAAAAAAGATTTTTTTTTTTAAACCGTTTTTTATAATTTTTTATATTAATGAATAAAAACAATATGTATATGTAAATGCATAAAATCAAATTATTCCCAAATTCTCACTCGTCTTCTGCCCTAGTTTCAAAATCGTACTAGCGTAAACATGCAAATATAGACCCCGGCCTCGTGTACGTGTTTATACCATGCACTGCACCATGCAGCTAGAAACCAGGGAGATTTGGGCGACGGTCGCTGTTTAGAGTTTCTAACGGAAAGGCTCACAACACTTTTATATCCATGACACATTTTGAAGGCACTAAAAACATTGAAAATTTACGTAAAGACGAGATGAAAGGACATATACATCGAGACAAATTTTAAATTTTTCATCAATTTGGAATTCGTTGATATATTGCCTGACAGTCTCAAATCGAGCTCTCAAAGAGTGGATATATTCAGGCGATCGGGGACAGGGGACACGTCCCCCTCGATTTTTGTAGGAGGGGATCGTCCCCCCCTGAAAATTTGAAAAAGTGCCAAAAAAGCAACACACTTTTAGGCTCTGGAGGGCCCAAGAGTGCAGCATTTAGACAAATAAAAATGCAAATTCTTCTCACTCGGAAGCTACGCTCCCTCGCATAATATCCTTCAAAATGTACATGTAGATATTGTATAAAACTGAAGTGTACAAAAAGTATATTGCTTGTTTTTATACTGTAGTTTTTATAATACTTTAAAAACTTCAAAAACTGTGAGGGGTAGTCACTTCTGTCACCTTCTATGCTTCCTCGCACTGGCGTACTGATGGAGGCTTGGGGCAGTTGCCCCCCCCCCCAATAAAATTAAAGAAGGGGTTTATTTTTAATTCAATGCCAGTGATTTACGAATGTTGCTGAAATTGCATGATTTTTCCCTGAGCTTCCGGGGGCTCTGCCCCTGGACCCCACCAAGAGCCCTTAAGCCCCTGGTTGCTCATCTGACCGTAATTAAATGCCTAAAACCCCTGAGCTTCCGGGGGCTCCGACCCCTTGACCCCACAAGGGCCCTAAGGCGGGCCCTTGGATGCTCATCTGACCTTAATTAAATGCCTAAAACCCCTGAGCTTCATGGGGCTTCGCCCCTGGACCCCAAGCCAATTTACGCTCCACTTGCTTTGCTCTACCTGATCGTTAATACCTAAGCCCCCTTTGAAAAAACGTTCGCGGGGCCTTCATGTAACATGTAAGAATGGTGGTGATGCAGATTTTTCTTCTGCCCCCAAAAAACGTTTTTGGTCATTACGCCACTGCTCCCTCGTCCCTCACATTTCGTCCCCGGTCATGAGAAGAAATCGCCGCCCCTGGATATATTAACATGCTTTTCAATTGCCTTGGTGGTCATTCAGTGCTGTCCGCCCGTGAATTAAATGCCGCGCATGCGCAGTGTTGAAAACCAACTTCGTCAGCTGGGAAGCACAGAGTGTTGTCTCAACATTCACAACATTGCAAACCATGGATTATTATGAGGTTAAAAAAAAAGATATGAATGGAATGATGACGCTGAAACACATGTATTAAAGCATTAAAAACTGAGAAATATCAGCCAAAAGAGGGCAGGAAAAAAAGAAGAAGAAAAAACAACAACATTCAAAACTGATAAATATCGGCCCACAGAGGACGACAAAAAAAAAGTTTAAAAAAAAAAAAAACTTTTCCGACCGACCGACCCATGTTTTGGCACCTAAAGGGCAATACAACAAGTTTTTTTTTTAGGCCTTATTTCATTTAACATTCCTGTATGCCTTTGGACAGTTATCTAGATTAATGGTAATTTATGTGTGCTGTATATTATCGTTGTCTTTGTTGTTGTCATCAGTATAACACTGAGTGAACTATGTTCCACACCTACCTGTTTTACAGGCTGCAGCAACGGTAGCAGGAGTCCTTGGTTCTGGTGAAGATCCTCTCAACTTCTTGCCTCAAGATGAACTCCTTGGTATGCTTATAGGAGATGGTCTCGGCAAGAATGGTGAAAGTGAGTCAAACTCTTATCTTCTTCCCCTCTAAAAAACACCGCACCCAAACTCTTTAGGCAACACCGCTTGCATGAAACTTTGTGGTAGTTAGGTAACGTCTTATAATTTAGACTCCATTATAGGATTGTCGAAATCTGACAATCTAGTAGGCGGGTTGTATTCCTACAAAAGCGAAAAAATGCATTATCTCTCCTGTATTGATTAGAGCATATTACAAAGGCTGTGACCTCTCAAATGTAATAAGAAAGAAATGGGTTAGCAGTGTCCAGATTGTTGTATTGTAGTGCGAGCATATCTTTGTATTACATGTATATATATTTTCATCTGATATCAAATCCAAGTAAACGTTTGTAAGAACATGATAGGTTCTTGTGCTTTTTTGTAACGATCACCTCTGTATAGAACTATATTCCAAGCATATTGTTGTTACTCTCCTTCCTACAGACCTAGATATTGATAGCATCGATGCAGAAGCTACGCAGTCTAGTACAACCGGGCACAATGGACACACAACTCAAGCCAGCTCATCTTCTGATCACCTGAATGAGCTGGATTCATTGCTTTCATATAACCTACACATTGTTCCTGAAGGTATGCATTATTGTCAGCTGATAGCGTTATTTGGCTCCACATGGGAAGTGGTATTAGCTTATCTAGGAGTTACATCAGTGTTTTCAATCAATCAGTGGTAATATATGTTTGCACAAGAGGGATTGTTGAATGTGTGACTCCGACTCCAAACCAACTGTAAGCAGACTGTTTCTTGGTCATTAGGTTTCAGGTAATATAGCTTTTGTTTGGTCTGTTCTCTGTCTATTTGGCTTGACTGAGTTATTAAGGGATTTGCCCTCTTCAAATTGAAATTTAAAAAAAAAGGGGAAAAAAAGAAGAAAAATGATGGGACATATTTACACTATAAAGATAAATAATATCTTTATGGATTGGGGAAAAAAATCATTTTCTCTTCTCACGAGGACTCAAAGTATGTTGAAATTCCTAAATTGTTGAATGATTTGTATATCACCTAATGTGATGGCATATTCTTTGTTCTCATCAGATTTGGCTCACATAGACAGTAAGGAGGTTGAGGATCTGTTCTCAGGGGTACTTAGTCCAGAGGGTCATCATCATGCTGGCTCTACCAACACACCAACCTCAGGTAACACTACAATAATAATATCAGGGCCCTGTATTATTAAGAGTTGTGATTGATTCTAATCAATTGCAATTCTTAAGACTAGGCCCAGGACTCTTAATCAGCAGTTGCCCAGATGCCATTGGACCACCTAAGATTCTCCAGGGAAACCTAACGGTCCTTTGGTGTCTGTATCAACTATATAATCTCACTCTTATTTTATTTTTCAAGTGAAATTTGTGCATTTGCCCATCTGGCAACCCATTGTAAATGAAAGTGAGAGCTGTGCAAATAAATAGTAATAATGGCTACCTGCTTAGCATTTGTTTGAAGCCTAGAACAATTCAGATTATGTAGCACTTCTTACACTTGGTTCCTTGAAATAGATTTAGTTATTAAGGAAAACAAAAGTCTCTTCAACAATGCGAAATAGATAAGATCTGCAAGAGATTTCAATTTACCGATAATAAACTTAGTAGTTAATCTATGAATGTAACTTATTTATAAATCGATAGTAACTGCAGAATGGTATTCCCATGAACTGAAAAACTTGAAGACAACTTAACTGATTTTCATACTTCACATGTGACTGATTTTCTGTATAATGATTCAGGTGTTGATGGCAATGCAACAAACTCCGCTACGCCAAGCACAGTCTCCCAACAGCAACAGCAACACCACCATCATCATCATCAGCAGCAACAACTCCAGAAGCAACCTCTGCCACATCTTCCGCTTACACAACAACTGGTACAGGCCGCCAGTGTTGGGCACTCTGTAGCAAGGTAGTACTTATTGTGCATATTAGAATTTGAAGACAATTTTACTATGAAGACAAAATGTGCTGCATGATGTCAACCTCAGTAAAGGAAAAAGTGTAACATGTAGGGTTGAACTGTCCTGACATGATAAATGCTATGTTGGGTTGTATACACTGTAAAAGAGGTATTTAGGACAAAACATGCTTCAAAAAGAAAATAGAAATCCAGTGAAGAGTTATCGTACTTGCCTATATCCTACCATTCAATAATATGCTTTTAATTTTGTTGTTGATGAGTACTTCTCTGCTTCATGTCTTCATAGATTTGTTTACGAAGTATCATAGTTCCAAGTACACTTCTCATCTCACAGTGCTTATCGCATTGGAAGTATATATGATTCTCAAATCTTGACTCCGTAGTTGATCTTATATCTTGCATCTTGCCTTGCAGTCCTGCTTTCAGTCCAGACTTTGCTGAGCCGCCTAGTCCTTGGCCTGGAGGGGGCGGTGGTGGAGAGACTGATGGTGAAACCCTATCCTATAATCAACGTAACATCAAGAAGTGGGAGAAGGATGAACCTCTGGGTAACCAAGCAACCATCTCACCTGTCCTCTATGCAAATATCAACTACCCTGATCTCAAGAAAGATTTTCCAGGTTGGTTTACACAATTCATTTTTTCATAGGACTAGACAATAGACCCTTTCTTACAAGCAACAAACTCTGATAATTAAACTAATAATTGTGTTTAATGCAGGGATTAATCTTGCAAGAGTTATTTTGTGTATAATATGGCATGATATACACAATTTCAAGCAGTGAATATTTTGTATGTACAAAATGCAATGAAAACTTTTCAACTGACATATTGTTCATACAATTTACCATACCTAACAAATGTATCCATTGACTTGATAATTTAGTTGGTAACACATAGGTCTAGATTACATTAACCTTTCAGATTAAAAAAAAATCAAGTATAAATGCATTTATGCAAATGTTGATAATCATTATTTTGCAATTGTAATATAAACATATCATCTTATCCTTGATAGATTGGCCTTCAAGAGCAAAGCAGATTGCCAAATTATGGAGAAAAGCAGGCTCTGGAAACAAGAAACCATTCTTGGTAAGTAGCAACAACTCTTTACACAAGTTTCTTTTCCTTATGTACTTCATCTCCCTCATGTTGTTCACTTCCACCCCAGTGCAAACAAAAAAAATCACACATTTCCATTTAAATGCATCCAAAAGAGAGTGTTCAAATGCCTTTTATCACCTAGTTAAGTTGCTGTATGCTCCCAATTAATTTTTGTTTGTATTTTCTTGGTTTGGCGTGAGTATAAGGACATGGATAGAAAGTAGACTCATGTCTGTGAAATCTACCGTACAATATTATGATAGGGTTAGCTTCTAAGATAAAGGTTAACTTAAGTACAATTTCATCTCCCTAGGTTACAGATTGTCAAAAGAAATATTGCTACAAGAGAACCCCAAAACAAACAAAAACAAAAACTAAACTGCAAGAAATGATAAGCAATGAATGTCAAATAATCACTAGGTTTGATGTGCAGCTGTCTAACACTTAAAGCATGTGCGTGCATGCAAAGAAAAAAAATAATTCATTGATTAATAATCTTTCTGCATTTTAACGTCTGATATCAATAATTGAGAAAAAAAAATACCAGTGCTATTGTTTCTGCAGTTTTCCTTTTATTCCTTGCAAAATCTTAGTGATTTCAGATCTAAGCAGCAGAGGATGTATTGAACATAATGAACAGTCACCATATACTTTTACCCATCTATGAACATAACTTTTCAATGAACTTTGCAAGTGTAAATTGTATCCGCCTATTGTATTTTCCTATATTGATAATCCTAGTTAGATGTATTACAGTGTCTTTATTTATATGCATGACATGGTACAGATGTAGCTCAGAGACCATATTTCAGTGTGTATCCTGTATTCAGTTGTTCAGCCTTTCACTCATAAATATATACAATTTTCTTGCATCTCCTTGAGTTTATTCAATGTAGCTTCACTCACTAAGGAAAGAAAGAAACATTTTTCTTTTTTTTACAGCTAACCTTTTTTGTTGTTGAGATAATAATAAATTCAAACATTAATTTGTTTCAAATATATTGAAGAAATATCTTGAGAGAGAACTTCAGTCAATGAAATGTTTCTAATCAGATATGAATTATTTGTTTGCATGTTATATCAGGACATGTAATGTTGAGAAAAATCCCAAAATAGATCACATATTTCATGAATCTTTGTTATCTTCATTAGTGTAGAAGCCAGTTTGACAATCAAAAGAAGTCAATGTATCATGCAAACAAGTTTATTAGTTCCACCTTGATATTTAACATGCTCAAATTTGAAGATGAATTCATATTGTTTTATCATCTATATCCAAAGCCATGTGTACAATTGTCTTTTGAAAAAAAAGTATCATGCATGTTCACCAGCAACCATTGTTATCAGCATGTGTTGCCCCTTTTGCCTCCCCACTTTTTCCTCCTACCACTCTTGCAGCAACTTGCGAGGGAGAATCGTGCCGCACAACGCATTAAGGAAGCTCAGAAGGTATGCTCTAAGCTCTGTCAAATCCATTTCATACTGCTGCTATCTTTCTCATCCTCATCATGCTGCATTGGATATCTTTCTCTTTAGTGACTGCACTCTTACACAACTTTAGATTGCAGACGAAATCTCACGTTTTACAACTTCGACATTTAAGAACATTCAAGACTTTATAAACTTTATACTGCACCATTTTCAGCTGATGATTTATCTTTTCTTTATTGCTTTTTTGTTGTTGTTGTTGAATAATTAGATAGCGTGGAATATTTGGATATAGATGTATGTAAAGAGAGAGTAATAAAGGGAATACAGAGAGAGAGGGATGTAGATTATTTCCAATTTTTTAAATATGATAGATAGTTCTTGGTGGTGGGAACTTATGATTTTGTGAACTGAACATAAGTAGACCAATGCGGTTGGGCTTGTCTCACATATGCCAAAGTACATGGATTATTACTCTCAATTGAATACTGAATGATTTTTTTTTTAAATAAAGGAGAACAAAAATGACTGGTGTACTTATTGATATTAGAGTTGTTGATTCTTACCAAAGACTCCTTTATCAATTAGAAGAAAACTATCGAAAGAAAGGAGAGAAAACACTAAGATTCAGAATCCTTTATGTCCTGGATTTGTGATGTTCTTTCTCTTAGATATCCCTGTTGATGATTTCTTTCATGTGACAAAAAACCCAAACCTATAAACTAGTCTGTAATTGTGCAAGATTCATGTAAGCATGTAAGCTGCAATATAACCACAATTTGGTTTGCATGTGTATGTGATTATCAAATTTTCCCCCTTGTGCTCCTATTATCACTGAAATTGTAGGTAATTTCCAAAGAGTAAGTTTCGCAAGTCACAATGGTATTTGTATGAGGGGACATATATATATATATATTTGAATGAGAAATTAGAACAAGATGGATAACAAATGCAATATCCAGGTAAGTATTAACAGTTGTAAAATGTGCATTGATATTAAACTGGCAAAATAAAATGATAATCTACCTAAATTTGCATTGATAGTAAAGGATAACTAGGTGCAAACGCACTTGTTACTGCTATTAGTTATACACCTTAGACCTAGTCTTAGACTCCCTATATCATGGTACTAAAAATAAGATTGGACATAAGAAATGATATGGAACCTGATGCCACGTTATTTATTTTTGTACCTTGCTCTTACACAAAAGGATAGAAATTTTGATAGGGTTCCCTCATTTTCACCCTCATTTATGTTTTAATTTTCTTTTCAAACCCATTCTTTTAGATTCATCAACAGAAGCGTCAGAAATTTGATGGCGATTTGATGAGTGATAGCCAGGATGGTTCAGGCATCAGGCCGTCACAGCAGCAGCAATTGCAGCAGGGTCAGCAACCATCTACCCCAATCCCTCAGGCACAACGTAGCCCTAAGTCGATGCCAGGTACACCTATTCCAGGAACACCAATGTCTCCTGCTACTGGTAAGAATCTAGTCTAATGATGTTGACATGAATCTTGGGGGCATTCTAAAATTACTGTTACTGAACTTTTACTCATGCCTGTGTAAGGCAACATTTTCTGACTTCAAATGTTATTCTGAAGAGCTATCTCCATTTCTTGTTATCATGAAGCCTTTAAATGTTAATGTGACTCTTGATTTGGTTATTTTGATATTCTTGCAAGTGCTCTTTAGTTGGCTGCAATAGGATATTTCAGTCTCTGATGAAGGTCTTTACATTTATCAGTGTTTTTGCTGAGCACAATCTCAAAGGACATTGATATGAATCATGTCAAATAAATGGTATACATTTCATTTTCTTTCAATAAAAGATTTGCTTTTGAAAATTTGAAAATTTAGCAGTCTTGCAATTTGTGATGTAGTATATATGAAATAATTGTATGTTTTCTGTCTCTTTTAACAGAAATGCCACATTCCAGCTTGATGAACGCAAACAGTCGAGCCTTGTCTGGTCATTCTGGACTTCCTGTCCACATGCCACTGTCCAACCAGTCACCGGGAGCCATGAATATGGATTCCATGCCACCATCTCCTATGGTAGCACAACCGTCTAACATCCATCTCCAGTCTGGAAGGAGCGGAACACCCAGCATGATACCAGGAAGATCTCCTCACCATTCGGAAGAGATAAGCCATGGTGTGGTGGGTGGTGTGAACACACATCAGCAGCACTTGGCATCCCTGATAGCAGGACAAGGTGCTCCTCCGACATCATCCAGCGATCACTTGCCTGTGTCCAACAACCAGTCCATCATTGATAGGTTACAGTCTCCAGGAATGCCTCATGGCTCTGCATCACAAGTGCCTCCGGGGATAGGAAACATGTCTCCAGCACATGCAATGTCAGTGGGGTCTCCAGCTCATGCAATGCCAGTTGATATGCCTGTTCATTCTCCTCAGCAGGCTCCTTTCATGAAAAACCAAATATTCCCAGATGGCGCCAGCAACCAAAGTTTGTCACCTGCAGCTTCTGCAGCCCCTGCTGACAGGGTCGGAATGAATGATGGCAACAAGCATGCACAAAAACAACATATTCGGCAGTTATTGGTGAGACAGCAGGAGAAACGACGTATGCGTCGGGAGCAGCAGCAAATGCAAAATCAGAATTGGAGCGGAGAATCACATCAACGTCCCCCGCCTCCCTATCCAGCTAATGCTCCGTCAGATCAAATATCGCCTGCTACAAATAATGAGCAAATTAACTCCTTCCCTGGGACACCAGGCACGCCAAGGCCAGAAGCGCCTCCAGCATTTGTGAATCAAAGACCACAGGAACATTTCAATATGACCCTAGAGCAAACAGATGAAGCATGGAGGCAAGGGCAGTTTGCTACAGGCCTTCAGCGTAGACCAAGTGATGGTGGAAATCGCATCCCTGGGCCTGGACAATTTATTGAATTGAGGAGATTTGAGCAAGGAGCAAGAATGCCAGTGTCAGGGCCATCCCTGTCACCAAGACCACGCAACATCGCCCTACTCCAGGAGAAGCTGCATCAAAGAGCTTTACAACAAAGAACTGCCCTGGTTGGGTCGAATCCGTTAGATCCGTATGATCATATGGTGAGGCAGCAAGCCCATAGTAGGACACCTACTCCAAGACAAGTAATGACTCATCCAAACTTCCATGGCAGGTCACCCATGATGTCTCCAATGGAAGATCACCCTGCCCAACAACCTCATTTGCCATTCCAACAGCCAACTCCCCCTTTCCAAGGTCAAAACACCAATGCAATTCAGAATCATCAACCTCGAATCCATAATGCAATGCCTGCTCAGCAACCAGGAACATTGCAGAGCGACCTTCACTTGCCACCAGGTCAAGATCCAGCTATGGCACCGCAGCAGGAAGACCATGATGCACAATTGGAAGACTTGTTGTCAGGTGAACTAGATCTCATTGACTTTGCAGGAACTGACTTGGACACTAATAAACATTCTGCAGAAAATCAACAACTCTTCAAAGATTTTGGTTTGAGTGATGAGGCTCTTGATGAAATGGGCACATCAAGTAACACTCCTAAAGATTCAAACTCATCTAAGATTGAAAATGGTATACTCTCTACTGCTCCAGAGAACAATCAAGTACAATCTACCTCCACTGCCGGAGCTAGTTTGGAAAAGGAAAATGATAAGATTCCTGAAGACAAACCTGCTACTAATGAGCCCAAACAGACTGACAGTTCAGGTTTACCTGCTGGTACAAATAAGATGGAAGAAAGCAGTAGCTCAGGAAGGAAAGATGCACATAAAATAGGAAGAGTCATTTCTGCTACAGTAAGCAGTAACACTTCTGAAGAATCTTCTTCCAAAGGTTTGATGAACCATGATGATAAGTCAGCAACACAATCTCAAGGAACAAATCCTTCTACTGATCAAGGTTCAAAAGAGAAAACTGGTGTTCATACTGATATCACAAATACTTCAGCATCTGTTCCTACTGTTCCTTTGTCAACATCAGCTTCTGTGCTGCAAACAAGTACCTCAGTTCCAGTCTCAGCCAGTTCAAGTGAGGCACTTACTACATCCACAACTTCTTTGGGTAAAGCAACAATCAAAATAGAAGCAACAGAAAATTCTCAATCTAATTGTGAGAAAAGTAAAGTTTCAACTGCCGAGTCTGGGCAGTTAACAACAACGATAAGTGGTTCTCAACTCTTAGAAAAACCGCAGTCCCATAACCAGGGACTTCAAGACAAGGCTAGTCCAGGTACTTCATTAGTGGAAACAAAAACAACATTGAGCTCCTCTGTCAGTTTACCAAGAGGGGGTGTCCCAACAATTGACCAGATAGCTGCCCACATACCCGGTCCTGCATCAAGCATTCAGTCAAACAGTACTTCCCAACTGCCAGTTGCTTCAGTTGCCTCTCAGCCTACAACCAGTGATGGCACTCTGCAGACTAGTCAAAGTTCAGGAACCGCCCCTACTAATCCTCTTCAGAAAAGACAACGTCTGCTCCATGAACAACCTCTTCTTCTTCAGGATCTACTTGAAAAAGAGAAGAGAGAGCAACAGAAGCTGCAACAGCAATCAGGAAATGTGGAAGCAGCCGTCTCTGGGAAGGTAGATCCGAAGAGCAAGACCCAAGGATCCGATCCATTTCTGGATAATCTTGATCTGGATAGACTGCAGGCTGAAGCAAAGATGATTGCTAAAGGTATGGGTTACATATCTCTTATGTTTTTGTTCTAAGAAGTATTTATTTCACATCATTGTTTGTCTATGAAAAGTGTAGGTAATTTCAAATGCAAAGGTATGGGATGTGTTGTAGCCTAAATTTTATGTCATCCCATCATATTTATCATATACTGTACCATTCCTTAGGAAGTGCAGGACATGTCCTTTCTATCTGTATTTATTCATTCACATATATTTAGGGGAGATGGGCTTTGGCAGCAAACGAAGCACCATCCAGTATATCTTAGTTTGAAAGTGTCATTGTCTTTTAATCTCTATATTGTGTCAAGCAAAAGCACCAGGAAGTAAAGACACTTTCATAATATCTTTTCTCTGTCTTCTTGTTATTTTTTATATACAGAAACTGAAGACTTTACCATCAAACCACCAGGACCCCATGCACAGCTTTTACTTGCCATGAATCGTCAGTATCAGGTGCAAATGCAACAACGTCATTTAACAGAGCAGCAACCCGGAGCTAATGTGCCATTGATTCCTCCTGCTTCTCCAGGAATACGACCACCTAGGACTCCCCAAGGTGTAGACTTTGGCAGTATTGACTCCGTCAAGGATCCAATACGGAGCAACAGCACCGACTTGTTAAGGCAAGGACAGACAGTGCCTCCTCAAGGAATGCAAGGAATGTCACACATGAATGCTCATGGACAAGAGATGGGCCCATTTTCCCCTGGCCACCCTCAAATGCCTAGTTTCCCACCAGGACCAAGGTTCAGTGCTCATGAAAACATCCAGACACATCCCAGTCCTGGACCAGTCTCGCCAATGTCGCCCATGACCCAGAATCACTTTGGAATGAGGCCCAGGGGTCCCATGGTTGTACAGAATTCTGGAATAGTGGGACGCCCACCAATGCCAGGATCAGGCATGCATATGCAAGGTGGACTTCCTGGTGATCAGATGCCAATGCAGATGCATGGCATGCAAAGGCTTCCTGGACCTGGTCAGAGAATGGGAATGCCAGTAATGAACAGAATGCCTGGCCCACCTCAGGTCTCAAACTTCAGATTTCCTGGTAGATTCATGTCTCCCAACATGCAACGCATGCCATCTCCATTCTTCAGTGTGGGAATGGATGGCATGTCACATGCCATGATGAACTTTGATCCATATGACACCACAGAGGAAAAGGCTCCAGAAGATACCAGTACTCCTGAGTATGAAGAATGGATATTTAACAAAGACAGGAAATTACAACTCAGGTTGAAATTCTTTGAAAACGAAGTTGGGAAAGAGAGAAAGAAAAAGAAGGCTCTGACATCAAGACAGCGAGCCTGCCGTAAGAACAACAAAGTATTTCCTGAAAATGACAGGCTTGAACTGGAAGCTGTGCAGCAGAGACATTCTAAGCAGCAGAAGTTCTTGGAAAATGTTCGCAAGCAGCAGAGGCAGCATGCCATTCTCCTGCAAGAATTCCGCATGAAGCAACAACAGAAACTGTCATCAAACCATTCACCCTTGGGTCATCATAACCCAATGATGCAAGGAATGATGTCACCTCAAGGAATGATGATGCAAGGGCAAGGCCCGAACCCTGGCATGCACAGTTCTATGATAGGAGGGCAACAACATACTCTTATACCTCCAGGTGGGACATCACCTAATATACCCCAGCAGATGCTTATCAACCAAGGAATGCAGTCTCCATCTGCGTCAATGATGCAGGGGCCTCAATCTGGAATGATGCCCCAAGGTCAGATGATGGGCCATGTTTCACAGCAAATTCAACATCCTATGCGATCACCTATGTCTGGGGAGAGACCTCCATTTGCTGTTAGATCTGGTCAGCAGTCTCCAATGATGCATGGAAACCAAATAATGCAATCTGGAAATGCAGGAATGATGGTCATGCCTGGACAGACTAGTCCAATGGTTTCAAATGCAATAATGCAAGGCAGCAACCCAATGAGTCAGGCTTCAATGATGCCAAACAGCAGACAACCATCTCCTCTCATGCCTGGAAGTAATCCACAGACACCAATGATGCCTGGCAGCAAACCCTCCACTTCAATGATTCCCATTAATAGCCCACAGACCCCAGGTATGCCAGGAGGTAATCAAACCAACATGCTACCTGGAAGCATGAACATGCCACGTGGTACAAATCCACAGCAGATTCCTGTCCAATCTTCCCAGCAATCACCAATGTCACATCCATCCCATCAGGTTAGCATAGGTGCCTCTTCACAGCAGCAATCTCCCATGTCAGCCCAATCACCAATGGTTCCTCAATCACCAATGGTTCCCCAATCACCCATGGTTCCCCAATCACCCATGGTTCCTCATTCTCCAATGGTTCCTCATTCTCCAATGGTTCCTCACTCTCCAATGGTTCCTCATTCTCCAATGGTTCCTCACTCACCCATGGTTCACCCAGGACAGCAGTCACCTGTTGTATCATCTGGGCAACAACAGTCTCCAATGATGGGACATCAAAGTCAACAGAATTCTCCTGCTGTTCAAAATAGTGAGCACTCTCCTCTTACCGCTGGAAGTCACCAGTCGCCAGCAGTGACACCAGGTGTCCCATCTCCCATGGTGCCCCCAGGAGCCCAATCCCCTATGATGCCCCCTGGAGGCCAGTCACCATTGAAGCAGGCTGGTCAGCAGTCCCCCATGGTTCTAGCTGATCAACAGTCTCCTATGGTTTCTCAGGGTCAATCATCAGGTCCGAACAGCAGTCATCCCTCTCCTATGATGCCACCTCCTTCACCAATGATGACTCATCCTGGACAACAGTCACCTATAGCATCATCAGCAAATCAAGGTCCTACAGCTTCTGTCAGCAGTCAGATTCAAATGAGGCAAGCTGGAACACCAATGCAATCCCCTCTCCAATCGCCAATTTCTGCCAAAACGTTACCACAGCTATCTCCAATTGATAAGCGCATGCCAATCAATATCGGACAAGACAACAATCCATTTAGCGAAACATTCCAACAGAGGGAGAGAATGGAGCGATTGCGTGAACAGCATGAGAGACAAAGATTGCAGCTTGCCCAGGAACTAGAGCATGTTAGGGCTATGCAGAGATATGAACAACAGCAGCAGCATCAACAACAACACCAACAACTCAATACTTCTCATATGTTCAATCAAAGCAGGCTTCCTGGTCCACATCAAGTGCAACAGCAAGGTAACATGGGTCAATTCAGTCAGATGCCCAATCCAGGCATGGTGTCACCAAGCCAAGCACCTCCGGTTCACAACAGCTCTGTAGGCATACGTCCTCCATTTCCATCTCCACAAGCCCCATTGCAGTCACCTGTGCAATCACCTTTTCCAAGGGAGCCTTTACAGCCTGGGATGATGTCATCTCAAAGTTCAACGCCAACTACTGAAGGTTTCCCAATGCCACCTAGTTACCCAGGAATGCAGACCAAAGTGCAAAAGCCAAAGAAAAAGCGAGCAAAGAAGAAAACAGGTGATCCTTTCAACCCAAATCCAACTTCAGTACATCAAAGCCCTGTTGGAGTTCTTGATGAGAGTTCTGTTATGGCAGCAATAGGTCATTCTCAAGAGAAAGGAGGAATGGTAATGAGTGTACAGAATATCCTCCAGCTTACTTCACCTGGCAGTGCAACACATCAGGCTTTGCAGTCTATTATGGCTAGTGATCCAACTGCAAATGTAGACCTTGCCAAACTACAGCAGAGCCAGGCAATGTTAATGATTGGAGACATCAATGCCAAAGCTGCCAAAGATGGAATTTTGAAGAACAATCATAATCAGCTCCTGAAGCAACTTCTGCAAGGACCTTCAATTTGTGCATCGGGGATCGTGAAATCCATCCCCAACAAGACAACTGTACAGAATCAATTAGAAAAGGTCACAGGAGAAACTAGCACTGCAGAAAGTATTCAAACCCAACCGCATTTTGATTCATCAATGGATATGCATGATGAAGAAGGTCCTATTAGACTCACATCAGAACAACAGAAGCAACTGGAAATAATTGAACAACTACCATATGTCAAGAAGGATGGAAAGCCTGCTGAAAATGACCTTCAAATTCTACTTGAAATTCACAGACAAGGGAAGATTGACTATCCCCCTCCACAAGAGTCCAAAGAAAAGGTGCCAGCACCCCCTGTAATTCCAGCCTCGCCTCAACCAACAGTCAAACAGCACAAGCACAAGGAAAAGAAGAAGCACAAAGAGAAAAAATCAAAGAAGAATAAGGAAAGTAGGTTTTCATCCGTGGAAGAACTGATGGCTGCTCTGAAGCAGATGCCAATGCTGCAGTTGACTGAACCTGAGGTTGGTGTCAACTTCTCCCTCTGTCCTCTGTTTGGGAGTGGAACAGCTAATGGAGGAACCCGGCTACGAGGGGCCTTTGGACATGCTATCTTGGATGGGGTGCCAGACTTCTATGATCATCTGCTTTCAGGCTCTACCTCAGACACCAAACTCAAACTACCCCTTGGAGTGGTGAATGGACCCACTTCACTCAAAGAAATTGGATCTAAAGGACAAGGTAGGCACTCCATACATAGATTTAAGTATTGGTTGTTTCTTTAACGAGATAATGCTATGGTAGGATATATATGACATATATACAATTGTGTGCAAAAAATTGAGAATCACACTAGCCAAATCATTGGATCACACCATCTCATTCATTTGAAAATTTGATTATTCATTTGAGTGATTACTCCTTGACATTGGGATTCAAGGGGAGGTATACAGAGCTGCCAACTAGTACGGATTTCCTGTAATTGGTACGGAAATTAACGATCATTACGGCAGTACGAAATGTTGTCCCTAATTACGGATTTTAAAAAAATCGTAGCGAGTGCTGTACAGGTTGGCGGCCATCCAACACTCGCTGAGAAAGACGGAAAAGTATCAAGTATTCTATTAATAGAAGCCAATTTTTCATGGAAAACTGATGTGTGGTGATGACCTGAAAATCAATATTTAGCTTTGTGTGAGTAACATCACCAAAATTTTTAGATAATCATGCGCCATGCATCCGCACGGTGTTGATGCGCCGTTTTTTTAAAGATTCATAGCACCGCATAGGAAATTACTGATTTTGAGCCTTGTGATTACTGATTTTCTGTGCTGGAGGTTGGCAGCTCTGGGTATATCTAACACTACAACATTTCATCATTGATTCTATTGTAATATAATATTATCAACTCTTTAACTATGCACTTAATGTTCAAAGACACTCATTTACCTATTATCTTCATTGAAAATTCATTTACTCTGTACACTGATTGTTTTGCCTTCAGACTAAGCCTACTTCACTATATCATGTACTGTAAATCATGATTTTGCACATGTCAGAGCCCAAAACAAGGAAATAGAGATGTGAAATAAATTGACTTGAGAAGTTCTTGAAAAGACTTCATACCCTGAAATATTGAAGGGGATACTAAGAAAACTGTAAACTAAATCATAAATATACACTTTAAGGAATTGTTTATTCCAACTACCCAAGCATTAAAAAACAAAAAATGCCTTACCTATACAAAAAAGAAAAGTATATGATGACAAAATTGTTAATGGTTATAATTTTTTTGAAAATAGAAATTACTAATCGTTTTTAATGATACGTTATCAACATATGTCCCTTAAGAAAATAACCTACTCACTGTATTTGAATTAGTAGAGAGGATGACAATATTAAATAGAAGAGATTATAATGTGCAATATGGTCCAAGAGGAAGTTCTATTTAAAAAAAAGGATGAATACCTTTTAGGATTTGTGTCAAGAGTCTGATAAACATGTGCCCTGGTGTTTATGTGCATACTTTACCTTACTCGAAAGAATTATTTGGCATTTAACAAATCTGAGGGATTATTTGATAAGTCATTTAGGTTCAGTTTAAAGTCAGGAGAGAAATTATGTGTAAATGTGCCTCTGGCACTATTCAGGGATAAATATTGACAAAGTATAGTACATTTGATGTGAACAATAGTAATCTTGGATGCAAGTAGCATGTCCTACTCACTTTGCCTGTTGCATAACCTCCCCTGGAAAACTGTTGTGTATTGCTGTATACCCTTGATCACCACGCTTGCTTCGTCAGTGCCCACGTCCTGAAAGGCTAGAACATTTGTTGAAACTGATCCTCCCACTTCAGTAGCCACTGTTCAATATTTGTTTGTCTGCACCAAGGGTGGAGGATGGCAATGTGCATGAGAATAGAGCATTTGTCTACTAGGGATGTGGCATTGTCTGCGCTTTACAGTCATAGATAGTCTAAACTGGTTAGGATTTTATATCAATTTGGTTATGGCATAGGCCAATATTCAAAAGAGCAACATTGATGGCACACACAAAAAATACCAAAAAAGTTTTACATCCTCAATGTTGACTTTGGTCTCCAACACTCAATAATTTAAGTTTGGACAAAAATGCAAAAATGATCATACAAATAAACAGAGAAAGATCAGTGACTGCATAAATTTATGGACTACATGTTAGCCTCTATTATATTGTTTGTAGCTGAAACAAACTATACGGGGATAGTGCTTTTCGAAATTACACCATGCATAGTTATACTGCACTGTATAAAATCTTGCAAGCTAGGCAAACAATGACCTTATAAGTTTTAGTCTTAAATATTCCTGTAGCCCCTGATTGGCAAATCATAGACAAATGATAGTTCTTAGCACCCATTATTGCTTTGTAACTATAGGCACATCTATCATACTATAACACTTCTATCATGATAGTAATTGTTTTATCCTCTCACCACATAGAGAGTAGTTAGAACACTACATCGATAAGAATAAACAAACATTTACCTAAGAAATGAGAGCTTGATAGTGTGGTGATATTGGCCTGAATTGTGCCATGCATATATTGATGCACCAGAATAGGGATATTTTTTTTTAAAGGAACAAATAGCTGATGCTTAGATGTTTTTTTTTGTAAGTTTAGGTACGGACATATTTCTTGTACCATTTCCTTTCTTGGGTAGCAGCTGTAGATTCAAGCAACATTCAGTATCTTGCAAAGACAAGGAACTGACTGCGTTGTTTGATACTGTGGAACTGTATACTGTAATTGATAGTAATTCAAGTTATAAAAATGGTCATGGGGCTATTTAGGTGCTAGGATATAGATATAGCTTCAGATTATAAATGGACACTGTAGCTTGTGATGTATTCATAGGGTTATCACCTGAAATATTGAAGTTGTTCAGTATGCACACCTGCTTTAGCTTCAAAGCATTGACTGAAAAAAAAGAGAAAGAAAAAAGTGATGTGCTCTGAGTGGTGCATGCCTCCTCTTGAAACCCCTTTCCTCAGCCAATACCACCACCACCACCACCACCACCACCATCACCAACACAGTTCAAAGTTCAGAGGTCACTGTCCTGACAGGTGACGAGGTCATGCGAGAGATGCAGTCACACCAGCGCACAATAACTCGCACCATGAATCATGCATACAGCGGGGGAGGGGGACTCGCCCACCTAGTCGCCCCATCACCCTCTCTCTCACAAGGTGAGGCTGCAGTCAAAAGATACAAATTTGTGCCCGCTTGTGCTCTAAAACCAGAATACAGCCCAGTGTCCATCAGTCATGTCTTCGATAGTTGTGTTTGGTGTACGCTCTCACTCTTTATATATATCTTCATCCCTTGCCATACTACTACTACTACTACATCATATCTGACGCATTCATGCCTTTTCCTCCTTTTCCGGTGTAACCTATCATTTGCTGAACTATCCTTCCTGTCATATACCTCCATGATCTCTTGAATACTGCTTGATCTATTTTTGATTGCATTTGCAATGGGTTTATGCCATCTATATTTTCTTGCATTGGGAGTCTCATGCATATGTAATCACAAAATTCACTCGGTTGAGATTTATATGGAAAGTCAAAGACCCCAAAGGCAAGGCATCTTTTGATTGCAGCTGCTACTTTGAGCTCAGTATTCAATTGGTTATGACTTGTGATGTTTTAGTTTGAATATTGTGTCTCTATTTGTGAATAGTGGTGGAATATTGTGACTTTTCACAGCATATATATAGCTGTACTCCTTTGTTGAACTGGTGAATGTTGTGTGTTGGGTTAGAGGAGGTAAGCACGCAGAGTGAATAAGTGTAAATGTACATGCATGTTTTACATATTGAATTGCCATTTAACCTTCTGTTGTCACATCACCTGACTCACTTCTGATATATAAATATACATTAAGCAACATTAGTTTATACAGATCTGTCTTGTATTATTGCAAGACAACATCAAACAAGAGAAAAAAAACATTTGTATGTGTTCAAACAGAGACAAATTGAAAACAAAAGATATGGCTATCACTAGTTTAATTTTGTATTTTAATTTCTTAACATGACTTGCTTCTTGCAGATTCTATGAGAAAACTCTCATCAAATTCCAATCACAAATTATATTTGAATATTTAATTTTAAGTTATTACCATATCACAACAGTTCTTCTCATCTTGTATTTTAATCATAACCTTCATCAGATTAATCATTTGCATGCCAATATATATATATATCCAGCCATGCTATATTGTACAATTTACTCATAGTGTAATTATCACAAGCACAAAATTATGAAAACACTAGCTAGATGACATGAGCACACAGCATAATGATTCCCTCAACAAGATTTTAAAAAAAATCATATGTAAAGTTGGTAAAAATCAGTACAAAGTGCATTATTTGTTAATGTTCTGAGGTGCATATTATAAGAGTGTATTTAGTTAGTTAATGGGAATTAGATTTCAAATAGCATTGCATTATGGTCTGAAGAAATAGTATTGCTGACTGAGAATCTGTCTGTCTCAAAATCAAAGTATAGCCCTGGAAATTATTGATTTGTGGAGAAAGTTTAGAAACACTGGGAAATTTGTTGATTGGAAACATCATCTAAATAGTTTAGTCTTGTCTCCCAGTGTTGATTAGAAAGAATTGTTATTTGATCTTGTTCATGGCATAGCAGGTAAACAATGATCTCAAGTTTTCCCCATATGCTCTCAATACAGATTATATGTGATGCTCTTCGCATGTTGTTACATAGCTTTGATTTAAACATATAACAGGCATATGTTTTATTATTTTTCGGTATATCAAGTAGCAGTTTATTTATTTATAGCCATTTATTAGTAGTTTATTTTGTTCATAATTTAGTATTTGTTCTAGATTGTGTGGCATGCTTTTGTTTTCAATACAGCATACTTATTATTGTCATAAGACTTCACGTTTTTTTGGTTAATCTTGAAAATTATTAAAAGCAGACAAAAGTTACTGGAAATATGGAAAAGGGCTAATGAACATTTGAAATAATACAAAAGCATTTCAGCTTGCCTTAAATTGTGATGTCAAGTCGAGTCAACAAATTGAAGGGAAAAAAAAGGGCATGAAGCGCACAGAGTTAATAAAATATGCTTTAACACAATGATTTTATTGCCTCAATATGATTGCTGATGTTGCACTAGTTATAAAATAGGCAAGGTGTTAGGGTTATTTTCAACATTCGAGCTCCAACTCATTCTTCTAAATTTGCTGTGGACATACAACTTCTGAATAAAACCTATCAGTGTGAAAGCAAACAAGCACTTGTATCACAAAGCAAAATTGCATTATGCTGATGTTCAAACTTCATAACAGCTCCTTAGTCTCCCATCAAAATATAAGGATGAAGCATTGTGCACCATAGCAGCTTGTGATTTTGCTTATCATGCCTAGTTATGTAAGTACTGGCATCAGATGAGTTGTTTGAATGATAAATCATATTTCAATTTTACCTGGGGTGGATGTTGGGATTGAGATTGACATGCCAACTTGCTTCTCTCAGTAGTAGGCGATATAGTGATCTCATCATCACCTGAATGCGAAGAGAACGAGGCCCAGGAGCCAAGCAAGATGAAAGGACTTCGTCTGTTCACCCAGGACGTGGAGCAGGTCTTGGCAGCTCAGAAGCGGTCAGGATCACCCACCATTCCAATCATAAAACCAACTCCAAGGAAAGGTAGGGTCACACTTAATCATTCTTAAATTTCATCAAACTTTTGATTTTATAGGATGTTGCTTTTGTCTCTATATATTTGTTATGCATTTGATGTGATAGTATTAATTTTCAGGGTAAGAAATACGTTCTCTAGTGCAGAAAAGAGAAGGTTAATATTGACTCATTTCTGAAAATTACCAAAAGAAAGCATACTTTGATACCCACTTGTCTGTTGTGTTCAATTTCATTTTGAATAATAATGTGATAGTAATCTTGTCTTTGTTTCCAAATCAGCTGACATCACATGAACATTGCCTTCATTGTGACATGAGATGCAGGGAAACTTATGAATAATGTACATTCTGGTTGTCTCCAAGTGAAAAATATATTAATTTTGTGTGTGCTATTCATATTCATGTATTTGAAGCAGTATCCATACATCCTCTTACAAGTCTTTCCCATTTGTTCTTAACTTGTAGCTGAAGCAGGGTCTTTGGGAAATGCCAACACTGTCCAGGTGACCTTGAAGCTGATGCCAGAAGTAATGCACAACGTGGAGGGTGTTCTCTCTGCATTCTCTAAGCTCCTAGGGATCAAGGAACCATCCAACTTTGAAGTAGTCAACGAAGCTGGGCAGAAAGAACGAAGAGGAAAGTGGGCTCAGAGCACAAGCCCTGTTGCAGGTATATTACACTTCTGACAGATTAAGATACATCCTAGGAATTTTAATTTGGATTTGGTATGTAGACCTGAAGTAATTGCCATATAGTCTTTCTTTTTACTTATCTGTTACTTTTTGTCAAAATGGACAAGCAAGTAGGTGTGAAACTGTATAGTATTATGTTATTATTTTAGTATTTGACCTAACTGTCCTTGGAGGACTTGTGCACAATAGAATATCTTTGACTCTTTGACTCATTTAATCATCGTGCGATGCTCTACTTAATAGTTGATGTTTACCAAACATGTTTGAATTTTTTTTCTCTGATTTGTTTTTCTCTAGATGTGGCATTGAAGATATCCCCAGAGAAAATTTCAGCTTCACCTACTTCACTCACAACTTCAGTAAAGCCTACCAAGATTACCTCCAAGTCATCTGTGCTGGCTG
Organism: Mesocentrotus franciscanus; assembly: GCA_037976565.1. Taxonomy (NCBI): domain Eukaryota; kingdom Metazoa; phylum Echinodermata; class Echinoidea; order Camarodonta; family Strongylocentrotidae; genus Mesocentrotus; species Mesocentrotus franciscanus. The sequence continues at coordinate 18,711,128 of CP137666.1, read as the reverse complement.
GGTCATTAGACGACCCTAAACTGCACTTCTGCAGACACTGCGATGTCCTGGTTGTAGGAGAGGGTGTCCGTAAATCTGCAACACCCACCGACAAGAACGTAGTCTTCTGCAGTGGTGCATGCTACCTCCAGCACACCATCTCTTTACGGTCACAGGTGGCACGCACCGAAGTCAATGCAGGACGAGTCGTCAATCACAGGAGCTCTGATCCTCAGGCTGTTCAGCTGGATGTCCTGTCACCCAAAGCCAGCACCTCCCTGCCAACATCTCCCTGCACCGTGCCAAAGACACCACCTCAGTCCAAGTCAACGCCCATCTCTCCTCGCTCCCAACCTGCTCAGCCCGTTGTCTCCTCACCCATGGCTGCACAGCCAGCACACACCTCTGCAGAGGGAACCACGGCTACTCCATCATCTAATCAAGAGGTCTCACCAGCCAAGGAAGAGAAGATGGTGACTGATGCAGATGAGATGAAGGTCATTATCAGTGAGTCAAAGACCGGTGAAAGTGGCAGGGAGGAATTGAGACTGACACTGAAGACTGGAACAAGGAGAAGACCTGCACTTGGAGATGAAGTGGTAAAAATTTAATTGTTTCGACTTTTAATAAATTTTTATCAAGTTTTCATTCTTTATGAAATAATTGTGTCAAACACCTTATGTTGTTGATGAAGTGTTCTATATGAGAAATATCTAGTAAATCAGAGCAGTGATTGTCAATAGATGGTTTGATTATAAGGCAAGCATTTACTCCCTATAAGTACATTTGGATTTATTTTATATTTTGAAATAAACAGATCTGGATTTAGTACCTCATTTTACAGAAAGAAGTTTCCCATAGTTCTAATATTTAAAAGAATTCTAAGAAATATAGATTGCTATTAGTAGTTTGTCAAGTAGTATACAGCAAACATTTCCCTCAAAATGTTTAGTACTGTTTATGTTATATGAGTAATGTGGGTTTATTATTTATTTCTTTTACTTTGTGTAGCCTTTGGTGAAGAAGTGGAAGAACATCAAATGGCGTCGCTGGCATGGTTCATTCTCTGGTGGCAAGAAATACAGACCACCTAGTGATCAGGATATTGGCCAGGTAAGAAGCATTTTCTCTTTAACTTCATTATCAATCCCAGTCATGTCATTCTCTTACTTTGGCATCAGTGGAATGTTTTAGACATCACATTCCTTTTGATGATTAGTGCTGTTATTGCAATAGCAGGAAAAAGCACAATAGGCACAGGCAGAAGGCCTTTATTCACTGTGTAAATGTGGAATTGTAATTCTTTTTGGAAAGGGGGTCTAGGTGTTCATATCATAGGGTGTCACATTGAATTATAGTCTTTGATGTACAAAAACCAGAGGAATTGTCACTTTTGATAGAAAACATACATTGTTGCCATAAAGTAAAGTTCTTTCACTATGTTCTTTTGATAAGCAGTTGAACAAATGCTTCAACGATTAGATTTTTATTGAAGAAATGTGCCGCCTCTCAACTGCATAACGAAAGTTTATGACATGACAGTTAATAACATTGTGTATTTCTCTTTTTTCAGTTGATAAAGAAGTTGGGAACATCACTGAGGCCAAGTGAATCTCTGCGAGATTCCAGGTGCTGTGTGCTCTGTAATGGATTTGGAGACGGAGACACAAATGGCTCAGCAAGGTGAGTGTAATAAAGATTCCATAAGATTGTTGATAGTTGGAATAGCTAGTTACTATGATGTCTTTAAAATTTAATGGAAAAATAACAGTAATTTTTCCAACTTGAATTAAAGTCGTCTATTCTTCAATTGACCAAGAATTGTGTGTACTGCAATATATCGCTCGTAAAAGTACAACCTTATTGATGTGATCTAAAGTAGCAGCACCTTTACTGTTCAGATGAATATTTTCTACTTATATCCATCCACAAGATCTATGATGGGCATTCATAAATTACCTGCTAAAAGAAGATCATTACCTTGTATCATTTAACACAGGGTTATGCCCTTCTGGCCGTCAATTGAGAGTATTTCTATTTTTCTAGGTAACACGTTGTCTGCTGACAGCCAAAGAGTGTTGATTCTTACACTTTAAAGATAAACTTGAGTTCTGGTAAATATAGAAAATAAATTCTCACAGAATCCAACGAAACTTACACTGAATGTTCAAGATTATAAATGAATGACATGTACCAAACACTTTTGGTAGAAATTGTATAGTGGCTGAGTAATGAGCATAGAAAGATAAGGAAATCCAGGTAAGTAGGCCCAACACCATGTGCTCTATGTGCAAATTGGAGTTGTTGTTTTTATCGAAGATGATGCCCAGTCAGTTTTAGTGCGTTTGTTTTTATTTCACTGGTTTAAACAACCATTCTACTGCAGGATATACAATCCAGAATAAATCATAGCAATTTTTTTCTCAATACACGATTCCCATACTAGAGCTCAAGATTAGCTTTAACACAGGGTTATGCCCTTCTGGCCGTCAATTGAGAGTATTTCTATTTTTCTAAGTAACACTTTGTCTGCTGACAGCCAAAAGACTCTTACACTTTAACACGGAGTCAGTGTCCTTCTGGCTCTCCAGGGATAATGTATATTTCCAATATTTCATGTGTAATGCAGTCCTTTTAGTTTTCTACATACACTTCAAACCTATTGTTTACCCTATTGTGTTGATAGGTTGCTGAACCTGAACGTAGACACCTGGGTTCATCTCAACTGTGCTCTGTGGTCTGATGAGGTGTATGAGACTCTCAATGGCTCCCTGATGAACGTTGAGGCTGCTCTCAAGAGAGGGCGCACCTGTACCTGCTGCTACTGCAGCAAGCTCGGTGCCACCATCTCCTGCAATAAACAACGCTGCTGCAACGTCTACCACTTCTCCTGCGCCATGCAGGACCACTGTATGTTCTTCAAGGATAAGGTAGGTATTGCTGTGTGGTGACATAGTCCAAATTCCCATTGTTTGCTCTATGCGTAAATCAGAATGTTACCATCTAATTGGTGTTAGTAACCACAGTCAGTGCAAGCCTGAAAGATGACCAGATTCTCCTGTGTATATCAGATGTATGTCTCCTTTCATTTGTAGCCAAATTTATCATGGCAACATTTTTTGTTTTCATTTCATTGGCCAAGAAAGTTACTGGCATAGGCAGTGCATGAGAATTGTGTTATTATATACAATTGTTAAAGATATGTTTCTTCCCACATATCACCAGATGTATCATATTTTGCCATAAGACCTTGAGGTGGATGGGTGAAAGTTATCGTTCATGCCCGTTTTCATTGTCTTTACATGCCAAAGCAGCATGTTTGTATGTAATACATGTAATGGATTGAAATGTCAATTGCAGATACAAATCAATGAATCTCACTTGTAAGTAGGATTTATAATAGGATGAAATTTGACCTTTTTTCACCAGACAATGATGTGCCCTCTTCATGCTCCATCTAAACCTACTGAGAGCACCTTGCAGTCTCATGTCGTCCTGAGGAGAGTATACATCAACAGAGATGAACATAAACAAGTTGCAAAGTAAGACTCAGTCACAGATCATGGATATATTCTGTTCTTTCTCACTGTTACAAAAGGACATAGAATATTAGATTTTTGTGTACAATGGCTGTATGACATTGCTGTGTGAATTTTTTTTCACTTTTTCTTGCTGCTGTAATTCTCAAATATTCAGAAATGAGAACGTCTGTTCAGAGCCAGATACAGTGTCCCACTCAATCCCTGTAATTTTTGTTCCTTTTTTTCTTTTTGTCCTTTTTGTCTTTTCTTTTCTCCTGGTAATTAGAACTCCTCGTTTTTTTTTAAGGCAGAAGGACATTAAGTGGGACACTATAAAATAAAGAGAATTGCTGTCGTGGGATTGGGCACAAAAGCCCAAGTCCAGTTGGGCTTAAAAGCAACTGTCATATATCATACTTTATTGTTTCCACACTAACTTTAAAGACACAAAGAATGTACTGTTGAGTCACTGAAAGCACATAGATTTAACGATTCCCAAAACATTCATCAAATACTCATGGAGTGATTAATTTTTACTGCATTTGAATGAATGTTAAGAAACTTTATGATTATGTCTGTGCGTATTGCATTTTATTCAATTAAATACTAGTAATAAGAAATAAGGGAAAACTGCATATATGAAATTAATTCAACCTGTTTGACTTTCTATTCTGCAGCATCATGACGATGGCAGACCGCAAGTACACAGTGCGTGTCGGTAGTCTGATCTTCAAGTCCCTTGGGCAGCTTCTACCTCATCAGATGCACCTCTTCCATTCACTCACTTCCATCTATCCTGTAAGTAACCCCTCTTCCTGGATCATTCACCCCTTGAAATCAAACCCATTCTTTCATAAATCTTTTGATTTCAATAGAAATGTCTATAAGTCGTTTGATTTATTTCTGTTTTATCAACATTGATGCATTCCTTGGGTTTCCTCTAACTATCCTTTTTTGAATTGTTCTCATTGGTTAACTCTTTAAACATTTAACTCATTGGGATGTGCAGATATGCTACTGGTTTTTGGCCCTTCTCTTCATTCATATTATCTATGTGATATATATATTAAAAATCTCTCATTTTTATCACTTCCCTTTGATTTTGGATTGAAACCAGAACATGGTAAAAATTATGTGATTGTGCTGGTGGTCCAGGAATCCATGCCTCTGATACCCAAGCCTACATTACAACATTACACTTGCTTCTGTACCAGTTATTCCAATCTATATAACCTCATTGTAATAATAAGATGCTAAAATGATCTGTGATTGTGCAGGTTGGATATAGATATGTCTGTTAAAACTGGTGAGTGCATTTCAAGCAATGCACTTAGTACTGTACAAACTTTTCATATCTACATTTATCTCGTAATCATAACATTTACACAAAATTGTGATCTATGCAGGTTGGGTATGAATCCATTCGTCTGTACTGGAGCATGCGCTACACCAACAAGCGATGCAGTTACTCCTGTACTATCCAGGATCAGGGTGGGAGGCCCGAGTTCAGCATCCGCATCATGGAGCAGGGTCACGAAGACATCATCTTCAGGGCTGACACTCCAAGGAGTAAGTACCCACTGGCTCTGGGCCAAGTAGATCATGGTCATGTAGGACAGGTGCTCTGACCATGCGGTCTTCGTGGTAGTCAGCCAATCATATCACCTGCTAAGTGCTGGAAGTTACAGTAACTCATATAATTTCATAATTAACTCTCTGTAGGCTCTCAACGAATTATACATCCTTTGTTGCTTTTGAGACTTTGCTGCAAAATGACTGATTGATCAATCCAAATGTGAGAATTGACCCTAGGACAAGATGAAGGTATGGTGATGTTTCAATAAGTAAGGTTGAGATTAAGTGTTGTAGAGAATGAGATATGTTAATGTAAGGATATCTTTCAGACTCAAAGACCTACTCTTGGATATCTGCGCTCTTACAATTCACCATTTTACTTTAGTATTTATAGTGTTATATCATGAAATCAATAGACTTTTGGCAAATGTTATATAGCAATCTAACTTGTTAATTTTCTTGTTTGGCTTGTAAAATAATTTATTCGTAAATTTATCAAATTGTGTTGCTATTACACATGTTTGATGATTACTCAATACTTCTCGTCCTAATTAGATGTATGGTACAAGGTCCTTGAGCCCATCGCTAAACTGAGACGAGATGCAGACATGCTCAAAGTCTTCCCAACCTTCTTGACTGGTGAAGACCTCTTTGGCTTGACTGAGGCAGCTATCCAGAGGATTACTGAATCGGTGGGTACCACATTTAAGTCATGAATTTGTATTGTATGGACATTAGCTTCATGACAATGGAATCTTCTTGATGATGTTCCCATTGCAGACTGATGCAGTAACGGTAATGGTGAACAATGTAATGATATTCCTCTTTAATCGTCGGAACAAATTATCATTGGTATAAATAGTGGCTTTTCTACTGTAGCAACTTATCCATGCAGTATTATAAATGTATATAGAGAACGGGTAGATGAAATAGTGACATCCACTTTGATATCTCCTTCTGCATTCATTGATAATAATAGCTTATTTCCCATCATATTTTACATATTTCAATCAGTAACTAATAGCTAGTCATGAATAACTAGTCATTCTAATTTATAAGAGATTAGAAACTTTGACTGTTCTAGATGAGCATTACTTTATAAATTCGAAAAAGGGCAATCATGTTTCTAGAAGCAATATTCTTATCCTTCCTATTATATGTCCTTATTCAGCTTCCTGGAGTTGACTTGATCCAGCACTACACCTTCCGGTTTGGACGGTCACCTCTGATTGATCTACCCCTGGCTGTCAATCCTACTGGGTGTGCCAGGGCAGAACCAAGGAGACAGACTCATCTCAAGAGGTAAACACTGATTGTCAAGTTTAGTTAGAATGATCGTAGAAAGAAATTAAACTTCTTACAACTCAGTCTGAAGGGAAGGAGAAACATCAAAGAAACTCATTTGTAAAAGTTAGAGATTTGTTGGACGAACGATTGGTTTTAGAGTAGTATTCTGTCTTGTAATCATCCTCAGAGATGTCAGAATTCTCACCTCAATGGAGTTTATGACATAGGAATGCTATAGGAAGTGATGATTGGGTATTCAAGAAAAAAAAATAGAACAAAACAAAACAAAAATAAAAAGAATAAAACAAAACAAAATGCATACATACATACAAGAGAATAAACAGAGAAAGAAAATGAAGGAGGAAAAAATACAGGTTTGTAAGTCTCTAAGAGGGAATGGGTTGTTGTATTACTCAGTGCCTATTCTTAGATAGTAAAAACACATTCTACAATTCTATGTGCCATAGCTGCATATGTTTCACACATCTTATCGTATTTCTCTCTCCATCCATCTCCTCTCTATCCCTGTCTAATTGTCTATAGACCACACACATTGACAAGCAACAAGACATCAAGAGGCTTCCACACCACCCTAGCCGGTGAGGTAGCTTCGCCATACAACAAGCAGTTTGTACACTCCAAGTCATCACAGTACAAGAGGTTGAAGACTGAGTGGAAGACCAATGTCTACCTCGCAAGGTCACAGATCCAGGTGAGAAGAAAATACTAATGGAAATATTCATTGGTGTATTATGTGCAAATACAGTCCCAAAACGTTTTACTGATACTGTTTTTCTTTCATGTAAATTAATGAGGGACATATTGAAGGTACATAGGTTTTTATGGCATCTTTCTTTTAAAAATATAAATCTTTTAAGTAAGAGGGTGAACCAAGCACAAAATAAGAGGACTTCCCACTGTTAGTGTTGACTCACTGAATCAATGTTATCATCAAGATTTTTAAGTTTCAGACCATCTGCAGCACAGTTTCCTATTAACCCCATTTGTCTATCTCTCCCTCTTTAAACAGGGCCTGGGCTTGTATGCTGCTCATGACATCGAGAAGCACACCATGGTCATCGAGTACATCGGCACCCTCATCCGCAATGAGGTCGCCAACAAGTGGGAACGTGACTATGAAGCTGCAAACCGGGGCGTCTACATGTTCCGCATTGATGACTACACTGTAGTGGACGCCACAAGGAGTGGCAACCCAGCACGCTACATCAACCACTCCTGCAACCCCAACTGTGTGGCGGAGGTGGTAAACTTTGACAAAGACCAGAAGAAGATCATCATCATCTCTAGCAGGAGACTGCAGAAGGGCGAAGAGGTAGGTCTATCAAAGAATCTGGCAAACATTAGACTGACATCAATATAATCCCTTCCCTCCTTCCCATCAAGAGATGGCAATGGCATGTTTGGAAGAAAACATTTGGTTTATGCTGCTACTTATATCTAGGTAGAATTTTCAAATAATCCTTTCAAAAGTTGATGATGCTGCTGAAAATGTGCAAGTAACATTGTGTTTATGACATTTATTGACCTTTTGACATTCTTATGAAATCTCAGAGTGAGTTTGAAAAAGATCTTGAGGTCATGTAAGGGTGTGATCACATTGCTGAATGACTGATTCTGGTGGTATTCCAAATGAACAATTGATAAGTGTTTCCATGTCACCCTGCAATTTGATTGACAATGACATTCCTCATTGATGGGAGCGTGTAGGTTACATCTTCTTGTTTTCAGTTGTTATAGGAATTTGAACCATGTACAGAGTGAGAAATATGCTAAAATCTTTACTGTTCTCACTTTTCAGCTTACCTATGACTACAAGTTTGAGATTGAGAATGACCAGAACAAGATCCCCTGTCTCTGTAAGGCACCCAACTGCCGCAAATGGATGAATTGAACTGACACACCGAGGACACACCCATTCATTGACGCTCTGCTGCAAAACTGAAAGGAGTCCCAGCTTTGAGCCCAGCTGAGCATCGAAGAGTCACTCTGATCCTGACACAAGAAACATTATGAGAGCAAGAAACATTGTATCCATTCAGTTAAACAGTAATGTGAAGTAAAGTCACAGGAGGTGCTTGATATCTGTATGATACCTCATCAGTTGGACATGCATATTTAAGCAACAAATTCATTATGGTGTGACAATGGTTAAAAAAGTTACAACCTTAAAGTAATCAAGATTTCAAACATGAATCATGGGCATAAAATATTACATGAAATAGTATCTTAAGTAGTACCACAAATGCTCTATTTTGCCTGAAGATGTTAAGACAATAATCATGCAACTCAATAACTGTAAATGACTTCCAAGCATATTTGATTTTGTTTTGTTTAAATCACTAGGAATGATCATGGTAATGAAATCTGAATTAAAGCAGTGAATTTGATCATGGATATGCAATACATGAGTATGGTAATGTGATCAAAGGGAACTTCTCTCATACAGAATGGTTCGATACTCCACTGATTCTTATCTCAATTTTGAAAATGCTCAAATTAAAGACCGAAAATGACATTGAATAATGCAGCAAACAATCCAAAATAGTAATCTAAAAGCTTAACCACAGTGAAATTAATTTATGAAGTATATCACGCAATTTCAAATATTCAAGTATGAGACATTTCTTAAAAAGTTGCAGTTCTGACATACTTCTTGGGGCTTGACAAACAGTATTTGATGATTGCATCAGGATAATGATTGTAGAATATATAAGTTTCATAACATACGCCAATTGTGTTCTCCACAAAATAGGATTCATACACCATTTGAATATGTTTTATGGAGAAATAATAATAATAATAATATTCTGCTTTTAAATAGCACTTAATACAAATGATAGGCATATTGTTGGCTCACTAATAATAAAAATACATTCTTTCATTTTGCGGTAAGTTTTGGGTCGTAGATACAATACCCTAATGTCTTTGGAGAAACAATGTAATCATGTTCAAATATCCTCCCCCAAATCAACTGAGTGTCCCATACCTAATATCAAATGAGATACTTTGATGCATACTATGACAAATGTATATTGCTTGATGTGACAAATGAATTATATCTTATGACTTGACTGACATTTGACAACCTATATAAATATGTCATAGACCGCAGTTTGCAGTGCTTGAGTTCATAGAAGGGTGTTTATATAGTTGCTTACTAATATGCAACAACTATGATTTCAGTTGCGTTTTTATACGCAACAATATTATTACATGAAATATTCTGAATATATTTTTATCATTTACCAGTTTGGGATTAAATACTAGTATAATACAGCTATTTGAATTGAATAGTTATTTGCTTGCATTCTTGTTTGTGGTATATTTGAATTTGACATTCTATTGCCCTAATCTTGGTTTTAATTGATGGTTTTCAAAACACTTTGTCATATATGAAATGAAGTATTTGAACTTGTGTAAATCAGGAGACAGAGGAGAGGAAATTGCAAAACTGTTTCAAGATTAAATGAGAGTCATTCCTATGTTGTGGATACTGTACAAAATGTCTTATTTTCTTCAATGTAAATATGTAAAAACTCTTGTAGTATGTTGCATGTGTGAACATTACTGTTTCCTTTTTTTGTAGTTTTAAATGAAAACTATTTTGAATATAATTTGGAGAGAGACCATAATGAAATATCTATTGTGTAATACCATGAACTTCTGTATTGCATATGTTTGTAAATAATTTAAAAATCTGTAAATATTATCATTCTATTGTTTTCTTGTGCATGGCAGAGTTACTAAGATGAATTGTATATAGATACAGTGGTCAACAAATTTGTATAGTTTGTTATAATCTGTGTGTATTTGCTACTTATGCACAGCCTGAAATGGTCTTTTTTCCTTCCTCTTATTAATAAATTTTATATTAGGTACCTCATCATTGTGTAACATTTTTTAATTGAAAATTATCATGTTCATACAATGAAAAGAAATGACTTTTTGTAGGCCCTTCTTCTTGTGTAGTGTTTGTGTGTATATATTCATGAAATCTTTTGCTATGCCAGTATTATTTTGTTTTCCTATTATCTTCTCTCTATCTCTCTGTTGTGTATTAGACAAATAATGGGAAAAGGTGAGATAGTGGCATATGTATTTGTTGTCTTTATTTGCAGTAATATTGGACTCTGATGAATAGTATGGTGCTCTATGGGTAATTAAGAAAAACATAATTTGTGTTTGCCAACATAACATTTTATAGAAATACTGTGGATTCTGATTATCAGGCTGTGTTGTATATTAAAGATTTTATGATCACTGGGAAGAAAAGAAGAATTGTGCTGCAATTTGAAGGAAGAAAAAGAGGAGAAGAAAATAACTAAAAAGAAAGAATAGAGAGAATTGCAAAGAAATATTTATCACAAATTATTTGGTCGATGTATAGGTTTGCTGGTGTGTATAGTAACTTAGATGTAGAGAACATTAATGTTCATATACACTAATTTTCTTATTCTTTTACTTTATTTGCAATATGCTTAAAACAAATTGTGAACTAGTATAGCATTGAAAGATTATGTGACACGTGTGATTAAAAAGGGGTCATTGTTAGGACAATCTTTTTTTAGGTCAAAACAACTAACTTGATGAATCCAAGTTGAATTATGGGATTGACACAAGTAAATTAGATGAAACTAGAGATTTTGAAATATAAAATTAAGAGCTATGTAACTTTGTGTAATCATCTGAAATCATGGTCACTTTCTGATCAAGTACAAAGTTGATATATATATATATATATATATACTGAACTGTTCCAAATCATGACGTATTGTATATTAGGGGGGAAAAGAGTAACCAATTTCTTTATGCGTCCCCGCGAGATTTGCGTTGGAAACATGAGGAGAGTCTGCATATTTTCAAATGTCATTTAGTATGTTTGCTCTGCATCATACAAGTGTATTGTATTCTCAAAGGTAACCACGTGTTTCCATCTTTAACCAAATTATATTTTATCACGATGTAATTTCAGAGGTTGTAGAAATGATGTGTGTTGACTTGATATTTTCCTTTTGACGATACAAGTATATATATATTTGAAGTATGAGAAAGAGATAGAAAAATGTTTAATATATCAAGAGAAAAAAAAGAAAACAAGTTTTGCCTGTAAATTGTGAATATAATTACAGCAGCTTTATAATATTTTTACCACATTCTTTAACCCTTTCCCCCGGTTACCTTTCTTGTATATGACTACTAGGTATGCAAATAAGAAAATTTCCATAGTCTATTTTGAAATTGTTTGAAATATTTGTAGGTCCCTATGTTGTGTGTATATGTGTTCACAGTGTTCTCTCTAGTAATGTGTCCAATCCACAAACCTATTATTTCTAGAATTGTGTTTTTAACAAAGTCATATATTTTACTCCCACTTTTCAGTAGAGGTATTTTGTAAACATTTTGAAAATTAAAAAAAAGAAGGTACTACTGGTTGTTCCTATAGTGATCCTAAGTTGGGAGTAAAATCTGCACTTCACTCCATATCGTTTCCATGGCACTCAGTTACTGTCTTGTAAATAATCTTTGAATTAAGTTTTGTGGGCCTGGTTTCTGTCATCTCTTTATTTTCCCCATGTGATTTTTTTTTCATGGTAAAAATGCATGTGGTGTAGTGGAGTGTGTTGTTATTGTATATGTACTTTGTTTTTTTGTTGTCAGCAAACGTATTTGCCAATAAAGTATCAAACCTTTCAGAGAAATAGTAATGTACTTGGTAAAACCGTTTCGATCTCATTGCTCTTTGTATTTGTCAATTTGCCGCTAGGTAGTCGGCGAGAAAGAGAGAGAGAGAGAGAATTGAGGAGGGGGAGGAATAAAGTTAAAAAGTGGCAGAAGGAGAAAGTAGAGATGAGAGCAAAACAGATAATTGGTATTTCATGGAGGGCATCAACTGCAAATATACATATATATATATATATTTTATAGGTCCCTGTTGAGAAAATAATTAAATTTGGCATTCAAGGACGTAGATACGAAAGAGATTACGTGCATTTCATCATTTTCATATTATTATTATTATCTATACCGCGCTTTTCCCATAAGGCCCAAAGCGCTTACAGTAAATGACAGTTACATAAATTCATGTAATAAGAAAAACAATCTTACAACTACAAACTGCAAAAAAAAGTGTTTTTTAGGCCTTTCTGAAGGTAATAATTGATGGAGACTGTCTAATTCTAAGTGGTAGATCATTTCAGTATTTTAAAGCAGTAACAGTAAATGTCCTATCACCGGCTAATGTGCGAGTAACTGAACATGTGAGACGGAGAGGATCACTGGCTGATCTCAATGCCCTGGTAGGTGTATATAAATTCAAACAGGTATCTAAATATTGCGGAGCATGCTTATTGAGTATTTTGTAGACAAACAAGAGTAATTAAAACATTATTCTTTGTTTCAAAGGAAGCCAGTGTTAATGATCTCAAGAGTGGCTGAGATGGATGTTCCCTAGAAACCTGAAATATCAATCGGGCTGCCCTAATGTCGTAGCCGTTGCACACGATCCAATTTAGTCGAGCCGGGAATGGTAGCTAGAGAGAAGCCCATTACAATAATCAATACGGGATAGAACTTAACGAACGCAAAGCATTATGACAGGCAGACTGGTCAATAAACCTTCTGATTCTAGCAATATTCCTTAAATAAAACGTAACCATACTACAGATGTGAGAAATAAACGTGATAAGACATCGACATGCAAGAATCAAATACAACGCCAAGGTTTCTTATTGTTTTTGAAGGGCTAATGAGTGTGCCATCAACAATCAACTAAACATCTGGAGGACTGCACAGCAGTGGCGGATCCAGGGGCCAGGCCCGGGCCCTCCCTAGAAAAAAACAGTTAAAACACCCTTTTTGAAAAAAAGTTGGGCCCTCCTGGCGCCCAAGGGGTGGCGGTGAAAAAAATAACCCTTCCGTAGGAAAAAAATTTTCGGGTGCCAAAAAAATTTGTGCTCATTACCCTGGCGCCCGAGGGTGGTGGTGGATAAAAATAACCCTTCCCGGAGGAAAAAATTTTCGGGTGCCAAAAATTTTTTTTGCTCACTACCCCCACTGAGCGAAAAATCGACCGGCACGATTTTCAAATTTTCGCACGAAGTGGGCCCCTTTTTAGGCCCCCTCCCTTGCCGCCGGCTGGATCCGCCCCTGCTGCACAGATTGTGAGCTGAAGCAGCAACGAAAAATTCAGTCTTTGAATCATTTAATTTTAACTTATTTACTATAATCCATTGCCTAATATCTGAAATACAACTTGGAAGTTTGATAAGTGCGTTATCAAGAGCTCTTGGAGTCTTAGGATCAAAGGGAACATATAACTGTATGTCATCAGCATAAAGATGATAATTAAAACCATAATGTCGGTCGATATCTCCAATAGGAAGAGTATAGAACTATCGAGATCGAGTATCCTATGGGTCCTACTATATAATTGATCCATGGGGGAGTCCAAGTTCTAAGGTTGTGGGATTTGACAATTTGCCGGCAACTTGGGGAAAACCATCCGGAGAGGTATGACTGAAACCAGGACAAAACTGTTGACCTAACACGAACACATGTTCTTTTGAATAAACGGGATATAAATATTTGATGATCAATCGTATCGAATGCGGCTGATAGATATAACAGTGCCATAAGAACTACCTTGTTTGAATCAAGAGCAGGGGCGGCGATCCGGGGGACACGTCCCCCCTCAATTTTAGGGGATTGTCCCCCCGGAAAATTTGAAAAAGTGCACACAAAAACTGTAAAGCAAATACTGACTTAAGACTGCAACACACTGTTAGGCTCCGGAGGGCTCAAGAGTGCAGCGTTTAGACAAATCAAAATGCAAAAATCTTCTCGCTCGGTAGCTACGCTCCCTCGCATAATATCCTTCAAAATGTACAAGTAAATATTGTAGAAAAGTGAAGTGTGAAAAAAGTATATTGCTTGTTTTATTTTGCTAAGGAATTTAATTGTTGAATACAACAAAACTTCAAAAAACTGTGAGGGGGTAGTCACTTCCGTCACCTTCACCCCTCTCGTTCACTATGCTCCCTCGCACTGGCGTACTGATGGGGGCTTGGGCAGTTGCCCCCCAATAAAATTCAAACGGGATTTATTTCTAATTCGATACCAGTGATTTACAAATGTTGCTGAAATGGCATGATTTTTCCCTGAGCTTCCGGGGGCTCTGCCCCCGGACCTAAGGGCCCTAAGGCGGGCCCCTGGATGCTCATCTGACCGTAATTAAATTCCCAAAACCCCTGAGTTTCCTGGGGCTCTGCCCCGGACCCCACCGAGGGCCCTAACGCGGCCCCTGGATGCTCATCTGATCGTAATTAAATGCCTAAAACCCTGAGCTTTGCCCCTGGACTCCACGCCAATTTTGGCTCCACTCGCTTCGCTCGCCTTGCTCTACCTGATCGTAAATACTTTAGACCCCTCCCCCCCCCACTTTGAAAAACGTTCCGCGGGGCCTGCATGTAACATGTAAGAGTGGTGTTTTCTGCCCCTCCCCCCCCCCCAAAAAAAAGTTTTGCTCATTACACCACTGCTCCCCGTCCCTCGCATTTCGTCCCCCGGTCATGAAAAGAAATCGCCGCCCCTGATCAAGAGCAAACATTATGTCGTTTTTTTCGTACTGTGACTTGACCTATAAGCAGATTGAAAAGAATCAGAAAGATAATTATATATTCAATATGATGAAATAATTGTGTACATGTTGCTTTCTCAATGAGTTTACCTAAAAATGTTAAGTTTGACACTGGTCTATAATTTCTAAGTTCATTTTGGTCCAAGCCTGGTTTCTTCAAAAGTGGTCTGATTATTGCTGAGTGTGCTCCGTTGGGGAAAGTACCTGTGGAAAAGGATTGATTGACTATGTACGTAAGCAATGGTAATAAATGATCAAAGTTCTCTTTCAGTAGCCATGTTTGGATGGTATCAAGTCGACAGGATTTAGTAGCAGATGACATGATTCTGGACAAATCTGATTGTGTAAGCAACTGAAAATTTTCAAAAAGAGGAAAGTTTTCATTTACAGTGTCACTAAACTGGGTATCAACAGGTCCATCACAAGCATCTATTTCATCTCTTATTTTTCTTATCTTACCGACAAAAAATGAAGAAAAAAAATGGTTAGCCAATCTGGATGCAGAATCATACAAAGGGAGTTGGCTTGACTTCTTATTTAAAAGTGAATGGATAATCTGATATACCTCCTTGACAGTACATGAACCCAACTTATCTTTCAAAAAGTCTTCTTTAGCGGTATCAATGACTTGGCATACATTCTTATTAACTTCTATGAACAATTTGCGTTCTGAGTCAGTCTTGTTTTTCGCCATTTCCGTCTGCTTTACGGCGATGTTGGCGTGCCACAAGCACGGACTCATTGAACCAAGGTCTACGTAACTTCATAGGGCGATACTTGGTTTCCGATGGAGCATAGGTATCAAGTGACTTTGTGACTCCAGAAACATACCAATGAAATAAGGATTCATTATCTAATCCTGCAGTTTGAGATGACACTAAATCATGTAAAGCATTAGTGAATTGAACTTTATCGATCTTATCGAAAGAAAAAATCGTCCGCTGTATACAAATTATATGAGTCATCAGTTATATTGTTACCCTATCAAATTTCAGGGTATTGACATGGAAATCAGTTTTTAGGCACTATCATAAGGGTAGCAACTATACTTGTGCATGCCAAGCAACCAGAACTTTCTAACTTCTTCTTCTTCTCGATACAATGTAAAAACTCCTTAAATTTTTAAGAATTAAGTTTGAACATATTCAGTTTTAAATTTACCGAGAGTGGAGAAGCCAGCAACTAATACCAATAGCCTAAAAGGCTTGCTCCTGGACTTATTTAAAATGAACATCCGGGAACAATACAAAATAAAACAAAAATAGAAATTTAACAATATCAGAGGGATGCATCTGCTTCAGGAACAAAGTATCTTTATTTGCACGTAGCAAGTGAATGAGTCGTGATGTCTGCAAGTAGATTCGGTTGTCCAAAGAGATTTAGGACGTATAAAATTCACAGTATACAAAATTTGTATGTTTAAAAAGATTTGACTACAAACGTCGCGTCGATGTTAGCTAAAGGGGAGAGATTCAGAGAGATTCAGAGAGAGAGAGAGAGAGAGAGAGAGGGGGGGGAGGGGGGTAGGCATACATGTTTTCATTACTGTCTTGCTCAGTTATCGTGTCATCTCCAGAAGCAAGGGGAAATATGGTTCCACGAGAGTAGGCCCTACGTATTTCCTACGTATCATTTAGTCAGTAAATGTTGTGAAATAAATATCTATTTGTTTTGTCATTTTATTTAAAGTTTTTTTCTTCATTTTTGTTGTTGTTTTGCTTTGCTTGCATTTCAAGGCAGTCAGGCTTTGGACATAAATAATACATTCCAATTTCTCAAATTGTCCATGTACTAACCAGTCCAATTCGATGGCGGGTCAGTGAAATTTACAATTACTATAGAATTATTATGAATCTAATCTTGTACAAAATGAGAAAAAACCATGCGAGTCTTATTACAAACTGCCCCTGAGAATGATTTGGATGTTTCGGTGGACAGTGAGGTTTGACTTCTCGGCATGCGTTAAGAAATTGTAAAGAAATAAGACATTCGGTTAAATATGCTGCTCGAAAGAGCTGACTCAAATATCCTTGATATTGGGATCGTGCTGTCTCATACAGTCATGCTGACATAACAGACAACAACCTAAGTGGGCTCCACATGAGTGCATGAAAGAGAAACTATGGTTGTTTTTGTTTTTGTTTCTGTTTTCTTTTTTGCTATGCAAAGGGGTAAGGTTACTGTCAAAGTCAAATATATGCGTTAGCTATTTGTGAGAATGAATATGAAAGGAAAGAAAGAAGTGAATAGAGAGGGAGAGAGAGAGTTAAGGCATCTTTTACGTGAGGTAGCATGGGGTTGGGGTTAATGACATGCAAATTACACATTATAGATGAGTAAAAGACAGGGAAAAAAGAGAAAAATGTGAGTACGTGTGGAGAAGATTATCCAACACAATAAACAAAAAGATAGAGAACTGAGAGAAAGAGGGAGAGAGAGAGAGAGAGAGAGAGAGATGGGGTGGGGGAAGGAGGGAGGGAGGGAGGGGTCTATGTAAAAGTTCCACATTCATCAGAATATGTTAAGGATTGAAGCGTTGTGTGTGTGTATTGGGTTTTACAGACGTGTATCAATCAGATATGATTATTTACGTCTGGGGACCGACTTTTAACGTCACCATCCGAAAGACGTGACTCAGTTTCGAACCTGCGTCCTCGGCGTTACTTATCGAAATCGCCTTTATACTTCGTAGAGCCAACATCCAAGATGGGTGGCCGTTTGATATTTCACCTGGTTTTCCTCGCCTCTTTTGGCCTCGTGGTAACATACGAGGTTCCTAATCTAGACAAAGGTGAGAAAATTAATTAGCAATTTAGAAAAAGAAACATTTGGTGAGAATATTTTGTGACGTTATCTTTCAAAACACTTCTCAATGCATTGGAATTTATTTTAGGATTTTTTTTTTTTGCATTTTGATGTAGGCTATGTACTAAGTTGAAAGAACAATAAAGACTTTCAAAGAAGTTAATTTCAATTTTCATGGATTTTGATCACAATGCATATATTTGTGACTTGAATAATATAATTGGCTTTGAATAATGCTTTTAGATTTTGCTCAGTGTTTTAAAAAATGATTATAACGACCACAATGATTGTAACCTGTATTAATAGCGGTTTTTAGCACAGCAGAAATATAATGTTATGTTCACAAGGTATGTGCGAAATTTATTTTCATTTCATTATTCCCTACTTACAAAAGCATTAGTAATGATGATGATTCTGACCGTACAGAAAAAAGAAGGGAATACATAGTGTTTGTTTTTTTTGGTCACAAGTTCACAAAATATACAGTTAACACCTAAATTATTCATATACCCCTTGTAAATTTGATGTTTTTTGCGTTTTTCGTTACTCAAGAATCAAAGGTGGACTGGTTGAACTAAGGGCTTTTAGGTCCTTTGTTGAGTACTTTTAGATGTAAGCTGTAATATGTCACAATCTCAAGAAACATAAATCGGGACAAATAATTTGTTCACATACTTAAAATTACAAAACTTGGTGAGGGTATGAATAATTTAGTTGTTAACTTTAATTCGGCTGCCAAATAATCGAATCCCAACGAGGCGAAAAGTAGTATTTCCCTACCCGTGTAGCTGAATTTAAACCAACCTAACTAAAAAGAGGAAGGGAAGGTCGTCTCTCGTCATTAGCAGCACGTTTTCAGGTGTCGTACTTTTTAATTATATCATAAGCGTGATAATAAAAACGTATGATGTATTATGTATCCCTCAAAAGTGTTTCCTCATCGAATCGTACTGCATAATATGAACATTTAACCTCTCCCCCCCAAAAAAAAGATCTTCAGAAGCATGGTAAGTGCCTTAAATATTATTTTCCATTGGATTTCAATGGCCCGTAATTCAATACGTAACTATTGTTGAAAAAGAAATATAAGCCAGCTCATTCTTTTGTTAATACTCAAGTTGTTCTCTTTACTGAATCAGAAATGTCTTTCTCTCCATAATTCTCAAGACATTTGCCTTTGTGAATCAAATGAAATCAAATAAATAAAATGAATTAACCAAAAAAGGGTATCTCCTTTCGTGTTCCATTATAGATTGTTCTTATCAATTCGTTTGTGAATCAAATTAAATCTAATCAAATCATGAAAATGAAAATATTTCTTTCATGTTTCATTATAGATTGTTTGTGAATCAAATCAAGTCACATTAAATAAACGAATTATTTTTTATATTTTAGTATGTAGTCATAGTTTTCTAACCAGAATGTTTATGAATTCAATCAAATCTACCGAATCATACATTAAAATAAAGAAATTACTTTCATGTTTCATTACAGATTGTTCTCATCAAGCTGTTTGCAATGAAAAGGTTCGACGAAAATCAGGCGGAGTTTGTGGTTCTGATAAAGAATTTTATAAAAGTTTATGTGCGATGAGAGTCCAAGCGTGCAAGCATGAAACCGACCCATGGCCTGTCATGTACACCAACGATCCTAAAGAATGTGGCGCCGCTTATTCGAGACCAAAACGAGGTAAGTTCTTCTTTTCCAATATTCATAAATTATGTTACTGTGAATACTGCGATCGAGTGCAGTCTAGTTGTAAACTGCTGGATGATTTGCTGTATGTTTTAGTCATGATTATGATCCAAACAGAATGTAGTGCCGCTCATTCAAGACTAGAACGATGTAATATAAGTCATTTATTTGCAATACTCTTGTGTTACTGAGGATATTGCAAATGCAGTCGAGTCATGAATTGCTGGATGATGTGATGTATGTTTCCGTCATGATTATGATGTGATACGAAACCGCATGTTTTATTCAACGATGATGCAAACGAATGTAGCGCCGCTCATTCGAAAACAAAACGAAGATAATAAAAGTCATTTATTTCCAATACTCGTGTGTCACTATGGATATTGCCAATGTACTGGAGTCGTGAATTGCTGGATTATTTTGAGGTATGTTTACGTCATGATTATGATGTCATTGGCGGATCCAGGGGGCACAGGGGAACGTGCCCCGGCCAAAAATAAAAAATAAAAAAATTGTGCTCACTACCCCTGAGCGAATCTTCGGCCGGCGCGATTTTCCAATTTTCGGGTGCAAAAAAATTGTGCCCCTTTGTGCCCCGTCTGGATGTGATACGAAACCGCATGTTATGATCCTAAATAATTTAATGTGACGCTTATTCAAGACCAAATCAAAGATAGTCATTTATTTCCTATTATACACTTGTGTTATTAAGGATACTTACAATGCGTTGGAGCTGTGCATTGCTGAATGATTTGATATTATGACGTCTTCATCATGATTATGATGCAAAATGGAGCTTGTTAAATGGGAGTGGGGCGTGTGTATTATTATGTACGGATTAGCACTTGCTGCCAGCAATGACTAGGGTAATATTATGATTACCGTATAAGGCGCGGTTAGAAACGTAAAGTATTAAGCGCTATATGCGAATATGACTTTTGTTATTAAATGAACTCATGTTACAACACAACATAATAATATGAGCCTTTGCATGAAAATCATGAAGAGGGTCTTTTGAGGACACGATTGAATAATGCGTATGTTACAGTAATGTATACTAATGTGATTGAAATATATTTCATCGCTTCTTACCATACATAAGTGAAATGGGGTATGTTGTTTCTAACTCATTTAGAACGGAAAGACAATAACATTTTAGTAACGGTTATACAATTACAATCTTAATGATTTCATGTTGGTATGATGATTTTATTTATGTCTCTGTTCGTTTTCTTCTATCCTCCAATGATTTCGCTCACATGCATACAGCGATTAAAATGAAAATTTAATTGAAATTTAATTTGTCTCATGTATCTGCTTGTGCTGATTTGCATTAATAAATTGTACGAATGCCAACAGTTTTGATAAGTGGATAAGAGAAGAAAAAAACAACATAAATACTCGGGTACCTCTAAAGGAGCTCAGCAAAACAGAGAAAAAAATATATAAATCAAACTATCATAACAATTAGAAAATTCGTTTGAAGCTTGTAACTAAATCAATGCGCCAATTGGTGAGACATTAATACCTCAAAGCATACGTCCCTGGCAGGGGCGGCGATCCAGGGGATGGGGGACACGTCCCCCCTCAATTTTTGTAGGGGGGGGGGTCGTCCCCCCTGAAAATTTGAAAAAGTGCAAAAAAAAGGTATAGCACACTTTTAGGCTCTGGAGGGCCCAAGAGTGCAGTGCTTAGAAAAATATAAATGCAAAAATCTTCTCACTCGGGAGCTATGCTCCCTCGCTTAATTTCCTTCAAAGTAAAATATTGTAGAGGAGTGAAGTGTAAAAAAGTATATTGCTTGTTTTTATACTATAGTTTTGCTAAGGAATTTATTTTTTTAATACAACAAAACTTCAAAAACCTGTGAAGGGGTAGTCACTTCCGTCACCTTCACCCTCTCGTTCACTATGCTCCCGCACTTGCGTACTGATGGGGAGGGGGCTTGAAGGCAGTTCCCCAATAAAACTCAAACGTGGTTTATTTCTAATTCGATACCAATGATCTACAAATGTTGCTGAAATGGCATGATTTTTCCCTGAGCTTCCGGGGGCTCTGCCCCCTGGACCCCACCAAGGGCCCTAAGGCGGCCCCTGGATGCTCATCAGATCGTAATTTAATGCCTAAAACCCCTGAGCTTCTGGGGGCTCCACACCCTGGACCCCAATCCAATTAGTGACCTGCATGCCAGTGTCACAAATAAGGTATCAAAATATGCTCATCTGACCGTAATTAAATGACTAAAAACCCCTTAGCTTCCGGGGGCTCCGCCCCCTGAATGCTCATCTGACCTTAATTAAATGCCTAAAACCCCTGAACTTCATGGGGCTCTGCCCCTGGACCCCACGTCAATTTTAAATACTTTACCCCCCACTTTGAAAAACTTTCCGCGGGGCCTGCATGTAACATGTAAGAGTGGTGGTGATGCGGATCCCTCGTCCTCGCATTTCGTCCCCCGGTCATGAAAAGAAATCGCCGCCCCTGGTCCCTGGGATGGCCGTTGGTCCACAAGATATACAAATAAAGTTTGTTCTGTCAGCTGTCGGGTACATCAAGTACACAGAACGTCATACCTAACTTTGTCTGTCCCCATCAACGTTGAAGATAAGAATGTCGAGGAATAATTATTTAAAAAAAGGGGGTAGAAGGGGGTCGAGGTAAATAGACTCGCTACTCCTCTTGCTCTTTGAAAGTGTAGGCCGTCCTAAGAAGAAGGGTCATCTCCTTATGTGTGTCAAAAGTAAAATAGTGATTCTATTTAGATCAAATTAGGAGCGTATGACATACTTGGTCAATGAACTTCATTTAAAGTTACATCAACGTATTTTTTCTCTTATTACCAACAAGATGAACCGTATTTATTTGTGTTGATGAAAGACACTGTAAAGCCCTTTATCCCCATTTATATATGGGCTAAAGGTTCACCAGGTCCCTCGGAGAGGACCTAAAGCATTCGGTCCTCTGGTTGCTTACTAACAAGCATTTATGCTTTCTTAGCAGTCAGGTAAAATAACCACCACTAAACTAAAAAACTAAAAAAAACTGTTGCTTGGGAAAGTTTGAAACATTTTTAGACATTTTTCTTCGCTCTTCGAAAATCACTACCTTTAGCTTTTTGGTTCCTGCCTCTCAACCTTGCTTGAGCTTTGTATGATCTAACCACTCAAATAGTTTTTATTCTTTGAACCATAAAATTGCCACATATGCAATTTCTGGTATACTTTGGGACATGATGGTATTGCTAAGCATGATGAAAATAATATTAATACAGAATTCTTGCTACCCTGCATGCATACTTTCTATAGAAGAAATATTGACACCCGTCGCCAAAGCAACAATCAGAAGTCAACGTCGATTTATTAAAAGCACCTGTACATGTTATCAGAAGGATCATGCTACTTTCGGGCTGATCGATGCATTTTTGTAGGGCAGTGTCAAGGAACAAATTCAATTTATTACCGCCAATATAAAATCTTGACCTCTAAGAACAGAGGTCAATGGACGTCAACAACTTTCGAGGATCATAATCGCTTTTGGAAGAAGTGTGTGTTTTTAGATGTTGTTTTGATTTTATAGACTCAGTCGAACAAATTTGATTTATAAAGCTATGTCTCAGCGGTCTCCAAACTTCATTTTATAAATGAAATAAGCAGAGCATTTGAATTTGTAAAGTGATTTTCATCATGAATGTAAATAGCACGAATGTACATCGCCTGATAGTTCAATGTCCTCGCAAGCTCCTATTGACTCTTCTATTTGTAAGACAACCTTTACGATTATACAAAAAACGAAGGACATCATGAAAAGGCACAAAATATTGATGTGAAATCGGTACAAATGGATAATATGACAAGGCTGTGTTTGGTACAAGAGGTTGCTCGCTCTGCTTGTTAAAATCTATTAACTTTACTAATCATGTTATAATATAATCTTCAACTAACTGACAACGTAATTGCCTATTTTGTTGTTCAGAGAAAACGGTTCAGTCTATGTTTGTTTTGTTGGTCATCGTGCAGTACCATAATGAAAGGATCTTAGTTTGTTGACTTTAAATTCAAAATTATTTTCAACGCTTGAAAGAAGCAGTGTCCATTATCGGAGGATCAATCAAACATGCAAATTATGTGGCATTGCGAAGATGACATCTCCCAAAATTGATAATGCAATCTTCATTTCTGATACTCTTAGAAACTGTCTCAAACTTTATCCTAATATGGAAATATAATTTTAACCATAAATATTTGTTAAATAAGGTATGTAAGAAAGTCAATGGCAAACAAAGAAAAAGTTAATTTGTTTAATTAACGCTGAACAAAAGTAAATTTTACACGTGAAATATGTATTTACTGTTTTCGTTGTAAGCGTTCGATCAAGCTTGACTCTGTATAGAAATACAATAAACCATTTTAATGATAAATGTAGAATTATTTTCTTTGCACTGTCCATTTCCCCATGATTTATTTTTACCTGCAAAGTTTTTGCTTTCAATCGGATTTAAATTCTGTTAAATTTGTTAACCTCATCCTCTGCTCATGTTCTGTTTCTCTGAAAAACATTTCAGAACGTGCCTATGAGCTTCCGAAGTAATTTATAAAGTAATTGCGTTATAGCTTTATCATCTGTACCGCTATTGAAGCACAATGCATTTCCAGGAAAAAATTATACCGGTACACATCATATTGCATCTTGGACAATGGCGTAGCCACCAACTTACAAGGGGAGGCACTGGGTGCATGTGCTTCCTCCTGAATCGAATGCCGAAAATAAAAATAAAAGTGAGAAACAAAGGAGAACATTAAGGGAGAGTGATCAATTGACAAGAGAGAGAGGAAAAAGATCGAACCAGTGGTCTTATTAACATTAATTAACACGGAGTAAGACCCTCACCCCTCCCCTATAATACCCCACCGTCAATGATGACAGTGCCCCTTAATGGCTAGATCCACGCTACACCTCTTATTGTCATGGATACACCATCGTGATAATGTGGATGCGATCCAAAGCAATGATGGTGATGCTGATGAAGCCTTCATGGTGGTCAGGATCCTGCTTTCCATCCATGATACCCCAGTCACACCAACAAGACCAACACCAGGGACCCGTTTCACAAAGCCTTTTTTTCAATGAAATTAGTGACAAATCTGCTGATAACCAATCAGAAGCAAGGATTTCACTAGCTTATAACAAAAACTGTTATTTGTCACTGATGACAAGTTTTGTGAAATGGGGCCCTGATCGAAATTAGGTCGACCGAACACAAACATTACAATACCCGAATAGGCAAAGGTCCGGTTGGTTGTGGAGTCGAGGTGGAGTCGGTTTGCATAGTGACTGAGGTATCATGTTTTCATTTCACACAACTCTGGAGAAAAATGACGAAAACAAACATCAGTGTGAGACATCATCATTAACTGGGACCAGTGCCAGTTGACAGGAACATATACGTGCTCTAAAGTGAATGAGATAATCACTTTTTGACACCGTAATGGGAGACAAAAGTAGAAATGAGACATCCTTTCAATATAGTCGTGGGAGCGCCTTAGGTGTAATCCAAAAACCTTGATAATGAGGGTCAATGCCTTACGAAAGGCATTGCTCCAACCTTAATCGTGATCTTATTTTGTTTAAATTTACCGTCATTTATTTTTACATGGGCTACCTCGTCCACAAGCCTCTATGCCTTTTTAGGAGTGCATCGCAACAATTTCTATTGTAGGCCTATAACACAATTTCAATTACTACCCCCCCCAATATTTTGTACTTTCTATATCATCAGATTTATATATACGTTATATTTATAATATATTTTTAATCATGGTTTGTGAAATAAAGACGAAATGAAATGAAATGGAATGTAAGGCATGAAGGGGATTTAGCGCATCAACCTGGTTTCGAACCTGGGATCCGTGCTTTTCCACTGAGCCACCACCTGAGCACACATAAAGACTATGCACGAAGAATTTCGTGCAAGAACACCCCTCCCCAAACATTCAACATGAACAGAGGATAACAGTGCCGATATAAAAAGAATTCAGCTGCAAATTGCCAGCATGAATTAAACTGCAGCAAATTCATATTCGCAATTCAAAGTAATTGTTGAATGATATTCTGCTTATCACTTCAATAATTGTACATTTATGTAAGGCCAGTGGCGTAGCCATGATTTCTCAACCGGGAAGGGGGATTGGAGGGAGGGGGTAAACACTTGGACAAGTGTCTGCAAGAATCTTCAAACTTGAAGGAGGTAGATGTAACCTGATAAAGAAGAAACATAGATACATACATATATTATAGCGGATGATTCATAGATCATAGCATAGGGGAAAGACATGTGTATTTGTAACCTAAATCTTCCTATCATAATTTTTCTCTTTCGAATCATATCAATAGATGCAAATATGTCATGGAAACATATTCAAAATATGATGTTTCACCAACTGCAGACAGAGGCAAATTCAGGGGATTGCTTGCTTGTCAGACACATTTTTGTTGACACACACAAACCTGATGCCCCCTACTTTGCAAGATTAAAACTTGAAATGCGATGGCAAAGACTAAGAGAAATCAACTCGAGGACAATTTCAATACCCTATTGTGTATCCCATAGAAATCATGTTCAGATTACGTAATATGACACTTAATGTTCGCACGTTCCATTAGGTACTAGCCAAGGCTATTGAAATTGCCTTTGGTTGAATTTTTTCGGAAAGTCTTTGCGATCATGTTCAGTTTAGATTTCATATTCATATTCCAAAACAGCATCTAGTTATATACACGCGTCTCAAGCAATCGTATTTCCTGACAAACTTCGGACTAAGCCCTTTAATCAGCCTCCATGCCTTAGCATACCAAGGTCCCAAAATTGTGGCATACCTATACGCGAGGGACGCGTTTAGACCAAAGAGTTATCTATAGGCCTAGCTACCTATTGACGACGGTGTTGCAATCGCCTGCGCGCACGCACGCTCGCGCCACTCGAAACCACGCGTCAAGCTGAGATAAATATTTCTCCTTGTTGGCCGGTACGGCGACATTTCAGTACACGTCCCCTCATCATCATCATTCGTCCATCTCTCGGTTTATGAGTTGGTGGAAAAGACTGCACAAGAAAGATGGGAGACTGTTTGATATTTCATCTGGTCTGCCTGGCCTGTGTCACCCTGGTGATCGCCTACGATGTTCCGAATCTCGACAAAGGTAAGTCAGTTTTTACTCTCATCAATAATATTCTTTAACGCCACAAACCTCATGCCCAATCATCAAGCGTTTGTAGATCTATAGTGCTGGAACATAAGTAATATTGACGGTATTAGTCGTTAGTGTAATAGCACATTAATTTTACGTTCTCTTATTAGCTGAACATTCGGACATTTTTGATTATCCTCTTATATATTAGTATTTAATGAATATCATTTCGACGAACAGAGCATTACGCACCTCATGAATGACTTTATCCTAAACCGTATTCAGTATTCATTCCAAATAGACATATGCAGGGGTGTCGCCAAATTTTGAATGGGGGTGGGGGTCATTCCCCAAGCCCGTGGGCATATGAGAATTGGCCTCGGGTGGGGCTACATACTGGGAAGGTTTAGAATCCAAATATTGGGCACCCATCATTTCGAATTCGGGTATCAAGGAGCAGCCGCTAAATGGAATACCAATAAGTAACCTAAAACAACATACTTATTAGGGATGATAGGCGTAATGATAATGATCATATCAATTTTAAGTATGAACATTTTCAGAATTCATAAATAAGATATAAAAACAAACAAATCCCCCAAAAAAAAAAAAAATTAACGGTGTGCAATGCACCATCCGCGCCTTAAAATCTTTAGTAACTGTTGTCTCGCTTCGCACGCTTGCAACATGTTATGCCGTTTATCATTACAAAATAAAACAACAACAACAGGGACAAATTAGATCAGGAGGAGAGTGATGTGTAACAAAGTGTCCATGCGAATATCTATGTTAAGCCAGTACTGTGGAGTCAGTGGAGAGTTGGCATTTAGGCAAAATATGACAGCCCCAAAAAAAAATAGTGCCCATATGCCCCTAATTGATTGTGTCATTGATTATGTCTGGTATATGGAATAACCGCCATTAAAATTTTGTGCAATCGTTTTATTATCAACATTATTTTTTTCTGGATATTGATAAAGTTTTTACGTGATCCACCAAACTGTGTAACATCCCAATACAATTATTTCTTTTGTTGCGGGAATTAACGCTTCATTTTAACTTCGGACCAGAAAACGACTACAATTATACCTTGGATGGGATAGGTGCTTTCAGTTTTCATTAAAAATAATAGTTACATAGTGATTCAGCTTTAAGAAACCAGAAAGCATTTCAAATGTGACTTCAGAGCTATGATCATATTCGTCTAAATTAAAATCATACATTAAACCTTTGTAGTTGTTTCCCTATAATGTTTCTTTTAGTTTTTATTCGGATGTGGTTCACAAAATGTGCCTGGAATTAAAACAAATTTGGACTACTTACCGACTGACTTTAGACCACAATCTACCTCATATCAGGAAAGATCTTTCCGTTTACTCTTTCCGATTCTTCAACTGGATAAATAGTGAACACGATCCTACCCTAGTATAACCCTAGTTTAAAGTTCAATATACCTACATCATAAGCGACATAACAAATATTGAGAATATTCCCAACAAGGTAATATCTACAGGAGAATAGTAAAATATATTAACTTTTGCAAAAATATTTTGGACTTAGAAATCGAATGAGTTCACATGAGAGAGAGAAAGAGAGAAAGAGAGTATGAGAGAGAAAGAGAGAGGATCAGTATCAGGAGAAAAGCGAGAGATCAGGATACATGATACAGGGGAGGGATAGATAAAGAGGTGAAGAAGAGGGAGGAAGAGAGAGAGAGAGAGAGAGAGAGAGAGAGAGAGAGAGAAGGGGTGGACATAAAGGAAGATACAGCGATACGAAGAGACAAAGAAAGATGGATAATATAACATTTATAGTATTCAGTTTAGGTGCGGACAGAGGGGCTTTAGCCCCGTAAGCCACAAAAAAACACAACCACAATAACATAATAAGAAATATAAAGGGGAGAAACGGAGAAGAAGAAAAAAATCACATGCTAACTGGCGTATTTTGCTTCGTGATTTGGCATTAATACCACCCTCCAGTTCAGTTCAGTGCATTCGAAAGAGGTTGAAAAGGGATCGAAATGTGAAAACTACAAAATGCTCAGTCGCTTTTCTCTCTTGAATATGTTTCCTCAAAATTATTGATTAAACGTCTTTTATAGTAAAGTAGTAATGATCATAAATGCTGAAATGTTTGGATACCTTCAAACACTCGGACGCTGCGCTTTCTCGCATAATGTTTGTTCAATTTGGACCCGATCAAGTGCCGTAATTTCTTGATTAGAAGCGGTGTTAAAACCCTCATAGTCCAGGTTGAATTTTGGAAGTGGGTAAGGGGGGGGGGGTCAATTTCATAGTTTTCCTGGTGCGATATTTGTATATAGAAACGCAACTTGGAGATGATATAGAAGAATTTTCCATTTCTGTAAGAATACCAACAACAACAACAAAATCTTGAATGACATCAAGATGAGAGACATCAAGCGAAATTATTCGTGCTGTGCTTAATGATTGAAAATGGTTTGATGACGATATAACTTTATGACACAAGCTTCTTTTTCCGTCCTACATTCTAGAACTTCTTTTCAAAAGGTGGGAGTATGTAATGGCATTTGACGGTCATTACCCTTGGCTATGCTGTAAACATATCTTCGGCACGTACTAACAAATTCGAATGTACACTTAGGGATCATTATTTGATCATTGCCAATGTCATAGGTCTTAGAAGTAACGTCTGGGGAGTTTGATTGTCATTGCCAATGTCAAAGGTCCGGGAAGCAACCTTTGCCAGGCCAGGGCCGGGGCTAAATCTATACCTTTTTGTTTCCTGTTTTTTTCTTTCTGAGTCAAGTCTACCTTGACACCAAGACAATCATGGCAAGTCTTTCATCGTTCTTGGGATTTTCCCCAAAGGGTTACTTGTTATTCGGATGTTCATGTGTTATCTGAGAATCAACGATGACAGTTTGATGGTTATTTTCTAGATCATTTACATCTTAATCTGGAATTTAATCAATATTGAACCCTCTCAACAATCTGATGACTTGTGATAAACAAGTCAGAGAAAATAAATTACTTATGAATGCTGTTCCAAAGCAAGTTAGTTGGTCATTTGCGGAATGATGGGGATATCGATATTCTTTGGATCTTCAGCCGTTTTCCCTCTGAGAATCTAAAATCTATCTAATTTTGGAAAACTATAACCTCACATGCTATCAGCAAGACGAGATATTTGGTACTGTCTGACATAATTGAATAATGGCATTTATTCAAAATTAATCTCATTTACTGCCGCCGTCCCAAATTTATCTCGCTCGCATCGCTCGCTCATTCAACTAAAAAAAACCCTGGAAAGTAGAAAGTTGATCCGGGAAAGACACGACAGCCCCTCTCCCTTGGCAAAACTGAGTCCATGCAGTTTTAAAAGAACTATATTATCCCTACAGAGACATAATATACACAGATCTCAGATAACAATTAGAATGACGAATAATATCTATTTCATTCATATATTTTGATATGCTTTTTAATGTTCACAAAGATTGCAAATCTAGAATCCAATGGCAAATTTTATAACTTAATTTTAAATACCCAGAAGTTATATTACGATGTAGAGTACTCTGTCCCGAGACCAGAAAAAAAATATTGGGGATAGTTACGTTGACTCCCAGGTGGTAATAACATACAAATCTATTCAAATGAAAAATTAGGAAATCCTGAATCCTTCCTGTTCACTTTCTCAAATTACAAACACGGCGATCGGTGACAAACCTATAGAAAGTCCCATCAGACATGGAAGTAGTTGCTACTTTGGTTTCAGCTATTCACGCGGTTCATTGAATTACAGTTCTCTAATTATTTAGCTAAATGACCCGAACAACACGAAAATCAAATAATCGCTAATTGAACAAGCAGATGCTGAAAAGGAAATGGTTATCAAAGTTCAAAGCTGTATTTTAATGTTCTTCTAGCATGATAGGTAAAGCTATAATACCACACAAATAGCCCATCCCCACAAAGTCCGTTAGAAAGAGATTTCCCATTATACAGGCAAGCGCATTATCTAGGCCTAATCAAAAATATTATTATATCTTACAATAACTTTGGGAACATTTCTATAGGTACTTTAGCTCTTTATTCCTTCATTTCCTAGTACGAGTAAGGGTAAATGGATCTGTGCATTTTTATTTGCGATTCACACTATACACTTGAAAGAAAAATAACGTTGATACTTTTCCAAGAAAAATCGAAGCCTTTACGTTTCGATAATAACTGGAATCATCTGTCGCAATAATAGGAATGATCATAGAATATAAAACAAAAATGGCTAGGCTAGACTACCAAGCACAAGATCCGTACTCATCACAAGTAATTGTCCGTGGCATCTGCTAAGCTTCTTACTGCGAACAGGTCAAGAACATTCATTTTTCCGGAGGCGGGAGATTGGAGAAGCATCTAGCAAAATAGACAAAAATTATACAGCAGATGCTGTGAAGATCCTTTAAAAAATGTTTTGATTTGTGGTTTGTAATGAAAAAATTGCTTTGATTCTTTGAATTGATGAATAGATTAATTCATATTTCTGCTTACTTGGCGAGTGGAACATCTTATGAAGGTCCATAAATACAGACGATCAAGAAATATCGATGAAGAAGAAGAAGATGAAGATGAAGCAGAAAGAGAAGGAGAAGAAGAAATGACTTCACTGTCACTATAGTGCTAAATGTGTATAGCACTTGACCTTGAATTTTGGACATGAAGTTAAAATAAAGAAGTGAGAGAAAGTGAGATATTGGGAGGGGTGTGGCTCAGGGAATGTAACGTGGAACGAGATTGATATTAACAATTATAGCGGCAATAATAAGCATATCCTGATGATTTTTCCAAGTATTATATTGTGGTGAAATACCAAGCATTATCAAACCGAATGCGTTTAACATTTACTACCATGATTGATTGGAGTGGAATAGATTATTGTCTTATTGCCTGGCCGGAACGTGCACGAAAAGGAACGATGCTAGCTAGGGCGTCACCTTTGACACGATCAAGATCCCACTTTACCCCTGGTAGTTACAGGGAAACTACCCACATCGTCAAGTTCCGTCTCAAGTTGATAGACAGTCCCTGGAGACAAAACCACCCGTAATCCATGTCACAATGTCAATGTCAAAACACATGGATATACTTACCCACCAACATGAAGGTGTTCTTGAAAAATCATCAGGGACTCGGTTTTGTTTTCGATTTTCTTTTTGCACTGTTTTGCAGACCTCAAGGTGGTAATTGCAAGAAAAGAAATATCGGGAGGAGAAGAATTAGAAACAGGAAAGCTTGCAGGGGAAGGGCGAGGAAAAGAGAGATAAGATAAGTAAATATATAGGAATGAGAAGGTGATGATTCCAATTTCTTCAAAAGACAGAGTGAACAATAATGACTAAAATGCAAAAATTGAGATGTTGCTTACGAGCCTGATCGAAATAGTCACCATCACATCAAACCCATAAGATTGGACCCCTGTAAGCTATTTCGTCTAAGTCATTGACAAAAATGTTGTCTGCATTACCAAAGACGACGTGTCTAGCTTCCAGACCCCCCCCTCCCACAAAAAACCCACTAAAACATTAAAAAAACAGACTCCAAAGTCGGGCAGATTTCACCCCATCTATAGGCCATGCACCAAGCTTTGTCAGTAGGAAATAGTATGACTGCACATCACAAAACACAACAAAATTAACAAAAAATTTCCATCGGCACGGGTATGTCAGAAAAAAGGCACCAAAATACCCTTTTACCTTAATTTACCCCTAAATGCTCCGATTGCATAAGCGTTTAGACCTATACTGCGTGACCAGTACGGACGCACCCAAAACGATTAAAGACAATGGAGTTCGGGAAATTAAACCTCATTCGGAGAAGACTGTCTAAAAGTAATTCATAATTCATCGAAATGTTCATTAAGAGTAAATGTGTTGTCTAGTCCCTCGAAAAGTGAGCAAGGTTTAGAAAATCTGCTGATACTGTCAAAATGATAAAGAACTCAAGTGGGGAAAACGTTTTGTATTGTTCGGGGCAAGGCTTGTTTTCAGTATTTCTCCTCACTCCATATTCAGTGATATTATCTTGCTTTTATATATTTGATATTAATATCTTTGGTAGATTTGATATTCTGTCTTCACTATTCAGTTTAATTATACTGAGATTTATATTTAGTGTCATTGTACATAATATATGCCTACCTTGAGATATGGAGGCAGAGACAAGACTCATCTTGAGCTGATGACGAGCTGATGACAGACTGAACAAAACTCCCATCTGTTCGCTTCACCAACGAATGTGCAAATATTTTTGTATGCTTTGGTCAATGGGTCTATAATGTTTAATAACAATCATCATTCTTTTGAAGAGGTTCATCTGATTGGTAGTTATTCCATAAATTGAATTTCATCCATTTCAACCAATGGGTTACTGAATTAATGAATTAAATAACCGTCAGTTTAGGGATTAAAATATCCCTTTCAAAGCAACTTGACTTTTAAAAGGAACAAGTAGAAACACACCCCGAAAGATAAAATTGGAAACATAATTAGGTACGACGAAACATACGCACAAAACATGCCCGATGTATGTAATGTGATTTACATACACCCATCGTGTGCTGTTACCCAGACTACCATTGGAAGCACATCCACGCAATTTTGAGCGCCCCTCTCCTCCGCATCCATTCTTAGAATGCCTCTACAATTACTGCATTAAGACCCTGAGGATAAAAATAATACCAAGATGATCAGTAGAAAAGAAAGACAAAGAGAGAGAGAGAGAGAGAGAGAGAGGAAAAAAGGGACGAAGAGAAAGGAACTAGACAGGCCGGAGAAGACGATGACGTTGAGAGAAGGAACAGGTAGAGTGGGGGAGATGGAATGAAAGGGAAAGAAATAGAGAGCCTGGGAGAGAAAGAAGGTAAAACAAAAAAAAAACTATTTCGTACTGGCATCATGTTCTCTTATTAACTTAGAAGTCATTTTCGATAAACATTGCCTGATAAATGAATGACATTTGCTAAATGGTGTGTACTCGGTGACGTGTAATCACTAGACTTCTGTGCAATGGGATTAGAGTCTAATTCTATAAAATGATGCCATTGATCCTAAACAAAAGATTTGTTGAGAGCCTACATGTGACTAGGTACTTCATTGTCTAAATGCGCAAGCGGTCGTTAGAAAGTTCTAATGATCGGTCATTAGCATTTCCTAATGACCGGTCGGTTAATAGTCTAGAATGTAGCTATAATGTCGGTTGACTCTGGATCAGGATCCATGGAATTTATGGAAGCCTCGTCACAAGTTTATAAAGCAAGTTATTGTACATTGCATGTTCGAAACAATCCAACAACCAACAACCTCCGCAGATGTAAATTTATATAATATTAGTTTGTGTTCATCCAGTTCTTTGATTACTCATAATGTTATTTCAAATTGTTATGCTCTTTTATGGGTTTTCATTTTACCATTGGCAATTAGAGTAGATAATTTGTAGAAACGCGGACGTTTTTAACCCTTTACAAAGAACGAGTAGCGCCGAATATGTGAATACAATACCGGCATTGATTTGATATACATTTGACATTTAGGATCTTTAAGTGTATATTTAGATGTGATCTGTATAGTACTCAATTCTTCTCCTTTCGACTCCTAGACAGTTCTAATGACGCAATTACGGTCCAAAAGTGCTCTCCTATTATCCAATCAAACGAAAAGAGTGCACCTATTACTGTGTTGTCGTGGTTCAAGGATTGAAAAACGACTGGAAAGACATTTCAGCTTCACCCTTTATTATTTGGACAGGAAAATGTTAAGGTGATTTAGTAAACACGGCCTCACTGGGCTAATAACCTTTATTGCTTTGTTGAACCTGGGACAAATGATAAAAAAATAATCCATTAATCAATCAATCAATAAATCAATAGCCAACCTGCCGGTCAACCAATGAACTATTATTTAATTTATTCGATCTAGAAAGCCCTTGGATATTTGTCAATTTATGAAGATTACAAGCCATATTCTACAGACATAATTGGGGCTATAAGAGAAGGTGAATCTGTTTATATTCCAAGAGCAACAAATAAAATATGTCTAAATCAGAATCGAGAAATAGTTGATAAACTTTGCTCTATTATTTTACCATGGTGACCTATAAACCGTGAACCCTGAAATGGGGTTGAAATGTGATTTCTTTAACTACTTTTTATAGTTTTTTTTTTAACACGCCTAATCCATTCCCCTGTATTAAACTATCAGCATTGATTCAAGATCATGACAATTGTTTTGGGCGATAAAAATTCCTTTTTTAAATATCAAGCTGTGACTGAAGTAAAACAAAACAAGAAGGTCGATATGTATTTTATAAACCTGTTATAAACTTTGAACCATTTCTCAAAGATGACCCGAACCGAGTAAAAACAGGATGATTGTTATTTGTCTCTTAAATCTCGATTGTTTGTTCGTAAAAGGCAAATTCCTGTGTCTTTCACCGAACTGTCCTGATTTCCAACAGTGCGTGTCATTACTATTATCGGTCATCTTGTTATATACATTTTGATTTGAGGTCAGAAAATTGACTTATTTATCGAATTTCATTATTTTCAAGTCAATAAGAATAAGAAGAAAATGCAGGTCAAAGGTGGATGCAGAACTGAAGTGTCTGAAAAAAGGGAGTGGGATAGGATGAGAAATAGAAAATCCCTGGTATCTGGGTAGCATAATTTAACAGACTGTGTCTACCAGTATCTATGTCGAGTTTGTTACAATAAGGAGAGGGGGCGGCCGATTATTTCCAATATTGATCCACATATTGTATGCCTACTAAAATTATTGCCTATAAAAAGTAATTTTTTGACCAAATTAAGTTGTTTGCCTGAATCAGTTCTTGTCTTATGAGAGCTACCTATTACTAAAGGCCTTAATTCAATGTTCAATAATCAAAATATATGCTGCCTAAATCAAATGAAACAAAAACGACATAATTTTCTTTTTTTTCGATTTTTTTTTCTTTAGAGTAAGGTTGTATTGATTTCAATCATTAATTTTTCATTATGTGACGATAAGCAATTTTAAGCGAAAAAGAAGAAATCATAACCCTCGCGATAGGCAAATATTTATGTTTCTCTCATGACCATCTTGGCATAAAAATAACAGTGAAGAGAAAGGGGGGTTCAGTTTTCCCGACGGTCGGACATTCGTCAGAAAAATGTCTTACAAGGTTCTTAGATGATCATAACCGCATTATCTCTTCTCCACAACTATTTTCACCACTAAAATTTCTGACGGCCCTTCCGATGATCGGGGGAGGGTGGCCCCATGGGCCCCTGAAATGGCCTGGATACCCTAAGACAGTAAAGGATGACCTGGTTAGCATGTTGCATGTCATTGTTGATCATCTGTGATAGGTCTTATACTTCCGAGCCAAACCATTTTCGTTCTAGTTTCCAGGCATCATGAAGATGATAGCGGATAGCTTTATCCAAGCCGCTTGTCCCACCGCGATCGCAGCAGGATGAAAGCAGTCCTAATTCTTTGCGGACTTCAAACATCATTTTAAAGCCATGATGGTGCTGGTAACTCCTTGGTCCTACGTGAATCATTGCACGCCATGAATAAACCAAACTGATATTAGCTCTGGTATTATTTCCACAACGGACGTAGGCGTAAACAGAAAGGATTTCTCAACAAATCATAAATATGATTATTTGTAATGTATCTAAGGTTCCCTGGCGAGTCAGCTGTGTCTTGGTTGCACCGGTGATAGGCGTAGTGAGAAAATTGAATTGAAACGAATTACACCATAATCCCTTTAATTTTGAATAAAAGTGAAATTGCTATATTATATTTAGATTTTTCTCAGGCCAGCTTCCTTGACATTCTCCTACGCGTGTCTAAAGCGGGAAAGTAGCTTTGAAGAAGTTACAAGGCGCAAAATATAGTTGTATTGGAAATACCAAAGCGAGTCAACAAGAGAATGGAAAGGCGAAAGACGGATACACAAATACATGATAAACTGGAAAATTCGATTAAGATTGGTTAAGCGATATGAATACAGTAAAGTAACCGGGACATGGGAGAAAAAAGTAAAATGATCGAGAGAGAGAGAGAGAGTAAAGGGAGGGATAAGGCAGGGGCGGATCCAGCCGGCGGCAAGGGAGGGGGCCTACAAAGGGGCCCACTTCGTGCGAAAATTTGAAAATCGTGCCGGTCGATTTTTCGCTCAGTGGGGGGGTAGTGAGCAACAACAAAAAAATTTTGGCACCCGAAAAATTTTGAAGGGTTATTTTTTTCCACCCCACACCCCTTGGGCGCCAGGGGAGGGGCCCATCTTCTTTTTTTTAAAGGGTGTTTTTACCTGTTTTTTTTGCTAGGGGAGGGGCCCCCCTGGATCCGCCACTGGGATAAGGGAGGGGGATGGAGAGAATGAGTGTTAAAGTAGGAGATGGTAAGTAGGAAACTGGATTTTTTTTTTAAATCGAAAATATCGACGGCAGATAATCCCATGCCAACATTCCCGGGTAATAATGTCCAGTCAAAGAAGATTTAAGATGTAAAACATGAAGGTTACAATTCGGTTGTAGGTGTGCATACCATTATAGGTGTGAATTTCATGTTGCGAATAAAACAATATCTTAGTTGCATAGTTATACGGATGCATAAATATAGATATTCAACGGGTATAGCGAGGTTTATATATTTATTCAAATTGTCATTAAAGAATTATAATCGTAACATTACATTTTAGCTAATTTATTCATTGATTTATTACAGATCTGAGCTAAAACTAGTCAATATGTATTAATTTTAATGGGTGGTATTCCGATAGCGCGTACTACGTTAAGCCTGGCTTAACTAGTTCACACTTTTATGGAGTGCCTGTTGCCAACTCATTTACCCTGTACAGATTATTTTAATCCTGCAATGAAAAGTGTCCAAAATAGTAATTTTGCAATGAAATGGGAAGAAAAAGATAATATGAGTATGAACCTATTTTTATCAAAGTCTTTGGTAGATTATCTTTATCATGAATATTGAAGGAGGAAGATGAAACCTAGCATTCCATAGAAGTGTGAACTAAAATTATTGTTTAGTCTGGACTTAGTCCCGGCTTAACTTATGAGAATACCACCCAATATGTTTAGACATATGTCGAATATAATATGCGGCTTATCGAAAAGAAGTTGCTTCACAAGTACTTAATGAAAATGATTTCATTATAACGTAAACTACGATCCACAGTATAGAAATATAATTAGATATGTAAATGTACAAGTTATTTTTATGAAACCGTCAATAGTTTAAAATTATCAACGTCAACATCATTCAAACCATTTTGTTTAAATCATTTTTTTTCCTTCAAAATATAGATTGCTCGAGCTCAGCGGTGTGTGGGCGAAAAACATGGGCGGAGAAGAAGGGCGTTTGTGCTTCAAACGGAGAATTTTATCACACCTTGTGCGGACTACAAGTGTACCGATGCGAAACGGGACAAGATATCTCCCCAGTTTTATTCACTGATGATGTGAATGATTGCGTAAGAAAGACGAGAGAAAGGCGAGGTAAGTCACCAAATATCTATTAATTATGAAAATTATAAATGAATATTCGTGTAAGTTTCATTATGATCGATGGATTTTACGAAATCATAATTGCGAATAGCATTTTTTAAAGTCATGTTTATGCCAATTTCTATAATTTTTCTTATAATTTTTAATTCATAGTAAAATTTGAATATCATTTTGTAAAGAGAGAAATGAATAAATAAGTAGAATATGAAAAAATAGGTGGGACGGAACAAGGAAGAAATTCAAGTGGTAGAGAGAGAGATAGAGAGAGATTGTTGGGGGGGGGGGTAGGGGAGGGTGGAGCTAGTTATAAAAGGGAATGGGCAGGTGACTGCATGATGACGATGGTGGTGATGATGATGATGATGGTGATGATGGTGGTAGTGATAGTGATAGTGATGAGAATGACAACAGTAATTAAACAGATGCCTGATGCTCATGATGATTATTTTTATAGCAGTGGGTGTATGGTAATCGTAATTAAAAGGTGTAATAATGATGATGGTGGTGGTGGTGATGATGACGATGATGATGATGGCCGGCTTTGTTGGCCTACTGATGATGACGGTGGCGATGGTGGTGTTGGTGGTGATGATTGTTACTAATGATAATGATAATAGTATACTGGAGGTGCGTGATGATGGTCTTGGTGGTTGCAGTATGGTGGTGGTGGGGGTGGCAGTGGTGGTGGTGTAGGTGGTGGTGGGAGCTATGATGATGGTGGTGGCTGTTGTGGTGAAGGTGATAATGGTTGCGATGAGAGATGAAGTCCTTTGTCAAAACCCATCCTCTGTTGCATCTTCCTTTGCTTGACATATTTGTTCGCATTATTGACCAAACCCATCTCATGTATATATAAACATTACAGTCCTAATTCACGTAATACATGAATGCTCAGTTACGTATTCCCTTATCTATACTTCATTAATGTAACCCTTTTATTTATATGTCCATATCTTTATCCTTTAACTGTACTGTTATGATTTTAATTTCTTTTTACAGCTTAAAATATATTTTACTAACTTGAAATTCCTTTACAGAGAAAAATACTCGAACTTTTCAAAACTTGGTCAACTGTTTGGAGGGTAAATTTTCTGGTAAAAGGAAAGGCAAGAAAAAGTCTTCTAGGTTGATATAATGTAGCTTTAAAATACGGACAGGAATAGTCAACGCCTTATGTTCCCACAAGGCAAAGAGTGGGAAGAGCTTGAGATTTGTGTCAAGCAACCTTTTCTGTGTGAGGACAATACTTTCTGATCAGTAGGGTAGCTACAAATGGGATTCTGTACAAGTGCCCCTAAGTTGAAAAGAGGAGTTAAAAAGAGAGCGAAAGAGAGAAAAGAGAAACAAAAATGAAAGAGTTGAAGGCAACGGGAAAAGAAGACGATTCGCCTCCCTTCCACATCCCCTACTAACACTAAGGCCTTGTTCTATCAACTTTTGTTTGGTAAGTCCACCCGATGGTACAAGTGCCCCCTCAATGACTGGGCCCGCTGGCTACGCCACTCAAACGGTGTATTGCTCTGAAGACGCGGGAGGTTGGTCCGTTCCGGGTATCCTTCTTAGCCATGACTTTTGAACCTCTCATATTATCATCACAGGTGTCGCTGGAAACGTGATGTAGAGAGGTGATCAAAAAATGTGCCAGTCAACATGAAAAGTCAAAGAAACTATGGCACATGGAGATATTTTTTGAATTCGTAAAGATTACTTAACGCAAATAAAATAATGTAAATTATCACAATTAACACACCTCTTTGTCAAGTCATCGAGTTCATAATCTATCTATCTATCACAATTTAAGCGAAGTTATTATTTTCCTTCATTTCACAAGTAGTGTACAAAGTCAGGCATTGAACAAAAAATACAACAGAATAGAATCAATAATATCCATACTTTTTTCTTCTTCCAAATCTAAGCTTTGTGGTGATTGCTTTACCCATCGATCTCGGTACCGACGCCACGCCATGAGGGTAACAATCAAGTCTGAAATTGGAAAGAAATGCTTTGTCGCCCTCTACCAATTACCCACCATTTTCACGACACGCACGAATTATTAGATTATAAGAAAATGTTTCACAAACATCAATGCGTCACAATGTACTGACATATCTTTGAATAACTTTTTAGCTTGGTTTTGAGGAGGTGGGCGGAAAATTTAATTATGTTTGTAATATAACAAAGTACATTATAAAAAAAAACACAGAGATAGAACAGAGCTAGAGGGAGAAGGGAAGAGGACAATGGAGAAGGAGGGAAGGGGTAGAGAGGTCTGGAGGGATCAAAGGGAATTAAAGTCCAAGTCCACTCCAAAAATAACTTTCTTTCAATAGAACCAGAAAAATCAGACAAACCAATCAAAAAAAGTTTGAGCAAAATCGGATAACTAATAAGAAAGTTATGAATTTTTAATGACATGAAAAACTTTGAAAATCACTACACATATTGGCAACTCACTCATAAGTCTGTGACGTATGGTCCTCACTATCCACTAATGTATTTTCTTTATATTGATAATATAAATTTCCTATTTTCACCCTAAGAATCTTATTTCTTCACACCAGCATCCAAGTTAGATTGTTAGTAATATGTTTTTGTGTGGATGCACAAATAAAGAGTAATTTTGTCCAGTTAAATCATGAAAAATTGAATTTTGATAAACTATTCATATAAAAATCAATAATTATGAAATACAATATTCAGAAAATAGTATCAATTCTTCAAAATTCATAAAAGTTTTTGGGAAATGTCATGCACGCAATATGATACAAATCATATAACCTGGGCAAAGGCATGGGAAATCAAGTTTTGGGGATAAAAGGGAAATTAATGGGATTAAACTATATAAAGCAATTGATAAGTTGTGAGGACATGACGTCACAAACTGATAACCATCTTGGCAATTTGTGTTGTGATTCTCATTGTTCCATAGTTTTACATACTTTTTCAAAAATTCATAACTTTCTTATTAGTTATC
Source organism: Mesocentrotus franciscanus (assembly GCA_037976565.1). NCBI lineage: Eukaryota > Metazoa > Echinodermata > Echinoidea > Camarodonta > Strongylocentrotidae > Mesocentrotus > Mesocentrotus franciscanus. Next base: position 18,669,904 of record CP137666.1, on the reverse strand, counting down.
CGATTTTACTCAAACTGTTTTTGATTGGTTTGTCTGATTTTTCTGCTTTTATTGAAAGTAAGTTATTTTTGGAGTGGACTTGCCCTATAGAAGGAGAAGAGGTAAAACAGAGGAAAAAGAAGAAGAAGAAAGAAAGATCGAAAGAAAGAGGGAATGAGGGAGGGTAAGAGAGAGAGAGAGAGAATCTAGTAACTAGATGCTCCAAACAGGAAATTACATAAAAAGAGCAATAACATATTTCCCTCGCTGATCCCGTAACGGGTCGTTGTTTCCCTTGACCTCTGTCTCTGGGGATTACCTATACTCTATCATAACAACAACCCGGTGCCATCGTCAGCACCATACCGGCTCCCCCAAGATGGTGGATCATTAGTTCCCTGTGGATAGCAATTGCAAGCCCGAGGGAGCAAGCCCTAACAATGTAATTATGTTTGTTGTATTGATTGGAAAGTTTTGCGAGTCATCCGTCGGCAAAAACTTCGTTCGAATGTGATGACATTGTCTACTTGAAATCGCATGCAAACCCTCCGATGGCGAGCCATCCGTTGGCACAACTTTGTTCGAATGTGATGATATTGTCGACTTGAAGTTGCATGCAAACCCTTCGATGGCAGATGCCGCACACCTTTGGAGGATAGATGACAATCACAGTTTTCAGACGAGCCATACGTGCTGATGTAGGACAGATGGTATTGTTGGTAAGTCAATTTTGACATGTTTTGGGGGCAGTGTCTGGGAAATGGAAGGGAGTTGGAAGGAAATAGTCTCAATTATTTCGGAAATGTTTGTTTTGAAAGTTGTAGAAATCTGTCAAAACCTGACCCCTAACTATAATCGCATAATTTACTTTGAGGATTATAAGAACCAATGACGTCAGAGCAGGATCTCGACCAATAAGCATTTCCCCCCTCCTATTCGGCTACACCCTACCAATTAATAAAATGTTGCTTCGCCACGTGCCACTCCCAGGAACTATACGTAATAAATGAACATAATTATGGACGTATATAATGCATCCGGAACTTGCACAAACACATGCAATTGAATTTACAGTGAAATGGGGGTAAAATGGGGAAAAATTCACCCTCTGCCCAAATGCTGGAGATTATATGCCTTCTTACACTTGAGAATAGACTTGAGAAAGAGATAAATCATTCAAAATCAACAAACTTACAAAGCAATTCAGACCCTTTAATATTATTATTGTAAGCCGAAAATTCGATATTTCGATATATTATAATATGTACATGACATGATATTGGCCTAAATATGAATAAATTTACAAATAATAACCGCTTCATAGAATACTAAAAAGTGAAATCTTTCATCATTCAAATTATCCAATAATGTTATAAAATTCTCACCATGACCAAAAAATTATATCACACTTTTTTCACAATTCTTTTGGCCCACACATCATCATCAGGAATTAATTTGGTTCATGAAGATTATTTGGTTAATGTCCACAAAGACAATGATAATGATGCACAGAATCATTTGAAGCGTTGTCGTTTGGGAAAACAAACAAGGTAACCTTTTTATTGGAATGAAACGGAGCGCCTAGAAAGAAAGAAAAAAAGAGAATGAAAGGAAAAAGTAGGATTTGGCAGCATATGGTGAACCGGTGGCTTTTAATGCTAACAAATCTAAGGCCAAGGAAAAGGGTCATGCAGAATGGCTGTGATGAAAATCTAATTTTATCCACCCACTGGTATCCACGGCTCCCTCTTTCTTTCTTCCTCTCTCTTCTTTCTCTCTGCCTGTATGTCTATCTGTCTCTCCGTTTTTCTATCTATGTGTCGGTCTCTCCTGTTTATTTTCTCTCTTTAATTCTCCCCTCTCTCAGTCTCTCCTTTTATTCTTCCTCGCTAGCTGAGTCTCTCTCTTTAATCTCTCTCTTTCTTTCAGTCTCTCTCCCCTCTCTCTCTCTCTCTCTCTCTCTCTCTCTCTCTCTCTCTCTCAATCCGTGTCAATCTGTCTCATTTTCTCTCTTTCTTACTTTCAATAATTTCCCCATGTATACATATGTCTACATCTCTGTGTCAATTTACCCTGCGTGTCTTTCTGTTGTCTGTGGAGGTCCCGTTAACTTCTGTCTTTTCAGACGCAGCTGCAGCTAGTTATACAAGGATGAGGAGGGAAATAATATTTTCTAGAATCATTGTATTCCCGCCCTCGTATAATGCAAGGTTAAGGCTATTTTCTTAGTCAGCGAAAGCCCATGTAGAAAAAAAAGAAGAGAATTTCTAATGTGCAGCAGTCTTTTCGTCACTTTCTGGAGAGCTTGTTTCTACGGAAGATTGGTTGAAAGCGACGGACTCTTCTTATCCGTCAGGCTTTAGAATTATTAATTAAATGAAATTATCGGTGATTGCGCCAAAATGAGCGCCATCAATGACCGATGGAGGTAAAGATTTTTTTGGGTGTAATCCTGAAAGAGATGCAGCCAATTGGAGCGTGCCATGTTGGAACAAATTGTGTACAGCTGCCTCGTCAAAGATCCTAAGTAGGCGTTCAATTGCGATAGAGTATCTTGCAGAGGAATTGCAGTAACTGACTTTCGAATATGTGATCTATCCTGGGTAAGAATGTCTGAATATGAACTTAATTTTGCATTTGCCGGCAGTGTACCCTTTACCCGTTAGAACAATGTCCAAAATAAAGTATGTATCGAATATATCGTCGTGATTTTTTCCCCTCGAAAGTAGAAAGAGAGGTGCAGTTTTGAAAGTACTTATTCATTTCATTTCATATACTTTACACTTGATATCATTATTCCATTCGATTCTTTTAGAAATTTGTCATTAATTTGCTTTGAAGATAACAAATTTTATTATAAGTTTGCATTAAACTGATAGAGCAATATCATTTTCGTTTGCTTCATACTCCAGCCATTAATTTCAATTGACTTTTTGCACAATACCTCCATTAATTTTTTGCATTAACCAGAATTTTCATTCAACAATATGGTTTTTCTATTTTTTTTTGGAAAAAAAAAATACGCACACTATCCCTTTATTTTTTTCATTTTCGTTAGATAATTATTACCGAATTCATGTATTTCAAAGTAACGTAGATCTCATCTCCGAGTCTTTGTAATAAACGTGATTTATTTTAAAAGAATATATATATAATATATACGTGTGTATATATAATACTGTTCTGACTTCGAATTACAGACTTGTCCTATATAAGCCAGCTCAATAGAGCTGTTAAAGCCCCTCTTAAGTGTTGGGAGCCCCAAAAAATTGATGGCTAAATTTCACTTAACTAGGCGTTGTGGCGTGCGCCTGTAATCCAGCTAACAGTGGAAGTTACAAACTGATTCAGCCGAGGACGCAGGTTCGAAACTGAGTCACGTCTTTCGGATGGTGACGTTAAAGGTCGGTCCCCAGACGTAAATAGTCATATCTGTAAAAACCCAATCACACACACACAAGAGGATGTCATTTAAGACACATTTCTGCAAGGATTTTTAAAACAAATGTGTTTGAAGTCGAATATTGATGAAAGAATACAAAATCTAGGTTTTCTGCGTATTACAGAAAATCCGTATTATGTATTCTTTGATAAATATTTTTCTTCAAACACATTTTTTTGGGGGAAATATTTGCAGAAGTGTGTCTTAAATGACATTCTCTTTCACATTATGATAAAATTTAAGTGATTTTTGCCATCAAATTTTTGGCGATTTTGGGGCTCCCAACACTTTAGAGAGGCTGCGTGTGTAATTGGGTTTTTACAGACGTGTATCATTCAGATATGATTATTTACGTCTGGGGACCGACCTTTAACGTCAAGATCCGAAAGACAAAAGGCTTTAATACAATTACCATTATATACTACCTTGGACTAACCGAGTCAGCATCCGATGATATTTGAACACGTTGTATTATATCGAACATATTTCTTATCCCTATCTTCATTTACATCATCATCATCATCATCATCATCACCACCACCACCATCATCATCATCATCACCACCACCACCACAACCACCATCATCATCACCACCATCACCATCACCGCCACCATCATCATCATCACCACCACCATCATCATCACCACCACCACCCACCACCACCATTATCATCATTACCATCACCATCATCATCATCATCATCATCACCACTACCACCACCATCATCATCATCATCATTATCATATACATTTACGATCTACATCTTCTTTTGTATACACTTTTGTGCCTTCCAACTAACGATTTGATATCAAATAAACCGTTTTCCTTACTGCAATTTTTCAAATCAATTCTTTATGGATACTGACGCCATTTTATTAATGATACTGTATCAATAATATGGTGATCAATCGTCGACTTAAAATCATCGTCCATTCTTATGTACTTTCATACATTTTGCCACCATATAACCGTACGGTCATCATTGATTCCATTCTTATTTATAACAATGGATTCTTTAAAAAAATTATTCTTACCATTGTGTGCATAATCCTACTGCAATAAGTTTTGTTGTTATCCTCTTCATCGCCCCCTCCTTCTCCTTGTCATTTCTTCTATCAATATCACTCCACCTAATCCACCACCATCATTTCCATCATCGTCATGCTCCTCCTCATCGACCCGCATATCATATCATATGACATCAAACGACAGGTGCAGCTCATCGCCGATCTCGGCGGGCTCATAGACATGTGATCTTGGAGGCAATCTCCTGGAACATCGCGGCCAGACAACATCTCGGCTACTACCATCCCAACATCTCCATCAATGTCACGTTCCAGACATCCAGGTTGGGCGATAGCATCCAAGGACGAGGTAGTATCTGGACGCCCATCATTCTTCCATTAATACGATCGCAAAGACTTTCTTTCGAAAAATCAACTATCAAGGGCAATTACCCTATTGTATGTTCCATAGAATTCATGTGCGGATTTCTTAATATGTCATTGTCATGTTCGTACATTTCACTAGGTGACGCACAATGCTATTGAAATTTCCTTAGGTTGATTTTTCGAAAGTGAATGTAGTTGCGATCGTATTCATTGTTTATCTATTAAAAAATAAATGTAGCATTATCCGAATGGAGATGAATGGAGACCATAACCCCCAACAATTAATATACTCATTATCAGATTGAAATCATTAGTAAAGTTGTATAACAATTTGATTCGAAACATTATAAAGAAGAAAAGAAGCAAGCTGTACAATTTTAGGCAAAGGTATTTTTCACCATGAATATTGTACCTTTTTATAACATGGTTGCCTGCAACAGATAGCTTGTGGAGCCAGTAGATGCAGGCTCGTCCCTTCTCTGGCCGAATTATAATTATAGCATGCACGTTTAAGTTTGTTGCCTAGATCTGCGGAAAATTATTTTTAGGCAATTAATAAATAAATACATAAACAGCAACAACAGCAAAAGCACAACAAAACAAAAAACCTCATTTGGTAAACAAGCAACTTTTTTGCCAAATAAGTTCTGCATCATTTAAAGAGAGAGAGAGAGAGAGAGAGGAAAAAAAGGTTTTAGTTTACCCTCTAGTTTGGGGATAGTGGTGAGATAATTTGGCTGCCGTCTTGCTCATGTATTGAAAATTTCTACATGTCTGCTAGGTTTATGGAAGGCTGGTCTGTATCGGAGTCAGTTTGAAGACGGGTTTGGTGATAGAGCTGGACCGTATGTACAGCAGTTACTTAGCGACGAGGAAGCTTCCTTGAGAGTACGTACTGGAAGACCTCATCATTTTACCAACCTCCAAACAGTGTATGATTTGAATGAGGTAAGTGTCTGCTTCATTTTCATTCTAGACTCAGTGTGGAGCTCGTAGCCCCCCAGCAAATGGCGACAAAACAACACCAGTGAGAGAGAAAGAGAATAGGAACCGAAAGGGGGATGCGCCAAAAGAAGTTGACGCCTCTCACACCCTCCCACTAATTAATAGCTTTCCAATTTCGTATTACAACTACCAAGTAAGACCAGTGCCCCTTAATGTTTGGACTTAGGGTACGCCATTGTATAATGTTGATAGATTGTAAGAGAGAGAGAGAGAGAAATCAAAATATTGGGTCAATACCTTTCTCTCTGAAACATATTACGATAGGACTTCAATCATGTTCAATTCCTTTCCAGTGCGATTTCATGCAATATATGCCGTACGATATAAGTTCTTTCCAATTTAAATGACTTTTTAGAGATTTCAAGATATTAACAAAAATATCCAATAACGGGCCTTCAATTAAATAACCATTCTCTGTTCCACCATACAGGTAGGATGTAGTGACTTTCTGTATCTGTGCGTAGAGTTTTCTCAGGGAGATAACCCTCGTCCACCATACACACTCACTATCACATCCTTAACCGGCAGCGCTGTCTTATGTACCGAGATACCTTGCTATGGGAGAACCGGCGATGGTAAGATATATGTTCTTCTTTTCAATATGGTTTTCCAATTTCCATTCCGTTCAGTTTAGAATCAAACAAAGCAATCTGGTAGAAATTATGTATGCAAACAAATTAGTAGAGGTGTCGTTGTCTAGTGGATACATCAACGGACTGTAGGTCACATGGTTCGCGGTTTGAGTCCCGCCGCGGCACTAATGTCATTTAGCAAAACATTACTCTACAATTGCCACTCTCCACCCAGTCGAAGTTACAGTTTCAGTTACTGTTGGAGGATGGCGTTCATACCATTTAAGATGTTTTGATTTCGTAACGCTGGCAAATCTTCCAGTGCAGGCCGGTATGCTGCTGACTTTAGTCGGTGGATTTTTGCTAGTACTAGGCAGCCAGAGACAATGTGGTGTATGGTTTCCTAATTTCGAACTTCCTCTTGAGATAATCGCTGAAAGTATCGCCAAATGGCCAAATCGCTAAATAGTAAGCTGTCCCTTCTGCTCACGGTTATTGTTATGATTATGATTATTTTTATTATTATTAATATCATTATTGTTGTTATTATTATTATTATTATTATATGTCGTGGTAGTAGTAGTAGTAGTAGTAGTAGTAGTAGTATTAAAGTCGTATCACCTTTACTGAGATGATCGGCAAATATATTAAAAGAAGAAACAAAGTTGACGGAGATAAATATTTATGAGCGAGGGGAAAAGGGATTAGAATATCGTGATTGGGTTGGGATTGGACCATATAAAGGTAAAGAAATTTACATCCGCCGATTCATAAATCCGTCAAGACGCGTCATGGGGATAATAAACTCATCGAACCACGAAGTTGAACACATGGAACGTGTAGCCCCCCTTTTTTTAAAGCAATGGTAGAGAATCGCTGATATCAGCTTTTTCCGAAGTTCCTGCCACTTCATGTTTTTTCGATGGACACCGACCCTGATTTATGAACAGGATTGATTGATGGAGGGAGACAGAAAGTGGCGGTAAAGAGTAAGCGGGTAAAAGGTCAAGTGCTGTAGATTGATAACTTTTCGAGCTACATGTATGTATACTATTCTATTCATTTTAAAGACCCTATCCGATGAAAATACCACTTTATATCAATGGAAAGCTGAATAAACGTAGAATACAAATATAAAGGAATAAAGAATATTGCCCTTTTCAGTGTTGCACAAAAGCAAATTAAAACCACATTGTCCGCACCCCGCCAAATTATGGGTCAACAGGGTTAAAATTTGCCGCAGTTTCTGTGACGACATAACATGTGAACCCGACCGGCTCGCCTATATAGCTGAGGCGATGAGCCGTGCTAAATTCATGCAAAGTAATTGTGAATATATGCGTATTCCAAATAAGATGTTTTTATTTAAAGTTCTTTTTATTTCTCCACTCAAGACAAAAGCAACATATTATTCACAAATTTTCTACATAATAATTTTTTCCACAAATAAGAATACAATACAACTACGTGTATTACAAAAAAATAAAAATATGAAAACACTATATTAATACAATCATGTGAAAAAACCCATTATAATTTAGAATCATTTTAGAAATAAATTGATAGTAATGTAGAAAATACCTTTGTTCTGAGAGGAAACAAAATATTTTATTTTTGAAAAAGCAAAAAGATTGGAAAAGAAAAGAAAGAAAGTTAAAGCCCTAGAATTTAAGGAATGAAAGGAATTCATTCTTCCCCTACCCTTCCCAGCAAAAAACCTCCACCACCAACCCCACTCCCCTCTCACTCGAGAACATGGATAGCATTTGCAGCTCAATAGAGATATAATTAACTAAAGTAAAATAATGGTTCTGCCTCGACGTCATCAAGTCGATAGTTAGTTTTTAGGTCGACTACTTCTGTTACTTCTGTTACTCCTCTGACAGACACTGAAATAGAATATAATTGGTATTATTGCTTATAAGCTTTCCGTTGATATATCATTCATCTATATCATTTTTTCACTTCCAAGGTTCAAGGTTCAAGGTTCATTTTATTTCTTTCTTTCACAACATTTTTACATATAATAATATAACAAAAACAGCATAAGAAAAAAACAATTTAAGTGCAATTTTAAGTCGATATATAATCCAAATGAAAGAAAGTGGAGACCTTAGAAAAGCTGGGCTTGTAAGAGCAAGGTCCCCATATAACATAAACCATCCGACAGGGTTCTTTTAATAAAAAGTCATGTGCATGGAAGCGGTTTTTTCCTTTAAGTTTGTTCCTCATATCAACAGCTGTCATGGATGTTCGTGTGTGCAGCTTGACATTTCAAAACATAATGCCTGAGAAATACATTTTTTGGTCGAGTAGGGTGTAGTTTTGGCAAGCATAAAAAAGTACGATTTTCTTAATTTCAATTGAAATACTAGCAATTGTATGCTGCTGTGAATTTCCCTTTGAATTGATTATAAAGCAAAATGAAACATGAAGTATGATTTACATTCTAGCTAGTATCCCACCTGTGAGTGGTTTGTATCAAACAGCTAGCAAGGTAACTGCAGACTTTAAGAAATTGTTTTCCGTTCTAAGTAATTAAATAGGAGTAATTTTAAGGTATATTGAACTGGCTCACAATTTTTGATAAGGCTGTCAGCTAAAGTTTGTTGTGTTTCATTTTCCTTTTAACTGTATTGAAAATCACGTTCCGGAATAAAGATACCTGTCACATCTGTTTTATTACTTTTAATAGAAATGGAATTAATTCAGTTTTCTCTACCAGACCTAAAGGATACCTTTCAAGAAGATTACGTGGATTTCGAGTTTAAATGACGAAAATGTTTTGAGATGATATTATTGGAATCTAACCATTATCTTTTATTTAACTGACTCATGAGATGAAATGTTTTACATGATTATCAACCATACTTTATTTACTACATCCCAATTAAGGAACACAAAGCGTTTTCTTGGGACGTAAATTAAAAAGTTAAATAATTTTTAAAATGTTTTCACGTCCTTAGGACATTTGTCAACGTCTCAAGAATGTTTTGTGTTTTTTTAAGATAAATAAATACACTTGATGTAAATAAATGTTTTACTAACGTGTTAGCGTCTTCAGGACGTTTTGCAAACGTCTCGAGCTTCTGATTGGTCAGTCATTTCATGTGGCAACAAACAGTACTTCACTCCCATTGAGATTTGACGTGGGAGGGAGCTATTTGGAGCTCCATTATTAGGGACTTTTAGATTTGCACGTCGACGTAGTGGACTGCAACGTGTGCCATTCTTTCAAGGCACTGGCCCGTGCCCGGCAGTGCCTTAAAAGGACGTCACATTACCTTAAAAGGATGTCACCGTGGCAATCCACGTTCTCGTGTAAAATCTAAAAGTCCCTATTAATTTTAAACTGTGACCACGCTCGATGACTCGTATGATTATGCGGATGTCATAACTATCTCTCTCAATATGCTATGATCGAAACTATTTATTTCCTTTCTAGATGTGGATAGAACATGTCGCCTCCCTTGTCCTGACGATGGTGAACCGGTTTGTGGCAATGACGGAATCACCTATCCGAGTTCCTGCGAAATCGACAACATTGTAAGATGTCTGTCACAAAACGTGGGGGTCGCCTACTATGGCGAATGCCGAATAGGTTAGTTATAAATGTAATTGTCTAGTCAAAGGTCACGCAGGTCAGCTAGGCGAAAGGATATTGGGGTCGTGTTGGCTAGTGTGCTCCCTTATTCATCGTAGGCCTACATTAGAATAGCCACATTCTTGTGTGACATTGATTTAGATTAAATCATAATGTTTAAATCATAGCTATATGTGCCAGCACTATAAATATACATTTCTTTTATGATGCCCTTTTTTTTGATGCGTATACATTATTTTAAGTCTGATTAACTTTAAAGTGCATAAACAGAACAAAACACCAAAAAGATATATTCAAGAGCATTCATAGAAATCTTATTTGCTGATATTAAATGTATAAACACATTCATAATTATAAAAAGAACAATATAGGTAAGCCTTGGTCTTCTTTGAATTAAAAAAAAAAATCAAAATCCATTGTGGAAGAATAGATATTCCAGTCAGATATGACATTAGCTCTTTGCACATGAAGCGTTATTTCTGTTGCATAATTTCCTACGCTGATGAATAAAAACAATTATGCATGCACTAATCATTCAGTGCGATGTTGGGTTCAGTGTGCATTCACTATTTATACGATACGGCTCTCATATGGTTCATCAAAGACCGCATCTGTTGTTGACGCCGTCTAGTTACATCAATAAATGACGCAGCGCTGTATACGTTAGAAAATGACGTCTCGTGTGCAATGCGCATTATCAATGTGTGCTGTTTACCTCAGAACCTAACAATCTTCCAATATAAATTTCTCGCTCATCAGGAGTGATTATGGAGAGTATGTTCTGGTCAGCTGGAGTGGTGAGCAATGAGCCTGGAGAACTGACCGAGCTGGAAATGGAAGCTTTCCTCTTTGCGAACGAGTCCAGTGAGAGCGTGGCCGGAACGAATCTCTGGCGCATGGGGGTATTTGGCAGCATGAACCTCAACGGAACAGGACCAAAGTTTGGATACATTCCACAGGTGGGAACTGTTCCCATAATACTCTATAATCATGATGAATAGATGGTGACTTACGGGTGTTTCGCGGCTGTCGGTGTCTTTTTACGTTAAAAGGAGACATTATTGCAAGCCCATGGTGCACATAAGAAAGGGATACCATCTTTTCATGGAATAGGCACTATATTTTAGTATTGTACTTTCACTTTTTCACAACTGTTTGAAGATGGGCCGCGTTCAAATTTAGATGCACACGTTCTTAAGTTTATTTTCAAGACAATTTGTAAAATGAAATCGACAAATCCCAGTCCCTATTCTTTACATTATCAGAGTCTTCTCCTAGTTGCTGGTTAACGTTTTGATTCATTTGTGGCAGATTCTGGAAGGAAAAAGTGCGAGTCAAATACTGGTATCTGGCCTTCCGCTTCCAATTCGAGCCCGGTTCCGTTTCGATGTTGCGACGATTGGCTGTAACGAATTCAACTTCATGTGTATGGAGTTCGCTCGTGACAATAATGCGGAACCTTTCTTTCCATTCCAAACCAACAGTGGGAAGGACGTCTTCACAAGTTGCCGGGCGGCGCCATGTAACCCACTAGGTAAGTAGTAAACAGGCATAAACCCTTTCAACCATACTTTCCAACTTGTAGGCTAATTCAGTTGGTCTTGTGCGTAACAAAATTGTACACATATGATCCGGCAACAATTATTACTCCTAAATTCTTAATCAGATTTAGCTGCTTTCATCCAAGCCAATACCTACAGCTATCGTAGATTTCATTGCATAAATTAAGTCATTACGTTTTAATTCTCAACCGTCAGTACCATGATGAACTCGAGACTTTTGTTTTGAAACTTGTTTTCCGCCAGCCAGTTTGAGCCGTATGGCCGTTGGACCAGTCACTTGGGGGCTTACAGTGATGAACGCCCGAAGAAGCGCTCCCAGTGACATCGCACTTGACCTGAACGCCCAACTCAGTCTTGACAGTGACGTCATTCGCGGACAAGGTCTTTGGCGAGTAGGATTGTTCGGCAGCCCTTTGGCCAATGGGAGCTCCGATGAGAGGTTTAATTACGTACGACAGCTCCTCGATCCTGCTCAGGCATCTGTACCCGTCATACCCGGGGGAAAACTCAATTTTCCGGTTCTTCCAACTCAGTTTGACATTATGAAGCTCGGCTGCTCCAAGTTCAAGTATATATGCCTTGAGATCGCGAAGGGTGACGAACCACAACCAGATTTCGTCTTTCACAACGACGCGCAGAAACCCCTTATCTTCTGCAAATCCGTTTCATGTCCAGGTAAACTATATGGTTAATCCTACATAGCATGTACGAGAAATGTAAACCGCCTTCACACCTAAAAGACTGACACCAGTTTAAGAACAAGTCGAACATGCAATTACATTACCCTGTATGGCCAAGAATCAATCGTTTTTTTTTAAAGGTGGGTTTGGAGGTATGACTGAGGTATAAAGTGGCTAATACGAATTGGGGATAGTCGATTGTTACACAGACAACTGCATGCATACCACTGGAATGTTCACATAGATTTTGTTTGTGCTGGAACTTAGCAGTTAAACTTGTTTAATGCATTCCCTTCATGCATGTTTGTACTGATAAAGGAAATATGTCTTTATGTGGAAGAGAATATTGTGTTAGAAAAAAGTCATATATAATCACCATAATCAGTAGCGATACCCTTACGAAGTGCTTGCACTACTGATGAGGGAATGCTGATAACATTTCTTCTTTAACTGTGCTTGTGATGGAATTGACATGAAAATTGTTACAATATATTACGGGTAACATATCTTAACACACTCTACGTTAAAATTATGGCTACTCTGTCATAAGATGAGAATGGGGTTATTTTATAATTGTTTGTCCAAAAGCAAATGTAGTTATCCACATAATACTTTAGTGCCCGACTTTTCGGGAAGGTGGCACGGAAGTTGCCGCTAATGATTCTCCAAATATGCCTCTCCCAATTCGACAACAATTTTATAGGCGTCTTCCCTCTTAGAAAATTTTCTGTGACTGAACAATATTTGACTTTGTCGGCAACTTTTCTATGATACAAAGGTCCTTCAAAACCGGTCGTTCGCCTGCTTTCTCTCGATTGGGATTTGCAACTGGTTGAGCACAACATCGGCCGCCCAAACAATGTAAGCGTCAGCGTCTCGATTGCTACTTCAGAACGATCGTCCCCGCTCAACGGTACCAACCTGTGGAAATTGGGATTTTTCACCAGCGAAAATGGTCCAGAGAGAGATGCTATCAGAGGTCAGCACCGGGAGCAGATCTTAACCGAGGCAGCTTCGTCGAATCCTGTTACTCCCGGGGTAAGTACAGATGGAACATGACTTTTCCTTTTTAAATGTAGAGTAGAGTCTAGTAGGAAATTACCTGAACACATAAACTTATTAAAAATTGCACTGCGAGCTTTAATGTTTAATCGCAATATTTGTTATCCAAACTTCATATCTTTCGGACACTGGGTCATTCGGAAAAGGAATGCAAAATTTTCTTATTTCCCCCATGTTACAGATGCCACTGGACTTTGTAGACGTTCTCTCTTCCGTCGACTTAACTGGTATGGGATGCATAGGGTCAGAGTTCAACTACATCTGCATTTCGTTCGCCAAGGGAGATTCTCCAGACCCGGACTTCGATTTACCGTTGCGTAATGACGAAGCTGTTTCATGCAAGAGAATAACTTGCCAAGGTGAGTGGGTTGTTTCAAGCGTACGTAGACGCCGTCTACCGCTGCTATTCTTTTCTCAAGATAAAGAGATACCTCATGTAGACAGGTTGGATAACAGCATTACCCATAATTCAAGAGTAAATAGCTACAATGATATCGAAATAGATATTTGCCATATGGCTAAGATTAAGCGCTACGTGATTCCTAATACAGGAATGAATATTTCGAATACTGACTCTCGTTTACTTCACTATTTTCCCCCGTTTCATAAATATTTGTTTTATTGTTTTACCCATGTATTTTTCTTCTGATTTTAGTGTATATCATTATTAACGAGAAACGATTTCTTATAGTTTCGTGAATCTGCGATTGCTTCTAGTTGGGTAAGTGTATATCAAAAACCGCAAAATTATCCCACTCCTGACACCTTACTTCATGCTTGCTGTATTGTGTATGTAACTCTGTTGAACTCGTGTGTTTTATGTTACTGTCAGTACGCACATCCTTTTAGCCTACCTATGCTTATTTAGTTTGTAAACAAATAAAACCTTTCCTTGTCAACCCTACCCTCTTGTTAGTGTTCAAATTCAGTTTGTTTTTGTATGTTGTGATGGTATAGCTCGAGGTGCATGGGTGGGTAATGTGTGTGTGATGTCAAAGTTAGTATGAATCTGACAGAACAGGTGAAGTGAATGGTGGAATTTGCGAGAGTGTGATTGCGAAGTTGATATTTCCACTCTTAACTGACTTATTTTCTTCCTTACAGGAAAAAAAATTAAACAAATAAATAGCCTCTTGATACTGTAGTAATTTACATGTTCTATTTTCTTCTACGACCCTTTATTCCACCATTTCCCACCACCATCCCCCTGTAAATTGATTGAAACCCCAGCGGCACAATCTCAAAAGAATGCCCTGTTCCAGCGAGTGCAAGCGAACTGGCAATACCTAAATCCAACACCTGCTGATGCTAATATCGAGGTGACGATGACACTAACACCAGACACCGGTAGTGATACCATCAGGGGAAACAATCTGTGGAAGATGGGTGTCTATGCAACGGATTCCCAACGAGCTGAGAATCCTACGAAGTATGGATACATCCAAAACATACTTGATCAGACCGCTATGCAGACGTCTAGCTAGTAAGAAAATTCAGATATATCGATGTGTTGTCATAAATCACTATACTTTATGCCTTATTGATAAATTCATAGGCGTCGCTAGTCGAACAGGTTTATTTAATCTCCCAATATTTTGGCAATCGTTATCTTATATTCGAGCAGCAAGCTAGTCTCAATGTAAGTTAATACAGTATGCACAATGTGCATACATGTGACTGTTATACAGCATTAAGAAACATTTATATTTTTCACACTCGCTCGCTAGAAATTCAATTTACGAGAAAGGCATGATAGACGATGCCGGAATGGTGTCCATACACCTTTGACCCAAATTTTGAAAACTATGCTTCACTCTATTCACTTTGATATTTCGAATGATTGATGAAATTACTCTTGAGTTTTAGTACGATATTTACATTACTCTTTTAAATAATTTCTTTCATTCATCATGTTATTACCTATCATTTTGCCGGTTTATAACCTACACTAATGAAGCCAATGGAGGATACGAGTGCATGTGCCAAAAGTTTATTTCCTTTCACTTTTCATGGATGAACTTGTTACTCACCGGCGCTCGGAGCATGAAAGACTGCGACATTTCTTACGCACTACTACGTCAAAAAAGATGCCTCATGTGCAGCGGGCATAAAAGAAAACCCTTCTGGTCTGTACTGATAACAAAGGGGACCATACAAAAATTACTACTGATTCAACTTTCCTTTCTAAAATTTTGCCGTTACAGTGGTCAAAGGAATCTCGTTCTGTCCGGTCGAGTTAATTTCGACACTGATCTTATGTGCAATGAGTACAACCCACACCCATACTTCTGCGTTGAAATGGGCAAGAATGGAGCTTCGTCCATGGATTTTACTATTCCGATCAGCGGAGGCCTCTTAAAAGTATGCAACCGCTTCAATTGTGAAGGTAACAATGCTTGTACATCATCCGATAGGATCTTACCATTCTGTTGGAACCTATGAAGCCATGTCCATTGAGAGCTTTCCCATTTATTCCATTACGTAATGTAATTTGAAGTCAAATCATATACGATATCAATTAATCAAAGAAGAACACCTTACGTCATTTTGATACAATTTGATTTCATTGTCTTGTAGTGTTATTGATATCTCTCTATGTTTTATCATAGGAAACATGAAGAGATTATTCCAAAAGGTGCTAAAGCTAAATCCACTTATGACCGAAAATGATTTATATAGATGATTATGAAGATCTCACACAAGGGAAATATTTTTCGTAAGGTAAAACATTTGATTACAAATTTACGCTAACTCCACCAGGGCGATTACGAATTTGTTCATTTAAACCATGTATTATTCAGTTATGTCCATGTAATACGATTTTTGTAGATACTGTGCAATAACCAGAAAATCGGTGCAAAAGAACATATATTTAACATTTAAAAAACATTTTCAACGAATATTTTCAGAATTGGCATGTATTGGAATGAAATGTAATGGTTTCGACATTCAGTTTCAATCGATATGTATAAGACATTGTGAAATTAGTCAAGAATATTTTTGATGTTGTGAATTATTCTCTGAGCTCCCTTGTTCGAGATATTCACATGGAAGTTTGAGATAGAAATCTTCATACACTGAGAAGAAAGTGCAATTTGTGGAGGGGTTTGAGGAAACCATGACCTCCAGTTATACGAAACGTGAATATCCATGTTTGAATAGTTTGCATATACATGTGTTTGAATGCATGTTGATATGTCGTTTAGTGTTTGAAGGCATGTTCTAGCTCGATCACAATCTTGTTTGACACATTTATTGTTTTCCTGATAACTGTTGCACACGAGCCGTCATTTGCCTGACGCAGGACTGCGTCAGCGACTGGCACGGCCAATGACGCGCCTTCTGAGATGGATATCGTGAAAAAAGGGGTGAATGCAAAATGAAAAGTGCAATCAAACCTTTGTTTCACTGGCGCATGAACTATTTGCACGGACAGATTTGATTAGCGCAGCTAATAATTAATGCAGTCGTGTGCAACAGACATGAGTGATTTCATACCCAATCCTGTACAAGGCAATGTCATCCTGGTCACGTGCCAATAAATAGGATGTGATCTATCTATCTTTAACAATAAACTATGAATGTTGATTGTAGCATGTTGACTAGGTAGATTTACATGTGGATAAAACATTTACCACCACCAAGTTTTCGTGTGTCTTTATTCAGGAACGAGTCAACCTGTAAAGTCTATCGATAGATTTTCAAGTGCAGTGCATGAGTCCAGTGTGAATGTATGTGTGGTCAAGTTTCTTATTTTTTCTAGCTGAAGTGCAGTTCCTCTCAGCGGGAGCGTGTGTATAGTAACAAAAGTGGCAAGCTACCATGGTAGACCGAGATACCTGATATAACAATGTCATTTCCTCGGTCTCAACGATGTTCTCTTTTTGGTACAAAAGCTTACTATGAGAGGTGCAGTGGGTGGGATAACTATCGATGATTACATTTGGCCTGCGATTAGTCTACGGAGCCCGTATCCTTGCCGTATCCCCTTTTCCGTGCGACCAGTGCTAAAAAAACTGCCATTTTGTCCAATCATAGGGAGGCTGTGTGCAGCAACCCCCCCCCCCTTTCCCGATATCGGGACAGCCGTCAATCACATCATATTCGGACGGCGACATAAGGTTATTTGTAATGCCTATGCCTAACACAAAAAACTGAAATGATAATTCAATTACAATTCATGATTAACATTAATCAATGTCCAAACATCGCGATTTTACGTCGGAAATTATTAAGCATCAACGCCAAATGATATAGAATTGAATGCTAATCATGTTGGCATATAGTTAACCTGTTTTTCTAAATGGAGTGATGCAGTTTCATAAAGGGCGTAGCGCGTAGATAAAATTTTTAATGTTTCTCAGATTTTTCCCGTCAATGCGTGTAAAATAAACGCGTGCATTAAACTAAAATAAGCAAACAAAATTACTAACATGTAAATGTTAAATGTTTATTTCAATGTTAAGCTACAGAATGTTGGTTTATTGCATCCGCCAACTTTACTGAATACAAAGATTTAGATCAAAGTAAGGAAATATTGCTTGGTAATTGCACACGCCGCACGCACTGAATGCATTGTTGCACCGTTTGAAATACACCATAATATCAACGAAGTAGAATGGACAAGATGGATGCAGTCTGCCACCTGCCTGAAGCATGAATTTTGGTGAGTTGCACAAACTGAACATTTTTACCAGGTCGATGCTTGCTCTGTCGACTTTGGTCTGCATAATTTTGAGACCAGCCCCCATTTGCTTCCCTTTTCCTCGTTCCAACACAGACACAAGCGGCAATATTGCGGGTCTGCCGTCGGCCCGCTTCTCTAGTATGCAGTGGCTGCTGACTCCGATTTCGAATTTAGGAGCTCCAGGAGCAGCCCTAAGTGTCCGGGTTAAGCTCATCGTTATGCCTGAGGCTGCAACCGATTACATTCATGGGTCACAGCTTTGGCGGGTTGGGTTGTTTTCGAGCGGCGAGCGGGATGGCGGCGGAGTTAGGCACCAATATGTTCGCCAGATCCTCGATGACTATGAAACGAGCAGAGAACTAACCGTGTCGTCACCCTTGAGATTCGATTTAATCACAGACTTTAACATGGAAGGAGTTGGATGTGGGGACAAACGGTACGTTTGTCTTGAATTTGCAAAAGGGGATAGACCGCGACCCAACTTTAATCTACCAATTGTCAATAACCACTTCGTCGACTGTCACCTGTATCGATGCCGAGGTGAGTGTAGGCTACAGCTAGTTTATTTGCAGCGTCACGGGCTATACATTTTATGAAAATCAATCTACATTTGTCATTGTTTTTAAAATTTTATCAGTGTGATTCAAGCCCGACTGTGATACATGATTCAAAGTATTGATTTGTTCAAACCAGTCCGATAGTAAAGTACATGTACATGTATAAGGTTTGTCACTTTTTTAATCGGATATATTTAAAGGTATATTAATGCATGCGACGTACTTTCATAGAATATCATATTTTGTATTAGAATTATTACACCATGACCAGTGGCGTAGCGTGGCTCAGTCAACGGGGGGCACCAGTCTTTAGTCTACTCAATTAGCGTTTAATTTGTCTTAATATTTTTTTTTTTAGCCACAGCACCCTTTTAGGAGTTAATATTTTTTTGGCGTCACCCCACTCCAATCTTCTTCAAATAGGTTTTTGTTTCCCTTCCCTCCTACACATAGTTGTACATACCAGAAAATATCATACCTAGATCCCAAATATAGCGAGCGAACGAAGCGAGCTAGATAAAATGTGAAATTATGTATTTGGTCATCTGGTTGCCATCCTGATTTTATCAATTTTGCGAGAAGTGAAGCGAACGAGTAGAGAAAAAGACACTTCGTAGTGGTATGAATTTCATTTCGATATAAAGATATACACAAGGTATTTTTCGGACGCCATAATTTTTTTTAATGAATGTTATTTTTACACTCAAAACAGAAGCTAAAAATTATTCAATAATTATTTCCACATGATAAAAGTACAATATAAACTATTACAATACAAACGAAATATGAAAAATACTATATTTATACAATTATGTGAAAAAACCCACTATATTTGTTTAATTTTAGAAGTATAATTATAGTAATGTGAAGGATTATGCCTTTGCTTTTAGAAGAAACAAAAAGCAAAAAGAAGGGAAAAGAAAAGAAAGTCACAAGCACTAGAATCTAAGGAATGAAAGGAATTCTTTGTTGATGATACTTTTTTCATGAAGTTGACGTTATTACAAAATATATTCGCGGCACCCAGGTTGAAAAACGCCGTACTAGATTTGAGGGGGCAGGATTAGTAGTAGGTCGGGAGGGGATATACTTCTTGCCCCTTTAGAGTAGGAAAATTTGGCATTTTAAAGTAAAACGGACACACATACATACTCATTTTCCCCTATGTCTTCTATCTTTCATTCCTATCTCCATTTCGGTTTCTCCTCTGCTGCACACTACATCAAGGACGCAGATGGGATCACCCCAAAACATTTTCAATTATCGTTTAATGCACTTTTTACAACACATTACATTTAAGACTTATCATGTTGTTCCCACGTTACTGATTCTCTCCCCTCGCTAACCTCTCACCGTAGCTACGCTACTGCTAATGAAAAATGCCCCCATACGACAACCCTCTTAAAACTCACGAAGTTACTTCAATTACCCTCAGACAACACTTACGGTGTATTCGTCGGGGATAATTGTCAAAGGGGATGTAATAATCCGGGGTCTATCGTCCTTTCTGGTAAATGTCATAGGGATTTGCTGTGCAGGCTTTCGGAGTCTATGGGTAGCCGTCTTGGTATCGTGTATTAATCTTATATCATATTTTATCCACATCAGATTCAAATCCAAGGCCAACTCGTGCTCCAAGACCAAGACCACGACCGAATCCCAATCCCGATCCTAACCCTAACCCAGGTCCCAATCCAGGTCCCCGTCCTGTCAGCAATCAGAACGAGCACCTCAAGACAGCAAGGCTTACCAACTTCCGGTGGACCGTAGAGCCAACAACATTTCGAGATGCAGAGTCAAGCGACGTCAATATCCAAGCATGGATAACTCCATCCCCAACGACCGATTTCATCCATGGCGACAGTCTTTGGAGATTGGGCATCTTTGGAAGCTCGTCACAAACTGGGGACGGACGTAAAGTCGCCTACCGTAGGCAGATCCTGGCACGACGGGATGCCAGTGCACCTATGCATGCTGCAGCACCCCTCGAGTTTGACGTCGCGACACAGTTTGAGTTGTGGAGGGTTGGGTGTAACGATATTGGGTTTCTTTGCGTTGAGTTCGGTAAAGGGGACTCTCCTGATCCAAATTTTAATATCCCTTTACCTGGAGGAGGAGCTGTTGTTTCCTGCCAACGGGCCACGTGTCTCAGCGGTAGACCCAGTGGTTGGTATACTGCAAAATACATTGCATTTGGTTTTCTTAACTTTCGTTTGTCTTTAGTGAACAGTACATATTTTGCTTTTTGATGTGCCTGAAAAACGGGGACTTTTCAGTGAAAGAAAGTGTGTGTGGTGAGCTTTAAAGTGCAGGATCGTAACTGACCGGCGTAATAACAACACGATCGCAACTATTTTCGAAATATATCCACCCAAGGGCAATTTCGATACACGTCCTTATTGTATGTTCCATAGAAATCATGTTCGGATTATGTAATACGTTGTCATGGTACTTCTTCGCACGTTTCCATTGGTGACACACAAGGCCATTGCAATTGCCTAAGGTTGATTTTTTTTTCGAATGCAAGTGATTTGATCGGTTATTAGAAGCGTAATAACAGCTATCATTTCAATTTTCATGTAGAGAATGAAACTCGTTAAAAATGATACTATGGAGCTTATTAATTTACAAATTTAAATGGATCTTGAATAATACTTACTCATATTTATAGTAATAATCATATTATTGTATTATGCACTTATATTGCGACATCTATGTAGTAACAATATTTCGAGGTACATTATTTTAGAGAACAAAGCGTCTCATCATGTTATCTTTACCGTGTTTACACACGGACCCGGCTCGTGGAGTCACCCCGCGAGCAGAGTCTGGCTCGGCTCGCGGAGCAGGTAGTTCTGCGTTTACACACAGCCTCGGCTCACGGGATTCGCAAAAATTCGTTAAACGCGCGCTCTTTTACCGGAAGTTGGTTAAAAATTGCCAAAGCAGATCCGGCTTTCTGTTTACACACAGAAAAATTGCCGGGCCAGACTCGGCTCACGGGGTGACTTTTGACCCTACCCTTTTGGTGGAGCAGAAAAGGCGAGTCTATATAGCCCGCCTTGCGGGTCTGCTGTTCTGTATTTACAGAGGGGGAAAAAGGCGGGGCAGCCTCGGAGGGGTTTCCCCGCAAGCCGGGCTCGTGTGTAAACATGGTATTAGTGGGGTTATGTGAAGGCATTATTACATTAAGCTCGCCGCAGATGTAGAAAAAGAGTTTCACCAATAGTATATATTCAATTTGCATCCTTAATACCTATTGAGCATTTTATCTCAGAAAAAATTAATTATCATTTCATATTTTTGTGTGTGAGATTAAGTTACTCTGTATTCATACAGTAATCGCAAATCTCTTTTAAAATTACTCAGTTTTCCGGCGCTAATGTTACTCATTTCGACTACAGATTTTTAACATAACCCTCAATGGGTAGAGTCATGGCATTAGTTTTTGGTAATACGAATCTCCAGGTAATATATGGCCGTTTTCGTATTTCCTTGGAAATTGCCTTACCTATCGAATTGACTATTAAACCTGGACATTTGGGCTTGACATAGATGAAGAGTTTTCATTGACTACAATGGCAAAAATAAAAGGTATAGTGCTTGGCATGTTCGGCATGTTTCTCGGTCGGCCTTGAGGCAATTAAGCCTTTACTCCATGATATATTCCACATTTGAAAGATAGTTGAAACGAACAACTTGCTCATAAGGCACTATGTCATTGTGTCGTTCTTCAACTATTTCTCATGGCATTCAACGCTATTCTTTTAAAATTGAAGACCAAGTCTATTCGTATAGAATTACCCGATAAGGATGTATATCAAGATTCAAGATTCAAGATTTTATTGTCCATATATAATACAGAAATTTGTTTTCCATTGGTGTAACATGTAATATGTGAAACATAAGACAAAAACATGGTGTCGTGTGCCTCAAGCCAGAAGGGCGTCAATACTCTATAAAGAAAAGTCTATGAGCAGGTACGGTCCTCTGGCTTTCAGCACAAAACATAACAAGACAATTATATGACTTAAACATAGCAAGAATTTTAAATAGAATTCTTAATCACATCATGACTAAATTCAGGTATGAATATAAAAGTGAATATGAAAGTAGAATAGGAGCAGCATCACAATCGAAATACGAGCAGAAAGAGAAAGAAAAGGAGAGCTCGAGCTCGAAGGACTGATACTAAAAGAGAGAAATATAGGGAAAGTTGGTAAGGGTCCAAAGGGAAAGGGGGGAGATAGAAAAGGAGAGATGGCATAATTCCAATCAGATTATAATGCATGACAGAAAATACATGGCCATAGTAATGGAGGAAAAAAGCAACAGAGCTAAACAACGGATGTTTTGACCCACAAGGTGATAAGGTGGACAAATTTCCTACCCAATCCATACAAATTTATTTTACTGGGTCGGTAGAGAAAAAATTAACAAATAATCATGATCGCTATTATTTCGCTTACAGCTTAGAACTTCGTGTTGTTTGTGCATTATAGATGTGCATTGAATTTGGAATAAAAGAATTTCTGTATCTGGCTCTACGGGTAATTGGTACACGCAATCGGATTCCTGAGCGGTTAAAAGTAAAACAAGAAAATAGTGGATGTGATGGATCTTTCATAATAGAAGTTATTTTAGTCAGTAAGCGATCTTCAAACAAAACTGATAGGGGTGATAATTCAATACCGATAAGACGTTGAGCAATTTTCCTAGGACGTTCGAGTTTAGTTTTGTCTGCTTGTGTGAGATTTCCATAAAAACAAATGAGATTGAATAGAAGAACACTTTGAATAATAGACTGGTAGAAAAGATGCAAGATCGTCCTGTCAACGTTACATTTTTTGAGTTTCCTTAAAAAAACATCCGTTGATTAGCTCTACTGTGTACAGCCTTGGTGTTCTTATTAAATCGTAGCTTTTCATCAATCAAGGTACCAAGATACTTATATTCATGTACGTGTTCGATTGCCTGTTCATGAATATACAAAGGGATATGATTAACGTCACCACGGCGAAAGTCTATAATAATCTCTTTGGTTTTTAAAACATTCAAATATAGGTTGTGGCGATCGCACCATTCAACAAACTGATTAACTTGACAAAAAGACTCATTCTCACTAATTTCTCCCTTAATGAAACCTGTGATAGCAGTGTCATCAGCATACTTTATGTACAACATTGACTGGTATAGTGCAATCACTGGTATACAGTGAAAATAACAGGGGAAGAAAGGACACACCCTTGGATGTATAGCTAGTCATATATACCCCAATACCTGTTTAGTCATAGCAGGAGCTGCACACCAAGAAATTAACTATATTATACATGTAACTAGCGCAATTTTCTATTGTCTTTCGAGACAGACAGATGCCTACACAATATACCCCATGATTACTGTGTGTGGTTACAGTGTATAAGTGGTGTTTTGTGTCGTATATTGTTATTCACAATAAACTTTTTGTCATACATCAAATTATGTTCTTTACAACAATTACAAAATAATTATTATTTAGGAACACAAAGAAATGGTGACACTCGTGAACTTCTTGGACGTCTTTTTGACATGCACTCCGTGTGTATAAGTTCATTTGTATGAAAGCCGACAAATAAGAGAAACCGAATGCCGAAAGTTTGAATTAAATCGGACCAATAATAAGAGAGTTATGAATGTTTGAAATATGAAATCACTAAATCTATGCGTATCTCAAACTAGCAATTTGGTCAGTGGATTGTGACGAAGTCACGGACAACTCTCCCGTTTATAGTCTATAAAAATATAATAATTGATTTTTGTTTATCTTCTACGGGTTTGGCATCGCGTCTTTGAGATCACCTTATTTAGGACCCCAAACCATAACGCAATGTATTACAGGGGCTTAGGAGAAAATTTATCTCAATATACATCAAATTTGGTCAAAATAATGTAAGTCTGATATGAAAAATTATCCCCGGAATATATTTATCGATTCAGTACTTGCAGTGAAGTTAATCCATGCATTTATGTGAGCCTGTCTGTCTTCTGTTTTTGTTACTGTAGCTGTTCCACGTGATACCGCCAAGTACTCGAGGATGGGTGCCCAGATAGACATGCCGTCAAGTGGAAACCGGATTGGTGCTTCACTTACTATAACCCCTGCTGCTGATACCACTAGAATCGTTGGTGATGGACTGTGGAAAGTTTCAGCTTTCGCCAGTAGAAATGCTCAAGGCACAGGCACTAGGTTAAGGGCGTTTTGATTTTGTTTACTTTATGGCAATGTCTCCCATACTGAACTCCTTATACATGTATATTGACCTTGCAAAATAGAGTGTTTGCCAAATACGGTGAGGATATTAAATGCTACAAAGGCTTTATGTTCGGTTGAGACGCCCTCCCCCCAAAAAAATAATAATAGGCCCTAATTAAAAAATAATAATAACAACAACAAAAATGTATATATATATATATATATATATATATAAGTGCGAGAATACTCAACTCTGACATGACATATATATATTTATATATAATAATACGAATTATGAAAAGAAAAAAAAACATAGAAAGTTAAGAACGAATCCTTGTCTTCTCATGATTTTACGAAAGCTTTGGGAAAGTTTTGAAATTGCATGGGCCAAAAAAAAAGTTCTGGGCCCCGTCTTAAAAAGAGTTGCGATTGATCCAATTGCAAGTTTGCAGTCTCCTATCTATTATGTACATAGTTGCCTTTGATATCAATCGCAATAAGTTTAATCGCAACTGTTAATAAGATAGTGCCTTGAACATACTTTGTTGTCTCATTACTCTGATTGGACTCGTAGGAACGGCGAAGTAAGGAACATCCTTGACAGACAATCCCTGCGTACTCCTATGGAAGCTGGTCGAGAAATGACTCTGAATGGCGAGTTCGATTTCCCCCGGATTGCCGATTTGGGTTGCAGAGTTGACTACCAGTACCTGTGTTTCGAGTTTGCTCAAGGAGACCGACCTTCCATGACATTTGAAATGCGTCCGAATACCATGTGCCGGGAACAGACGTGTAGTGCTGGTAAGCTCAAATGACTTTCACATTTTTCTTGGAAAGAATACGGTTAGCATGAGTAGGCGCAATGGCTCAGTGGTAGAGCAGTGGTCTGGAAGGTCCCGGGTTCGAAACCAAGTGGATGCGCTAGTGCCCTGTGGTAAGGCATTTATCTTCATTATCACGTCAAGCCTCTACGAGAGGATTCAAAGCAGTCGGTCCCCTGGTTGCTTACTTATAAGCATGCATATGCTTTCTTAGCAGTCAGGTAAAACAAACAAACCAACAATCAAAATTGATCGGATTTGAAGCGATAATTTAGTGTCGGGTGAGAAACTAACAAGGTATACTCACTGCCATGACTGTAGAGATTAAAAGTATACTTGTATGTAGTGGTAGCGCAGTAGAGTAGAGTAGAGTAGTAATATAGGATTGTAAATCGATCTTGTTCTTATCATTAGTAATACTATTTTCATGATGATGATGATGATTATTATTATTATTATTGTTATGTGTCTACAGACGAGTCCTCAAACGCGGGGAACGCCGGGAACGCGGGGAAAAACGCCAGGTACACCAATGTCGGTGTGCATCTGAGCAGAAGAAATACACGTGTGAGCGCCACTTTAAGTGTGACCCCCTCAGAGAACACGGACATCATTAGTGGCGAGGGACTATGGAGGGTCGGAGCTTTTGGCAGTGCAAATTCACGGGGCGAAGGACGAAGGTAAGTGTTTAACGGTAATTTTTCACCATAGGCTGTATTCTTAAAACTTAGGTACAGCTTTGGTAAGCCCCATCCCACCCCCTTTCGTCGGGTTTTGTTGATTTTACTTCGTAGATAGCAAGGTACAAGCAGTTTTAAGGTACCAACTTTGAAGAGTTTATCCCCTTGAAGTGGAATATTAACCAATGATAGGTAAAATTCAATTCATATCTGTGGCCAGAATGATTCTTACATTATGATTGCATAGACCCATTTTCTCTGATATGTTATTGACATTATCCTGTGAAAAAAGATCTTGTCCGTAGTAAAGAATTTTTTAAAACTGTATCACAAGGGCATAACATTGGCATCATATATGAAAAAAGCTAATCTCATTATTAATCTAGATCTTCGTAGATTCATAACCTACCAGCTCTTTGCCCGATTTGTTTTGTAGGTATATATCTATTATTATAAATTGTATACCTTTTTTGTTTAAATTCTAAAATGGGAATTGATAGGGATATATCTATTTACGAATTGTATGTTAACTTATATTTTTTTGAGCTATCCAAAAACTTGAAACATATTTTTCTCAATGCCTTTTCAGCTCATATGACCCACAAACTGAGAGTTCCAAATTCTATACAAGTTTTCATTCTTACCCCTTACCGCATTCCCATGTGCGCTAGCTGTTTCTCTCTGATTTAAAATATTGTGTAGCAATTCTTTAAGTTTGTAATTTCTGTTCGAAAGATCCTTTAACGTCCCACTCGTTGCATTCACAGAAGTGGCGAAGTCCCAGACATCCTCGATTACCTTGGCGAGCGCAAAACTCTCCAGCCTCCCTCACGACGGGATGACAACATCATGGAGCTCTCTGGCTCTTTCACTTTCCGTGATGCCGATCAACTGGGCTGCAATAATGCCTACCGCTATTTATGTTTCGAGTTCGCTAAAGGAGACAGGCCATCCACCGAATTTTCCATGTCGCCAATCGTACTCTGTGAAGTACAAGAGTGTGCTGGTGGTAAGCTTACGGGAATTTCACATTTTGTTGTTGTAAAGGTGATCATTTGCATGGGTACGACAGGGGCAATCCCGTTTGGGGTAGGTTTACGGGGAGGTAATAACTCACCACTGTAGAGATCAAAGCCACACTGTACTCGAAGCATCCCCTGTAGCGCCCTCTCAGGTAAGCTGAAGCAGTATGGTCCCATGACTCGTTGCGCCGTTGGTTCTCGCATCGAGTCCTCTGTCTGCGAAGTGGAAATTGAGCATTGGGTTTAAAGTTTATAGAGCAACGAAGTGCTCATGCCATATTCACTCGTCGTCCTGGTACTGGTTCTAAACAACATAGCCTGCGCATGAGGTTCACCGCGAAATCATTCAAGAAACGGACTGGAGCAGGGCATATTCAGGGTTTTGGGCTGGTGTGATCACCGCTCCATTTTTTAGCACAAAATTTATTGGAACCAGCAACCTTGACAACGAGGCCAATATGACGTCACACTTCGGTACTCTATAGTTTCGAACGCCTGGTATAGCGAGTTCACTAAACGAGATACCCCATATCTTTATATGTATGACTTTGTATTATCAATATATGTGATTGTTCGCTTTTATTGAAGAACAGATGTAGCCTAAGGTTTAAAACCATGTATGTGGACATGGAGTGATTTTTCTTCTTCTAATGACATACATGTCGTTACGTAGACATTTAATTATAAGTGCAATGAACCAGAGTGAAAAAGTGCACATTATTTTTTTACGGGAATTGCCATAATCAAGTCATAATAACCAATGTTATTTTTTATTTAAAACGTTTATCATGAAGGAGAAAATTAACACCGAAAGTACGAAATAATCCTTCAAAACTATGCCTGTTGTAAGAAAGTTGTAAAGAGCCAATATAATTTCACACTAATCTATGTAGTGTCAAAAACTAACACTGAATTAATAAATTGATAGCAAAATAGAGCATTTTTCATGTGACAAAGTATCTTCAAATTGTAGTGTTATAGAAATGCATCAGAGTTTAATGTGATTATTATGTTATATTTTATATTGTCAGTTAAGTCTTTATGGAAGGAAAAGTAGAGGTAGGTGTCATGTGAACAGATTACCCTTATCTGTTTTTTTTTAATGATTTCGGTGTACGTTCTCATGTACTTTTTTTGATGTAAATACAGGATCGACGGGCGGAACAGGGGGATCTGGTACCAGCGGAGGAAACAGTGGTCGTGGTACTAGCAGTGGTACTAACAGTGGTACTAGCAGTGGTAGCAGTGGAAGCGGTGGTAGTGGGTCAAGTGTAGAAAGCAACAGGGACAAAACTGTTGACATCACGGGCCTAGCATGGGCGCCTACGTTGTCTCGTGGAGGATTCTTTGACACGGTTGAGGCTACTGTTAACCTTGACGTGTCTCCCGGATCTACTTTCGATGGTACAAATTTGTGGAGGATGGGAGCTTTCGTGAGCGATAACACCCAAGGCACCGGTCGTAATGACGAAACCTCCCAGATCTTAGATATGGAAGACAGATCAAGGTCCATTGTATCAGGAAGGCCCAATACTTTCCAAATAAGAAATCCTGGGTACGAATCTTTGCTTTATATTTATAATGATTTAATAGTCCTTTGTGGGTTGTATTGAATATCATAAGGCTAATGATAAGTGTGTTTCGGTTGCCGAAAATCTCGCAAAAATTGTGCGATCATCAAATAATTTCTCAAACTATTAAATTGGCTACCGCTAGCGGAAATGTCGGCGAGACATGTTCGTCTATTTGAATTAAAGAAAATGAACGTGATTTGTTTTATATTCTACTCAGTGATTTTTCTTTCAAAAATAGATAAGCTGCATTTTAGTGATTGATGTAATTATTTTGATCTTAAGAACGATAACCAATGTCATTAATAAAAGATTACTAATACGTGCTCCTCAAACTTTAGCAAACTTGATTAAAGTAGTGCAAACTGCAAATTTGGGTAAATCTTTCCCAAACCTAATTTATCAGGAATTGTCGGTAAATATATGCCTCATTATTAGGTAAAGATAATTGTCATAATTTGGTCAAGTATACTCTGAATTGGTTTTTAAAATAGCTTGGAAATTGGTAGATTTTTAAACCAACTAGAGATTGCCCAACTCAATTTATCCCATATTTTAAGTGTACAAATTTGTTTTCTTCTCATGTAGAGTGAATATCTCTGATGCTGGATGTGAAGGAAAGCGCTACTTGTGTCTCGAGTTCGGCAAGAGCAGTCGTCCCAACCCGCCCTTTACCATACGAGATTCGAAATCAGACGGAGAAACTAGGGTATCCTGCAAGGTTCAGCAATGTAAAATAAGTAAGTCCTTGTTTTATTATGAAGATTTTTTTTCCAGGAAGAGAACTCATTACTACTCTAAATACGTTTAAAAGAAACAACAGTAAGGCATTACAGTACACACGTTTATGCTCCTCGTTATGTCGGAATGTGCAAAAGAACTGTTTAGGATTATCATTTTTTTTAATCAACCTGTAAGTTGAGTCCTGGGCCCCGTCTTACAACGAGTTACGATTGATCCAAATCAATCGTAAGTCCTCCAATCAATCGCAAGTTTGCAGTCTCCTATCTCTTATGTACATAGTTACGATCAATCCCAAAAAAGTTGCGAGTGATATCGACTCTTTGTAATACGGGGCCCAGGGGGGTGTTTCACAAAGACTAAGATCGACTTTAAGTTGGACTTAAGTATAACAGGCCGTTCATGCCATTGGTTGCTATCCCCATTGGTTTCTTAATTATAATCTTTAGATAATATTTTTTCCTTCAATAATGAATTATCAAAAAATGTAAGTTTTGTAGATTTTTTACCATGATTTGTACATCCCTTGAGGGACCAATGCCAGTAAATAATGATAGCAAACAATGGCATGAACGGCCTGTTATACTTAAGTCCAACTTAAAGTCGATCTTAGTCTTTGTGAAACACCCCCAGGTCATGCAATCTCGTTTTTAATGATACTGTATGGAAACGATAGAAAAAGGTTGATTATAATGTAGAGCATAGGATTTTGTGTATATTTTGAAAATTTGGAATCATCAAAATGATAAGATGAATTGACTCGGTTATACTAAAGGTCAGATGCATTACAGACAGCGATGTGTATGGGATGGGACTACACACACATGCAGCATGAAAGTTTGGTCCAAACATTTCACTCGTTTCCTGTCATATTTCGAATATGAAGGCATTTTAAATGCAATGCTTTTCAGAGAATTTTCTTCTATGATATTCATTTACATGATATTCATTTACATGAAAAATTTGACAGTAAGTCCTCACCTTTACCAGAAGTCAACGTTGTCTTTAACTACCATTTTATCTGTAGGACATTTATTTGATCGTGATGTGCACATACTTTTGTGGTAGTACATCTGAAGCCTCTAAGAAAGGCGATATAAAAAAGCGTCTGGATTATGTATATTTTGTACTGCAACAAATGGGCAGAGGGAAATCCATACACTGACAACTATGAAACGTGCATGCAGGTTCGCTATAATTTAGTTTTATATAAATTGGGTTTTTCCATCAGTAAATGAAATACCGTTCTTCCGAGGGAACTTAATAAAAATCAAGGTAAAAGGTAACTGCAATTAAAATTTATTACATTATTTGATTTGACAGCTCCAAAGCTTTTAGTGAACAGCGTAAGGCCCTTAAACAGTGATGGCATTGAAATACGTGAGGGAGAGGAAAACGACGTTAATTTCGATGTCCTCGTCAAATACAACCGTGGTGCCAGTATGAGCATTCGGGTAAGCCGATTGTGTAATGCATTCTCATTGCTTTCTGATCGTACATATTTACAGATGATTTAAGAGAAAATAGATTTAAGAGAGAAACATATGACGTGATTTTTTTTTCATTTTAAAATATAAAAAGATCCCATTTTAAATGTTCGTGTGCAAGGTGCAATGTGATATATTTGCAACTACAAATGATAGTGATTACAGGGATACAGGGGCGGATCCAGCCGGCGGCAAGGGAGGGGGCCGAAAAAGGGGCCCACTTCGTGCGAAAATGTGAAAACCGTGCCGGCCGATTTTCCGCTCAGTGAGGGGGGTAGTGAGCAAATTTTTTTTGGCCTCCGAAAATTGAAAATTGGAAAATCGTGCCGGCCGATTTTCCGCTCAGTGGGGTAGTGAGCAATTCTTTTAAATTTTTTTTTTGCCTCTGAAAATTTAAAAATTTAAAAATCGTGCCGGTCGAGTTTTCGATCCGGATCCGCCACTGCAGGGATAGTTGAGTTCTTGTTTAAGACTGCAAATGCCTTCAAAGTGCATGGTTATCGCTCTTATTCTTATTTATGACATTTCTAGTGCCCTTTTAGAAACTAAAATTGCTATGAAGGTAATTTTAGACCCCAAAATGTGTGAATTTAGATTAAATACGATCATACCAATTCAGCTTCACTTCCTAAAAAATACATTGACCGTTAATTAACTAATTAATTAATAATAACAATACACGGGCCGGTTGATGGTGCGTATTATTATAAGCAGCACGAAAAAATCAACACAAAGCAAATATTGGCATTAGCTGGAATAAAACGTATAAGGCGCTATCTCGATTTTTCAACGGCTGGTTCAAAATTACCGAATGTTTGTGGGGCACCATAAATATTAGAAATGGTTATATTTATGGATATTTCAGCCGTCTCTGAACCGATTTTGATCAAACAAAGATGATTTTGTCATTTAAATTGTATATTCTTTCAAATTTGACACTCAGTTTTTCATTATCTCACAAACAAAATATTTTGTGTAGCGCTCTCTGCAACAAAACTCGACTATCCCTTTAAATCTTGAGTCATTTTGTAACTTCATGTATAATATTGGCGAGTTTCTAGCAAAATTATTTAGTTTTGTGTGTAAGAATCCTTATTTGAAACACCCCAAGTAAAATGATATGCATGAACTTTTTTTGGAGGCAAAATCTTACCGTGTGATTAATGTCCAAAGACGGGCTCAGTGACCCCATTATCTTCTCAAACAAATATTGTCTTTCTATGCTTTTCTAGCTAATTATTGCTTCACTTTACCATATCCCACTCATGCATATGAGCTAGTAAATATCATCCTTATCCATATCAGTCATTCAGAACAAACAATGAAATGTTAGTCATAATTTTAACATTTATCAGCAGCCCAGCTTCTATGCATATCCAGTATTCATTGCAATACTTGAACGAAGGTTACACTTGTCATTTTTCCCCAGATCTACAGTTAATTGCTCTGTAAATCCTACGTAATTATACATTAGTGGAATCTGAATCCTTGACATTATCGACATGAACTTGTCATATATAGTGAGTTGCATAAACTCGACGTACTTCCAAGTAAATTTAAATGGACTCCAAATTCTTCTACCGTTTGACCATCGACATCCAGACCTTTTACCATGAGATATTCCCTTATTTGAAATGAGGTATTTTTAGAGAGCATCTTTTTGGCTAGATAGCTACCATGCGACAGTCATTGATATACATTACATTACAATATACATATTGTATAACATATTACTGAGTAGTAATAAAATAGTACTATGCCATTCACCTCAGAGAGCTCAGACCATGGTATATTTGATTAATATGAACCACTCTTGATACTGTGATGTTGCCTTTATCATGACTGTCATGCCTATAGGGTCGGAGTCTATGGAAGGTCCAGGCATGGGGCTCAGCGACTGACGGAGACACCGAGGCCAAAATTTCTCCCTCCGATCAGGTTTTGGGAGACTTTGAAAGTGATACTGCCGTAGACGTGACTTCTGAGAGAAACGAGTTTCAGTTCCAGGTACTGCTATACATGTGGGTGTGTGCGTGTGTGTGTGTATGTGTGTGCGTGTACATGTGTGTGCGTGTTGAGTATATGTGCGTGTGCGTATGCGTGTGTGTGTATGTGGCAACGTGGGTGTAGGTATGTGGAAGTTTACGTGTTAGCGGGTTGGTGTTGTTCACTTTATCAAACAGACATTTACATTGATTACAAATTTCCATTTTAACGGCATAATATTAAATTCACACTTACATGTACTTGTGGGTGACTCTGATAGGTTGCTGATTCACTCTACAACACACACTTTCTGCATCTCTCATCTTCCTTTCTTCACAATAATAACATACGCCAGACAACAGTCCCTGCCATTAAGTAAAACATCTAAAACATAAAATCATACAATAGCAATAACAGTAAATTGTTAATCGAGTGAACAATGTTTGGTACACTGTGGTTATATGTTAATGATTTATTTTGTGATATGTTGTTTTCTCTAGTTTGTTTTAAAATTAAAACCCCTCTCTAAAACAACTGTAGTGTAATTAGTAATTACGAAGCTTAGCCGGGCGATCCTTCGAAATTATTTTGTCATGTTATCATGTACGTTATAATTTCAATTGTCATTATATTCGGTGTATGAAAAAACTCAAATCATGTAAAACAAAACTGATATATTTGTTATTACTCTATTACAAACATAAAAATAAAAAAACAACAGATATTTTTCTTCAATATAGGTTTATTTAAGCACCTACATGTACATTTCAAGAGTCCAATCATGGCCCATGTTCTGAAGAGGTATGTACATGTAGATTTAGAAATAAAAGATCAACGAAAATTCATTGTATGCAGAGATCAAGTACATATCAGAAAGTAAATATTGTAAACGTGTAGCTAAAGCATTACATCGATTTCCTTTGCCATAGGACATGAAGGATATTAGCTAATCATTCAATTTATTAATTATGTTTTAGTAGAGGATACGATTATGCTTCTATCCCAATGGGCCGCATATTTAAAACTAGCAACATTATGCCGAGCAATTCGGAGCAAACAACAGGGAAGACATCCTTCTTCACGTTCTTCAAGACAAATGCTTCCTCATGCCCAGCAATTGCTTGCTAGATAGAAAGAATTTGCCTTCTTTATCAAGCGTTTACTCGACTTCTTTCGAGCTCATGCTAGCCTGGCCCTTGGCTTGAATTTTAAGATCAATTGATAGGCTACTTTTTCATCTTTATTTTTTAAATTTTGATGTTGAGTCTATTCGATAGCTAGCTTATACTTTACTTCAGTTAAACTATTAAAAACAGAAGAAGCAGGATATGGCAATTTCTTAAGAATATAAACAGGGCACATGCGTATTATAGAACCTTTGTCGTCCAATACCAAGAGGAAATATAAATGGGACAAAGTCAAGTTACGTGTTTATATCTAACAAGTAGGTGGCAAGTCCCCAATTATGTGCCTAAATTCATGTCATAAAGTATTCGAAGTACTTCTTAAAACTTCATTCATATCGAAGCAGGATATTGCTGTAAAATATTATGTTTGACATGATATGACAAAGAAACGAGCTTACATCACAATAAATTAAGAGCAAATGCCGAAATATAAGATTCATAATAGGCATGCTCGCTTATAAAATGAGAATTCTCCCCGGCTTTTATTAACACATGTAGATATACGTAATTGAGACTTTTTCACGACTAGGCATCAAAGAGAGAATACATAATGTCAAATAAAAATTGCCATTAATCGTGAATGATCGGCTTAGATCATGTCAAATGAATGTTATTCATATCACTCACGAAATTTTGGTCGTGTTTAATCACGTCAATATTGCCGTCAACAGAGTTTGGTAATTCCTGGTGGCAATTAAAGGTGATTGATTGTGGATGCATAGCACTTATTAAAACAAATAAATGAAAGTTTTAAATAATGAATATATCGGACAAAGATTTAAAGTATGACATTTGATAAATCGCAAAAAGAGTAGAGATGTTTTAAAAATACTTATGTAACGTATGCCATTTATTCTTATGCATATATATTGTACTAGAAATTACTCTTTTCGATGAAAACCTTTGATTGGCCAATTTTTAAAAGCAGATTTCGAAAATCAAAATGTGTTTGATGAATGTAAATGGTTTATTTTGATGCTATCAATGGTAACATAAGACAATGCTACAAGTATTTGATTCAGTATTTTTTTTTCTTCTTAGATTTTTCTAAAAAAGTGTTATCGTCCAAAGGGAATCACCCATCCCTTATTCTCTAACTCATTTAAACCTTAAAAACCCTTGTCGTTTGTCTTTTTGCTTACATAATTAAGGTAAAGTTGTCACTTAGAGCTCCATAAATCAATATAAATTTTAGTCCGGGCTTAGACCTAACAAAGGTTAGTACGTTTTTATGCAAACCGTCCATTACATTTCAATGGACAGTGAGAAAAACTTGGATCTCAAATCGTGCATCATTGGTGATGTAAAGTGGCTGTATCCATAGAATGTGGTCAGGTCGCAGGGCTGCCAACCATTCCATGTGCCACTAATAGTCGTAAGGAACCGCAGTTAGTTTTGGGAGCAAAAGTTTGATCGAAAGCTTCCTATGGCTGCACGTCGATAGGCTACATTGGTGCGAGCAAATATGAACGCCTTGCTCCAGGAATTCACAAGTGTTAACATCGTCAGAAGAACGTCAGCATTCGTTGATATAGAGCGTATGGTCGTTATAGTAAGGAACACTTGTACAATGCTAGGCACCCAAGAGAACAAAATTCACTACGCTGATGAACAAGATAGTCTTGACCCATTTGAGTTTGAATCTGCGAAATCAGATTAAATGAATCAAATATTCATATTGTAACCATCATAGCCCTGATATTATATTCAGTCTCGAAGTATTAAATATCTTCCTTTACATTTTACCTTGGATTAATCTATTACAATTATTATTATTAGCATCGTTATTATTATCATTACTTTAATTATCATGACTATATTATTATAATTCCTCTTTAAATTATTGTTGTTAATCATTACTATTATTGTCGTTATTATTATCATTACTATTATTATCATTTCCGTATTTTTATTAATATTATATAATTATTTTTTAAATTATTATTTTTGTTGTTGTTGATACTACTATCATTATCGCTATCATCGGGGCAGCGGAGAGTCTTTTACTTTGATAAGTGGATATAATATTGTTATCATTATTAATGATTATAATTTCAGAGACTTTCACATACAATCGATTTGAGGCCTGACGTGAAATGTAAGAAAATGAAATTCCTGTGCGCCCGACTCCAGAAGGACCGACCACAGCCCGACTTCAAACTGATGGCAAGAGATAATGATATCAATAACCTCATGGGTTGTGTCAAAGTCCGATGCGTAGGTAAGATTCAATTATTTGATACATTTTCAACTCTTTATATTTAATAGGGAGTTTCTTAGTGAGTATTCCATTGGCTGAAAATGTATCACGTGGCACTCAACATTTTGGTAAAGGTGCATGAGCGTGCGATGTAACAAACTTTTTTTTGTAAAACGCGTACGATAGTGAAAATTAACTGCGCATCTCTTTTCACTGTGTTTACCCATTGTTTCCATTGTCTTAGCTGCCCGTATCTGACGCGAAGGCAACCCGAATGTAATAGATCGGGCATTACTTACCGTGTTTACACAGTGACTCGGCTCGGGGGTTGAATCCGCGAGCCGTGTTCAACCCGGCAATTTTATGTCATGTAAACGGGATCTCAGTGGTCCGCAAGCCGTGTCGAACCCGGCTTTTTGGATCCGCCAGAATGGCAGGTTTCAACCCGCGAGCCGTGCTCAACCCGGCAATTTTATGTCATGTAAACGGGATCTCTGTGATCCGCGTGTCGAACCTAGCTAGTAGCTAGCTAGCGCGTACCGGCTTCTCTGCTGATGCTAAATACCCCGCATTGTGACCTCATTGTGCTCCGCGGGTGGTGTTGAACTCGTCTTTTTTGTTTCCGTATAAACGCGATCACAGTTGCCCTCTGCGTATAGGGTTCAACCCTGCTTGAGGATTCAACCCAGAGCCGAGTCACTTACCGTGTTTACACAGTGATCCGCCTCGAGGGTTGAAGCCGCGAGGCGTGTTGAAGCCGGCAATTTTATGTCATGTAAACGGGTGATCCGCCTCGAGGGTTGAAGCCGCCTTTTTGAATCCACCAGAATTGCAGGTCTCAACCCGCGAGACGTGTTGAAGCCGGCAATTTTATGTCAGGTAAACGGGATCTGATCCGCCTCGAGGGTTGAACCCATGTGGGCCGACGTGAGCAGCCAATGTACTGATATGCGCGCATAGCTTTCTTTTATGGCAACCTAAAAAGTATAAATAGGCCGCGCGTATGTTACTGGATAGCTGATGTAGGTCAAATTCCCCGCATTGTGACGTCATTGTGATCCGCCTCGAGGGTTGAACTCGCCTTTTTTTTCTTCTGTGTAAACACGATCACATTTGCGCGCTTTTTAGGGTTCAACACGCCTCGCGGCTTTAACCCTCGAGGCGGATCACTGTGTAAACACGGTATGTGTAAACACGGTATATCTTATGCCTCAGTCACACCATTGCGTATTTGGCTTGTCTTTTGCTGCGTGTTTATGGCAAGCCGTTTTAACATTTATTCCTATTTCTTGATATCAAGAATTACCATTGCTTTAAAACAGATAATCATTTCTTGATAGCAAGAAATAGGAATAAAATTAATTGCCATAAATACGCAGCAATACGCAAGCCAAATTCGCAAAGGTGTGACTGAGGCATACAGGAGCAAGGATGAGTCATGTCAGGGATCAGT
Organism: Mesocentrotus franciscanus; assembly: GCA_037976565.1. NCBI lineage: Eukaryota > Metazoa > Echinodermata > Echinoidea > Camarodonta > Strongylocentrotidae > Mesocentrotus > Mesocentrotus franciscanus. Next base: position 18,631,981 of record CP137666.1, on the reverse strand, counting down.
TAAGTTTGCATGAATTACACAAAGGGCATCATTTTCCTTATGGTATCATGTGTTCAACACTTGCCATATATCACTATAAAATGGTGTTGTGAAATTTTGTCGTGATATTTTTTGAAATATGAGGGAAAGTCTAAGGAATTTGGCCCATACGTTACCGACTAGATGACAGGTATTAGTGTTCTTAAAATTTGTAATCTGAAAGCCCTACTATAGCTTGGATCAGATGAATGGTGAAGGATCATGATAATTTCATTGTTGATAACATTCAATATCCCATGAAACTTGGCAACATTTGGGACAAAATACCTTGGACTTGCCCATAATGATTTGCAATTGGAGTTTTCCACTTGATGAATCTGTATGAAACGCAGCTGTGCCTGATTTATGATATTGTTTAAAATGGTCTTTATTTCAACATGATTAATGTATGCTTCTATTGAATAGGTGTTAACACGACTGCTGATTTGCTCTCTACCTCAACTCCCTCTCGTGGTATTGTCCATCCTATTCCTCATGTGCACCCTACTCCTACCCCAAACCCTTCCAATCCAACAGCCCTGGCCAAGCCTACGTTCACAGTCTCGACTATTGGAGTGGTTCGGACCCCTTTCTCAGCTGTTCGATCAGGTCGCAGTAATGACATGACCCTGGACATCAACGTGGTCTACGACAGGGCTACCACTACCGATATCACCGGCAATCCAGGATGGGCTCTCGAAGCATGGGGCAGTTCCAAGAAGAATGGCAAGAAGGCCAAAGTTTCCCCTGCTAATCTCCGTCTAGGATCCGCAGCTCGACAAAACTTTGAACAAGGAGGTGTGCTCAGATTTAACAGTATTCCTTACAGTTTTGATCTGACTAGCCAGGGATGTGGAAGCACCAAGTTCTTATGCATAAAGCTCACCAAAACTGGACCTGGATTCACCCTGAAGGCTAAACCAAACAGCAAAGTCCTCACCAAGTGTAGTCCCTTGACGTGCCTTGCCGGTGCAGGTGAATCCACCTCATCAGGTGGTGGTGCTGCTGCTGGTGGTGCAGCTGCTGGTGGTGCAGCTGGTGGCGGTGCTTCGGGTGGTAGTGGTGCCTCGGGCGGTGGTGGTAAGTAACGGTCAATACCCGCCTTATAAAGGCATGTTCAGATATGACGCGGCAAACCGCGGCTGTTCTCATGACTCCGCCCACCGAAGGTGGTGCAGGAGGCATTATGTTTTCGGGTTGTCCGTCCGTCCCGCTTTCTCGTTAACACGATATCACAAGAACCGCTTGAGGTATGAACGTCATACTTAGTGACAGTGTGTACCACAATAGGAAGACGATCTGATTAGATTATGGGGTTCGAAGGTCAAAGGTCAAATATCATAGTCGTTAGTTGACATGTAATTATAGGCTTTTGTTTTCATCATGATATTTTAAGAATTAATTCCATCCATTTCCTTAACTGAATTTAGGGCGGAGACATTTGGGAGACGCAGTCGTATTTGTCTTGTTTTATGCTGTAAAGTGTAATACGCTTCACATGTCTGTATTTCATGCATAACACAGAGCTCATTGAATGCGCGCACGTCCTTTATTGCCCGCAGTCGCCATTCATTAACACGTAAAACCGCAGCGGTTATTTTTTGCGGCCGTTTTTTCGCGCCATATGTGAGCAAACCTTAAGTGTAATCTCTGCTTTAGCGGAAATTTAAGAATTTACTAGCATGTTAAATATTGCAGGACCTCAATGAGTACAAGTGATAGCGATATAGCTACAGTCTGAGTAAAGATATTATTTTTTGGTCATTTATTATTAGTAGGCCTATACTATGATAATAATAATAATTATAATAATTATAATAAAAATTATAATAAAAAGACTAATAGGTGTTATTTTTATTATCATCATCATAATCATTTTGGCGGTCAATATACTATAATTTGATATGTCTATGCTTTACATAGTTCGCGCAAGACCTATCTTTGCGCACAGTTCCATATATCAAAATAGGTAACTTTTCTAAAACCTGATACCACCAGTGGACATAGGAACCTAAAATCACCTAGTGACGATTTGTTTTATTCTTCTCGCAATTGAGTGCGAAATCTCTAAAATACTGACAAAAGATCGGCAAATTTTACTTCGTTCATCCCGAAAAAAGAGAACGACAGTGGTCGGAAATACTCATAATGATGTCATCTAAATTGTAAGTAAAATTTATACCAACTAAGTATATAAGTTGCCTTGCAATTGATGGAATTGTCTTACTTTGGATGTATTGATTGACAAAAAAAAAACTGCTGCAAATTCTCGTCCGCGATTTTAAGGACCTTTTCCTCAGATTTTTATATTTTTTATATTTTTTATAGCGCCTTGAGTAAGTTCAATTTTCAATTCAATTCAATCCAATTTTATTTTGTCCAATAATGACATGGAAATTCATTGTGGGATTTTCCATATTGCGTTTTACATTAAAATCATGTGTAAAAAGACATCAAAAGCATAACATTGAAATAAGAAATAATTACATTCAAAATCGGTGAAAAATTGGAAAAACATAACATGACATCGACACAATGCACAAATAAACATAGTAAACAAAAAGGCCTCAAGATTTTCACTAATTAGATACGTGCGCTTTTGAAGTATTTATTATTATTATTATTATTATTATTATTATTATTATTTTATGCAGGTATTCCGATGCGACATCAAATTTTGAGATCGCGATATCTCCATAATTCTTTTGTCCATATATTTTACAGTTGCACCCATTTGCAATCTAAAAGTTTGTTTGTCCATTTTGGTTATAATTGATGTAAATGAATTTGTGTGGCATATGATACATCATGGATCGAATATCACATTCGAAACTTGTATACGTGTGCGCGAACATGTGACACCCTATCCTAATCATAATAACATGATAATAATAATAATATACATTATTGTAATTATTACCGTTTTTTAAACCACTGCCAATACCATGTTAATCCATGTAATGATTTATTATGTTTATTATCCGGTAAATGATGTAAGGAAGTATATTATATCCTCCGTATTTTATTTGATATGCATGTAAAAAGAAAGCTTAGAATGAATTGCTTTAGACTAAATCAACGACGGTTTGGTCCCTACGATGTTGAATTGATAATATAGTTTTTGTTTTTGGTTGTTAGGCCTACTTTGAAAAGCTTATTTACTCTGAAAAGTGTGTACTGTAAGTAGAATAGATTGTCATGTTGAATATTAAAATGTCTCTATAAATGGCCGTTTTGACAATGGGATTTTCTCACCGGCATGGATATTCTCAACTCCTTGGGGCTTTTAAAGATACTATGTCCCTTTTGCAGCCAACATCAAATTCTGTAGAACTTTGCAAGAATTTGGAATATGTCATGTATGTCCTATCTGTGAAATTTAAACGTTAGCAGTGTCCTAGTATTCAAATTATGCAAGGAAACCCGTTTACTTTCTAGACTTCCCTGTCAGACACTATTGAGTGACCGACTGACATCTTTTTTCTTTGGTAATAACATACATAAATTGAGCTGTAACAGGTACATGAGCATAATTTTGTCTACATCAATAACCCACTACTTGTAATGGCCAAAATTAAACTAATTGAATCTTTGTGCAGCACAAAACGTACGACCATTCGGTACAAGGGTCTGAAATTCAGACTATTACTTAGGTGATTGCACTCACAACTAATGGTCGTTATTTTCCCACAAAAAGCCATTTTCAAACCCTTTTGTTTTGAGGAAAGTTCTAAATAAGCATTGTCTTTCAAATGCCGTTGGTATATTACCTTTTCATTATTTTTTTTGACCTGCAAATGGGACATAGTACCTTTAATGCCTGTAAAGCACTGGATATCGCTGAATGAGAACGGTCTTTTTTCCTTGGTGTTGTGCAGGTCGACAATCATCTGAACCTCCTCAAGTGACACTGCTCGACATGAATGTGAACTTTGACCCGTATCCTGTGTCAGATCGCGAAGTGCCAATTACGGCGAACGTGGGCCTAGTCTCCAGCCCTGAGTCCGGGATACCTACTGGCCCTAACCTGTGGCACTTTGCTGTCTACGGCAACTCGAGGAGTGACGGTTCGGACTGGAATAAACTCGGATACACTGGCAATGTTCTAACACCCAAGCAGGCCAAGGCAAGACTTGTCCCTGGGGGTACTATGAGTATCAATGGCATCCGCTTTAATTTCAATATGGGTGGTAAGATATTTTTTCAAATTTTTTGATATTCATTTTTAAAAATAATTTTTTATATTCATCTGTGTAATGATTTGTTTGTGTGTGTGTGTCGTAGGATTGAATTACCCTGGCATCAAGTTTGGTATTCATTTCATCCATGAATGAGGTCAAAACATCATATAAAGTTTGATAATAACCCAGGAAGGATACAAAAGGTTGTTGTGATTGGTCAAACTCAAATTTGGAACTCCGTGATTTGTAGGGTCTAAACACACACACACACACACACGCACACACACGCACCCATATATAATATATATATTCAGCACAAGTGAGCACACCCCTAATCATTTTTATTACAAAACTGTATTAAAAGCACATGCTTTGAAGAAATGGTAGCGTCTGCATTCCGTGATACGTGTACAACATTTTCCCGTCAGAAGAGAGCAGCGCACTCAGGAGCTACATCGTAATGTTTGACGTTTTTCAAAAGGGTTTATTCAGTTTTGTTGGATACTGTATATTTGATTGTTCATATATGGAAACAAACACATGCACGTATGGTTATGATTTTGAATCATCACTGACATTAATTACTTTAGTAGTTATTATTTGACTGGGGAAAGTAAAGTAAATAACGTACTGGACACTCAATCACCATTCATCTGACTTTTACCCTTTTGTACAGCGGTCGGATGTCATCCGTATAACTATCTGTGCTTAGAGTACGGCAAAGGAACTAGCGAAAGCTACGAGATGGTCTATCCGCAGAGTGGGAAGAGAGTCTATTGCCAGTTGCAACAATGCAGTAAGTAACTTTGTACTTTACAAATCACCAAACAATATTTTTTTCTGTATTTTAGAACCAGATCCGAGTCGTAATAGTATATACAAAATACGAGATTCGAATATTACTTCTGTAAAGAAATTTCGCAAGTTTAAATACACTCTCAACTTCTCAAGTAACCGACTTGTGAGCAGACCACTCAACGCACCCGTATGCGCTCGCATAAAATAAGGCTCGTACGGAAACCAAGTCTGACTCGTGTTTCGGGAGGTGAAATCGGTTACATGTCGCTTTTCCAATGGTTTTTTTTTTCGAAGCTTCGTTCATAATTTTATTTTAATAAAAAAGGGTTATTAATTCAGAAAATGAAATAGGGAATGATGAACCCCTTTTCATTTTCGGAATTATGAACCCTATTACATTTTCGGATATATAAACCCTTTTCATTTTCGGAATTACAAAAGCTATTTCCTTTTCGGAATCACGAACCTTCGGAGTAACGAACTCTCGGAGTAATGCATGAAATGTTCGAAATTATAAGCCCTATTTCACTTTATGAACTCCCTGGTATGTGAAATTTGTGTTTCGGAATAATGAACCTTTGGAAAAGTGAACCTTCGAAAAAAACCGAATAATCCCCGTGAAACTGAACCCACCCAATCATTCGCAATCAATAGTTTGTTTCACGTTACTGTTTTGTTTCTTATTGAACATTAGGCTTTTTGTGGATACGTTTTTATCAAGTCTTAATGTCTTTAAATCGTGAATTTTAGCCAAAGATCTATAGGTAATGTGAATTCTCTATCCGTTGAAGTGTTTACTCCCTTTCTGGAATATACATCAATAAACAATACATCTGTTGGTAGTTGTGTGAGCATTCTGTAGGCCTTTTATGTCAACGATAGGGTTACATTTCTCATGAATGTGTGTTAAGGTATAACTTAAAGTACAAGTCCACTACAAAATATAAGTTATCCGATTTTGCTCAAACTTTTTTGATTGGTTTGTCTGATTTTTCTGCTTCTATTGAAAGTAAGTTATTTTTGGAGTGGACTTGCCCTTTAAACAAATTGACTAAAAGGCAGCAGTTGGAACAAGGTTTTTTTTTAAAGAGCTCCTTTAGTATGTTATGAGGATTTTATGATTTGGTTAATTCATGTATACTACCATCACTTAGTCATGATGATCATCTTCATCATCACCAGCACCATGAGTGAATCATCAGATTAATAGAAACACAAACACTTCTGATAGTTGGATGTCTATCTATTGGGAAACTCACGAAAAACTGTTTGGTCTAATGACCTTCTAAATGGTCGTGTTGCATTAAAAGAGTGGCACATTCCAAACAACTTATTCATACATGTTTCAAAATGTGATGTAGACGAACATAATTCCTTGATCTTTAGCCTTTCATTAATAGTTCTTTCAATTAAAAACTTGTTCTCTTTTCTCTTTCAGGTAGCATGAAATAAATATCTGTTATTCAGATCAGAAGCTCACCAGAAGCTGCCAAGTCATCTACCCTACATAATACTTATACTTAGTACTACTTCTTAGTTTTCCCTTTCAAGGTATTATTTAAGTCTTTTTTTGTTTGTGTTGCTAAATGACTTATCAATTCGATGAACATCAAGATTACGCGTTAAAAGAAGAAAAAAAAACACTGACAAAAGCAAAATTCGACATTCTTTATTTCCGTTGAGCGATTACACAGTCAGTACACAGAGAAGTTCAAAAGAGGTGAAGTTTTCTGTTTACAAACTAAATACAATCCTTCAACTTGATTTCGACCTACTGTACATACAATCCAATCGCTTTTTGTTTTAATCAAATAAGTTATATAGTATCTGTAATCTTATTACTGGGCTCCTTTGCTTGTGATTAAAACATTTCTGGAAGGCCTTTTTTTATTATAATGAGATTTATTTCTGTCAAGAGGTTTTAGATAGACGATGTAGTCTCTGATACACTAAAATGAAGAAGAATTAATAAATAATGTAAATATAACGAAATCATATGAATTGCGAAATGAAAACAATAAATAAAGAATTGTAAAGGTATGACTGTCTATTTTACTTGCAATCTGAATGGGTGAAAATTGCTATATATCTTATTGTCCATGTATATTAACTGAGAAGATTGGTCTTATAATAATAGCTACTTCATACATGTCCCGGATGATATTCCTGGCTCTTGACCAAATCTGAGTATAATCGTTCCTCCAATATGAAATGTAAATTTGTATTATTCTTGTATATAACAATAATCCATACTCGGTGTTCTTATAATTGTTTGAACTCGTTTTCAATATCAAAAGGCCTCGCTTATGATAACTGCATAAAATCGAAATGCTGGTCATGGCTTGTATTCTAAGTTTATTAATCGTAGGTGATTAAGATTCAACCAAGCCCTAATAATAGAATGGCGTATCTAGAAATTGAATAACAGGGGTCAAAATGTAGCAGGATGTCCAAGGCGGCACTACATGTCGCTCTCCCCCTCCAATAACCCCCTTTCTGAGGCATACGATAAGCCATATTTGGTGTAATGAGCAGTCCAAACGACTACCGGGGGGTCTCTGCCTTATGTTGGCTACAACTGCACTTATAAAAAATATAAAAATGCAATGGTAGTACAGAGTCATTATTCAAAAAATTGCAGCACGTGCCACAATTTGCTGTTGAATGGCATCAGATTAGGTTGACAACCGACAAAAGTCAAAAGATTATATCTAAATCTCCCTTTTCATTGAACTTGAACAAAAATTAAGTTTTAAGACCTCTGTAATGTCCTTTTTTATGTGGAATAATCCACACCCTTTGAGATTAATTTTTCTGAGTGTTTTGGAATCCTGAACATTTTTAATCCCTCACGTAGGTCCCGTTGTAAGTATTACAATCAATGAGCCATGATTCAAATGCATTTCACATGTTTAATCATATATCAGTCATGTATAGGTTTTCATGTTAACCCATTTCAACTGAATCGAGTGTGCCTGTTAACAGACAAGCGCCTTAATGAATTAAAGTACATATCCTTTCCCTCAACAAAGCATCGTTTTACATTTGCGTGATTGATTAACGTTGTCATTTGTCAATTGTCTATTACATTGGTAACCTTTATCCATGGCCCCAACGTCTACCTACAACTCCAGTTTTTGGTTGTAATTTTTGGATTGATCGAAATACAGCTATTAGACAATTCAAAATGTATGGAAGACTAAGATTACATCAACCAAACACACAGGCCCGACGATGGGTTAGAGCGTGGTTTAAGTCGATAACCTTGACCTCAGTCTTAGTTGTCTTTGAAAACGCAACTCTGGGCCCCGTATAGTACGAAGCGTAACAATAGATCGTACGATTGATCTTAGCGAGTAGTGATCAAAGCAATCAATCGCAAAAATGGAACTTACGATCACTTACGAAGTTTTGTGTTACAGGACCATAGACTGAGCGTCTAGCAACGGGTTTAAGGGAGCATAAATTCTTTTATATACAATTTTCAAGAGTAACGGATACGTTACTTTGTAATCTGATCTAGGTGAGAAGACAGGGCTCCGTCTTATAAATAGTTGGGATGGATTTGAATCAGTCGCAACTCTTTATGAAACACCGCCTAGCTAGGTCTTGAAAATGTGGGTGTGTTGTGTGTGCGTGAGGGCGGTGTAATCTGTAATTTTCTTTTTACAGCACAGCATCTCGAACCTACTTGTCTAATGTGTGTCGCGTGTGTGTGGGTGCGCGCGTGTGTGTGTGTTGTGCGTGTATGTGAAGGTGCGTGTGTGCATAGGGGCATTGGCCTGCAAGAGTTTCGTGATGAATTTTTAGAATTTTTGGTAATATCTTTATATATATTAAACTCTTAAAAAAAATTTTAAAGGTAGGACCATTATGTGTACGAGGCGGGGGAGGGGCTAAGGGACTAATGTATTTTTCAAAATGTGTAAAATGTATCCGTTAAAAACCCCCCAAAAGGGGTATAAATCACTTTAAAGGCCACATCGGCGGTGTGATATCTTCCCACTTTTCCTACTTCATTCAGTGATCAAGATTAAAGTCATATTTGATTGTACGATTCTCCCCACAACCTTCTTCCGTCTAGCTATTTCATTTTCTATAAATACTCTCCATTTCACCCTGCATTGACTTACCTGCAATATCAATATCATTAAGAGTAACATACCGTTTTCTACACTTATTTTTTGTTTATGTTTTGTTTAATTGCATTGTTATTACTCATCCTTATGAACCCAGCCTACACTAAACAAGAGAACTAAATAAATGAATCAATAAGTCAATAGTAATAATAATAGAAAATAGAAATCAATGTGAGTCATTTAACTTTATCATATATCCACCAGCTTAAAATAATTCTGACTATCACTAGCTTGTATCTTAAGGGCACCCTGGAAATGGCGATCTTTAAATGACAAACCGTGCCAACTCGACTTCTATAAATGATTACAAATTCTTAGTCAGAATCTCATCCCAAAACACCTTGAGGTTTCTTAATCTCATAGTTCATATACACTTGCACAAACGATAAACAAATAACAAACCGAAAACCAAGAAACATCAATTTCTATCATCAATGAAATATGTCACATTGATGTTTTACTTTATTTTAGTATCCTTTGTAAGCGTCTGTATTACCATTTGCACTGATGCCCCATTTATTTTTGGATGATTTTATTTAGGTATCCACGAGTTTAAAATTGCACAGTAAACACATTTAAATTAAACCCAACGATGTCTATATTAGCTTCAGAATAAATCCCTTTCATCACAGTTTGTATGTGTAAATGCACCTCCTAAATCACCGTAATTAGGGTTAAACAGAGCCAAAAAATTTAAAGATCAAAATCTTTATTTAAAAAAAAGAAGAATATTGTATAACTACAGACGATGTCCATGACAGACAGTTAACAAACATACAAATAAATCTTAGGTTCAAGCTATGTAGAGTATTTTCTACCGAGTTGATAATGGTACACCGACATTGACATTGTATATCGACTAAAATAATAATGGTTTATTTATTCAAATGAAGTGAGGACAAGTAAGAAGAAAGGGGGCAGTTGGTCATCAACAAACACAAATACTATAAAATAATACAAACATTGGCAAATGTGGCAAGGTAACTTGTAAATATATAAGGTCAGTTGCTTCCAGGTTTACAAAGTGATGAGCATGACATTATTCAATTTTTAAGATGAAAGAATATATGTCACAAACTATCATATATAAAAGCAATTAACAAATATGATTGGTCAAAAATATATCAATATATCAGATAGCTTAGACAGATACCGAGATGTGATTGGTACAGAGCTCGTTACGTGATATCAATTGCAAGGATCGTAATTGTTATATTTTCCTGGCCGGTCACTTTCCAGTGTTATATTCACCAGCTGGTGAAATGAATATATTTTTAATCAAAGCATGTCGCCCTCTTGAGGACTGTATGTCATCAATTACACACATTATACCAATATCCGAGGTCAATTTTTTTTTTATCATTATTTTTTTTTCCACATTTTTTTTTTCCTTTGAAATTTTTTTTTCCACATTTTTTTTTTCCCTTGAAATTTTTTTTTCCAAATTTTTTTTCCCCCCAGAATGCTTTTTTTGTTGTTATAATTTTTTTTTTTGGTAAGATATTATTTTTCTCGAATTATCTCGAAATATTTTTTTTTTCTCACTTTTTTTTCTAAAATTTTGTCTGTCGAAAAAAAGATGGACAAAATTTCGGGCAAAAAAAAATGGACCCCCTAAATGTTCAAACCAAGGCTATCTAATATATCAGATATTGACTAGCAGGGGGTGTATAACATTCTTCGGACCTGAATGGAGTTATATTTTCCCTCATGACCATATTTCCCTCAGCGCTGCGCGCTTCGGGAAAATATAACTCCCTTCAGCGGTCCGAAGAATGTTATATTACACCCCCTGCCAGTCAATACCTGTATAATAAAACATGATGAAAGAGATGAAGGCAAATATGGTTTTGATAAAGAAGATTCAAAAGGTCGACTTCCAAAGATATGCAACTATCACATACAAAGAAAGAGATCAAAGATCAAATTTCATTTAGAACCCTTACAGTGAACTGGATCGGGCTACATCCATACCTTTCAGTCCTGCATCTTATAGAGTAGAACATTAAATATTGCTAGTAGAATTTGGCCTATTCAAAATCTAGATAATAATTCTATGACGTATATTAATCCTTCCCCCAAGAAAGCAACATATTTCATTTATACAGTTAGCGTCTACATTTCGAACAAGCCTTAACCCTTTTTATTATTATATTTTGTCGACAGATAATGTTATACATATAATGTCGGTGTATCATTATTAATAAGAATTAAGCCGCTATATTATTGAGTCTTGAACCAAGGATACGGCCAGGGTAGGAAGTAGGAACTCGACTTCTCTGTTGCAGGGCAACAGGCTTCGAAGAAGGGTTTGGGGGATTCAAGTTTACCGCCCCGTTGAGCTATGTAAATTTGAAGAATTAATCATCGTAGAGGCTGGTTTCCGGAAGAAGTTCCATAGCATTCATCGTTGCCCTGTGGCTTTGTGGCCGATTGCTAGTTGCCGGTAGTGTAATTCCACTTCCTTCCTGTACGGGACCCAATGAGGACCGATCGAGATGTCAGGTAGGTGAACATGAAGCAGGATATTCTCTGAACTAGCTAACAATTAGCTACTCACATATTCAAAAATTACAAACTTTTGATGAGCAGGTATATACATATATATAAATATATGTATATATGATGATGATGATGATGGGTTAACTTTTCAGGGGTTTAATCCATGTGATTCTTTCAAAGCAAAAAATTAAGAACCCTGACAGGGGCTATGGTGCTCTAGGTCCGCTAAGATCGAGCTCTTGATTCTCGACGTTTCGATAAGTATATGTTCTGATCGTCTTCAAGAGAATATACATTTATATAATTATCATCGATCCCTGTCCTTCAATCATGATTTTCCAAAGTGCTCTTTCACCAACTTAATTTGCCCCTAAATAATGTTCTAACATCTGCATGATCTAAAAAGGAGAAACGCGTCTATAACTTGAATAACATTTAGTTGGTCTTACAAGCTTGTCTAACGGCCATCTATGTTATATGGCTATACGTATTTAAATATCATGAAGTTGCTGTTTCTTAAAAGTTTACAAAAGCTTGACCCTGTAAGGCACCACTCAATGTACATGATGATGTGCACACGGCACGAAGTGGCAGGAGAAGGTTGCCATATACAGACTAGGAAGGCTCACATGTAAATCCACGTGGTTTGCTAAGTCTCTTACTGTACGGGGTGGGAAATGACGCATTTTGGTCGAAGGGACTTTGCGAAGTCTGAGGAACACTGTGTGTTTATAGCCAGACGACCAAACCGTTGTGACAGTCTAGTTTGTAGGATCAGCTAACATGGGATGTTGACAGCCGTCCTTTCCTGCAGTGAAATGAACCGCCATTCTTTGTTGGAGGGGCTGTCTTCATAATCACACTCTGTTATGAATCAATAAAAAGAATCGACTTTCTGTTTTGCACCGTATACCATACTCACATTATAGAATTTGTTCTGCAACAAAGTTCTTCAAGTATTTTGATCATTCCCGCTGTCACGACAAGAGTATTTGATATGTTCGAGCATATTTCATGAGACGATAACTATTTTAGCCTATATATGAAAACAATTACAGGAGGAGACTATCTTGACAAGAATTGGATTTAAATTGGCTTCACTAAAATATATGGTGGGTGACATTTATTCTGATACCTTTATAGCGGAGTTAAGGTAACATCGACACTAGGAGTCATAGTGGCCTTTGGCTATAGCCATGGAGCTGTTAAGATCTACGACCACCTGTCTAAGACAATCGGGACTAAGCCTGTGGATACTGTCTCTCTTGATGGTTGTCCTGTCAGCCGTACTACACACCTCTCAGGCTCAGATTCATGGACGCAATGGACCTTTTGATCGTGTGACCCGCCTCCTGCAGAGGCAGCAGGAGTCGAAGAGAGGTCCAAGCTTGAACTTAGAACAGACCCAGCTTATGATTGATACATTGTTACAGAGAGTCGATTGCTATAGTTCCACCAACCCTGAAGTATGTGATTGGGTAAGTAAATACAACACATTTGTTTGGAGCCAGAAGGGCGTTTACTCTCATTATTTTATATATAGTTATTAAACACATTTCAGGTACAAACCTACTTACTATGATCCTCTTCTAAGCCCCACTTGTTCTACACTGGCCAGTGCCCATCATCATAGTGCATTAAAACAAATAAAAACCCAATAGTGAAGAAAAAAAAATATCAATAGCCATAAACTATTTTCAAAATGAGTACTTTCTCCATAGGGGATACGTGTATAATTATGATGTATACCAAGATATTTTAAAACTATAAATGCTTAAAATATATGCTTCAGAAATGGACTTATGTAAGAATAATAATAGTAATGATTATATTAATGATGCCATGTAATGGTACTAATGATGATGATACTAATGATGACAATACAAATGAATAATTAAATAAATGAATGAATAAAAGAATAAATAAATAGATAAGTAAATGAATAAATAAATAATTGATAAATAAATGATAACAGTAATAACAAAAAATTGGCTAGATGCCACGCAAAAAGCTTGCCAATCTAAGTAAATTAAACCTTACTTTTGCACAGAACATTGTATTTGCATATTCAAATGCCATATCATTTATTGATCAGTATCAGTACGAGCAAGTAAACAACCTCATATGCCAAATAAAGTAACCCAATCAAGGGCTAATTAATTATTATGAATGTTTTTGGACAAATCATTCATTTTCTTTGTTAAAAGATGATCAAAATACTTGGCAAACTTGCTCCGATATTTCTATGCTTTTTGTTGTATGTACTTGAAAATAAATATTTTACATTTTGTACATGGCGATCAGCATAATTATACTGAAAAATGCTTTGAGTGCACATGATGACAACAGCAATAAAATGTATATGTCAGACTGTGGCAGTAGTCCTAGTCATTGAGCCTTTATTTGGGGGGAGGTTATGAGGATTTGCATCGTGGAAACTTTCCAAAATTTGTCGAATTACTGACTTGTATATTGTGTCCTTTATACAACCAGCCTTGAAAGTTTAAAAAGACCTTGCATTTTGTTTGCATTGCAATAGCAAGAAACAAGTGCATACAAAGGGAAACTTATCTAAAATAAAACAACGTTTTGAATCTAATAAACAGTATTGCATTTTTGCATACAATAGTAAGAAACAAGTGCATAGAAAGAGACTCTCTGAGATTTGAGTAAGAGCCAAGTTTAGTTGCAGTGCCAACTTACTTGAAATAAGTCTACTATATTAATAAGTACATGTACATGGATTTGCCAGCAGATTGAATATATTTAACTCTTATGAGTTTGTATGTTTTCCTTTTATAGATGTTTAATGTCGATAGTCATCAATGTGATTGAATATGAAAACATATATCTATCAAATAGAACACCTATTTAATGCATTCTTTGTATATATGTGGTAAAAATCATGCAAACCTTCCATCTGCCTGTATAAGTAATGTACATGATACTAATTGCAACTTTCTAATTACCACCGTTATATCACTACTTAGTCAAATGATTGCCATGTTTGATATATTTAAACTATGTTTACTCCGTTTGTATTCTACTTTTCCTGAATAAAGAAATGATATAAAACGATACATATATTTGTGTATATAAAATAATATATATATATATATATATATATATATATGGAAAATACCACATATGGAGAGAAAAAAAATGACATTAAAACGCTTTATCCTGCGGGAAAGCGTATTGAAGCTTACAGAGATTTCAGGATGTACATTGAATTGATGCGCTTTACTGAAGTTCTATAGGTAATGTCCTAATGATCAACATATTTTGATAGCACGTTCGACGGTGGGGCCTAAATGTATGTTAAATCCCTACCTGATTATCCCTTCCTAAGAATACTGAATATCCACGAATATCCTTCTAATTAATTTTATGAGCACTACCTGCTCAGCAATTTGAACTTCCTTTGACCTACACGGGATCATCCCCCTCCCCTTCCCTTTCCCCACCCTACACTACGTTTTTAGAAGGGGTCGAGGAAAGCCCATAACTTAAAGCAATTATTGCGATTCATCATTCAATATAGTTATAGATCTAGTACCGTACTTCAAACTTTGTTTGAAGCACCGTACCATGTTTCTGATTGGATGTTTAATAAACTATTGAACCTCTCAAACACACACCCCACGACAATTGTATTATTATTGCCTTTATTTACTAGTGCTTTGTCTTGATTATGATGCATTTGTTAGCAGATAAGAAGGAATCATTATCATGGTGCTTCTGCCTCGGAGACACAGCAAATTTTAAAACTTATATCCTCCGGACAATCTTTAGCATTTGTTAACAGTACATTTGTAGATAAAACGTATTACTATGTCTCGATTTATGTTATTCAATACAATTTCATGCATGGTGCTTCATTTATAATAGATAAAAAAGCATCATAATTTGTTCTTTTCTTTTTAACCCTTTCAGGGAACTTTATTTCACATATCTACAACGTTCACAATAACATAAATACACCTTTGCTTTTGTTTTAGAATTTAAATGTGACATCAATTCATACTTCACATCGGTTAAAAGAGTTCTACCATTCATTTTGCTTTTTGTTTTCATATGTTTAACGTAGTTCTTATAAATAACATATTCAGAAAATTTAATCAAAATGTTTACCAAGTAATTATCTAACTTGCCTTTATCATATCCAATTACTAAAGTCTTCTCATTTATGTTAATATCTTATCCAAAAAAAAGAAGATATATCAAACATTTTACAATTTTCCAAAACACAATTATCTTTATACACTCTAGCATCATATGCCGTGATGTTTCAATGGTATTACAATCTTCAAATACATAATCATTTTTCATTTTCCGTTTATATATGTTATATTTTGACGGTAAAAACATATGCAAACGTTTATATTAAATTGTTTATTCTGTTATCTCGTATAGCATTGAACTTAAACATTAATACCGGATTCCAATTAAAATCAGAGGGCAGTGCTAATCGTTGCTGCCAAACATTGTATACAAAAGATTCTTCTTGTTTCTTCTGCACAATGAATAAGTAGAACTGTTTAGCCTTCATATTCAAAATATTGATATCATCACCGTTTGATATTTGTATAAAATTAGAGTGATGTGTTTGATACAAACCATTACGTAATTGATCAACCCTTAATTTTGAAAAGGCTTTCTTTGAAAAGTTGAAACAGTTTTGGAAACTTATATTTTTGACACATGAAATCCACATCATTACAATGTCCTTAAAAAAGTAAAAATATGTTTTACTTTAAAAATCCCAACCTTTTCCCATAACTTGAAATGCAATACCTGATTATCGAAAGTAATATTATTCCATAATATTTCATTTTCAATATTTGTAACCATGGGCGTATTTACATATCTCAATTCTGACCAAGTACAAAGTAGATCAAAGTAAAAATGGGGTATCCTAGACATTCGACATAGTTTCTCCATGTCTCTGTTATCACAATCAAACTGAAACACCAATGGAATTCCATCTACACTATTTAACCAATTGGAAAATAATATTTTCCATGTAGCTTTCCCATCGTCAGAAAAATCTCCTTTTCCAAAATTAATTATGGTACTTCGAGGAGACTCAGCAACTTCAAAACATATCCCTTCCAATGACCGCAGACTGGCCACGCACGTAGGCCTATATTTTACAGTATGTCTGCAATCTTACGAAAAGGATTTAAGAATTCTTCTTATCCCTACAGAACCTTAGGTTAATACATCGGAAGCATGCTCCTCAAGGGTCCATTACATATAAAGGCAAAAGAGAAGTAATCAAATTTGATTTTTTTTTTTGATGGTGCGTAATGAAGGACTTCCTTCTCTAAAAGTGAACAATGTAGACAATAACTTGTTAGAACAGATGATATTGCAATCAAAATGGTTGCTGTGGCTTTGGCCTGATAGTGATTCTGGTGTTTATATGATTATGCCTTCTGTGTAACCATAGAATGCAATAAACGTTTGTTCAAACGTGTATTTGCATTGTGAGCATGGCCGAAATTAATTTAAATGTCTAGTGTTGATTTCTTCGTCAAACTTCCTCTTTTTATTCAATTCCCTCGTATATATACATATTTTACAATATTCCTTTTTTTAAATATAGCAATATTTCTATTCGTATGTGGTTTGCGTCTTTTGATTAATTTCAATTTATTTTCCAGCAGTTATATTATAAAACTATTTCCGTTTATTGAACATACTGGCTAGTACACAGAAGTTGTATTTATAAATCATGATTATCACGAAATGGTCTTAAACTTAAAGATCTCACTGTGACCTCGAAAACGACTAAACGACATAATCTCAACGCGAAGAACTCTGGGAGTCAAAGTTCTCCACTGGTTACGCGTGCAAGCTGTCACACTGAGATAAGTGTCAAGTAACTTGAAGAAACAACATCACATCACTCCTTAAGCACGCAACACCTAATGTTAGAAGATCCACAGCTCAAAGATTCGTCAAGTCAACCCATGAATCTACAGTGTCAATATAGTCAGACAGCCCCTTATGGGATGAGATATTCTCAAGAATAGATTTGCAGTTCTACCCCCTCTTACTCTACCCATACCCCTCTTTCCCTATGGATGTAAAACAAAAAGGGATACAGTAGCAAGTGTGGAGGAGATTTGTCGCGGAAAGTGGCTAAAAATATCATCTAGGTCTCTATAAAGTTCGAGTTTGGGGTAAAAGAGAGGCCCCTTGCCTGCGTTTCCGTACTAGGGGTCCGGCATGAGTAGTCCATATGGTGTAAGGTTGTATAGTTAGAGTGTAGGCAATCCGATCTTACGTTGCTCAATGCATGTTGTATACAGAGTGTATTAGACATACAGTTAGTAGAGAGCGATGTTGTCAGTTGCTTAAGTACAACAGTGACAACAACAAAATAGATTACAGAATAAGAATACTAATGAATAATAATGACTTTGCCGGTATGAGGTGTGTCGGTTTATTCATCACTATGAACTGAAAAAGACCAACACCCCCCGTTAAGATGAGAAGAAAAAAATCACCAGAATTGTCTGAATAATTCGGAATTAGTTCTATGACTCAACCAAGACAAAATAATAACTGATTGTTGTATTATATAGGTTAGACACCATCTTCAGACATGTAATGGCAACTTGAAAGATACAGCCATTTTTGTTTTTTCTCGAGTAATCATTACTTGGACGGACGTGTTAGAATTTTTCGAATGAGAAAACTTTAAATCAGTCCACTCTTGATGGAGGTCGTAACTTTTGAATATAACCTTTTCAAGTCTAATTAAATTAAAGGCAAATTACGTTACTTCCTCGAAATAAGTAGGTCCTGTAAAAAACAACATTTCTGCTGGGGTTACAGAGGAACGGGTTTTATTCTGGTAAAAATAAACCGTAAAAATATTAAAAACTGCAACGCCTTAAATAAAAAAGGAAATGTCGCAGGGAATCAGATAAAACTCTCATTTATCAAGTAATTGCAATATCTAAATATCGAACGTGAATGCATTATGTCGATTACAGGAGCTTGAAGAAAGTCAATAGTATAGAGTTGCTCATATGGCGGAAACCGTCAGTCAACTCGTTTAAAATATTTTTTGAAACAGCTGCTTTAAAAGCGAGGTCAAATATACTTAGGAGGACCAAATCTTTGTTCTCTACACAATGTCATTACAACATTAAATATTAATTTGTGGAACATTGTAGTTCCGTTGAACTTGACATAATATTTTGTTTCATGTTAAGAATACCTATCATTCAAAAAGCAGCCATGATTGTTAAAGGTCGCCGTAGTTATTGTTCTAATTGAAAGTTTTGAGAGAAGACCTCGATAATTAACTACTAATGAAAGTGTTTTCAAAACATTACATTTTCCCCTTCCACCCCGCCAAAAGCTATTCATTCTTGTCATTATTGGAGAGCAAAACTGATCACAATCAAAGGATGGGGGCGACAAATCAAGGCTAATATAAGAGTAGACAGTACGAATATCATATCTCACCAATGTCGGCGGGAGTGAAATTGGAGAAGGGATTAAATACACAAACACAAGATGAAATTACATGCAAATGTTTTCCATCATGTAGCTTAAGTGTATAACTGAAATTTAATTAAGACATTGGGAATCTAGGACCAGTATTGAAAAATATCGTTAACTTACTTTTAAGTAAGTAAGTATTTTAGTAAGTATTTTACTTAATTACTTTTTAATAAACATGATATCTCGTAATTCTGGTAATTGCAGTCATTGAATGTGTGTCAATAAAATCTTTCTTAGTCTTTGTGCCGGGTACATGCATTGCATAACACTATTATACATCTAAAACGATAGTCGATACTCTAGGGTCCCGAGACCGATATTATTATTCATTTATCATTAGGTCTCGGGACCAAGGCTGAGACATTAATATTGCGAGACTGGGAGACTTGTCTCCCATAGCACTGCTTAGTAGATGAATTGGGAACAAATGAATAGGGAGCTAATGATTTTGGAACATTGACAAATTTATGTTCTGTATCAAAATATCTTCAATATGCCGTAATAAAATTGGGTTTCCTCTAAATATCCAAGGTAAATTTTAATATTTGAAATTCATGGAATTGCACTGAATTACAATGAAATTATTACTAAACATAGTAATTGATTTAAAGCGCCTTTCTGTAGGTATACACATGCAGTTTGTTGTGTTATTACAGAATATTTATTTATTCCTGGTGTTTTCCTAAGCACCATAACTCCTGATAAAATTATCACATTTCAACCAAAATGTCCAATCATCATTACTTTATTCGGAAGTTATTGATCACCGGCTAATTCTAACGGGCTGAAAGCGCGCGTCGGGCCGTGTAAGTGTCCTCTCATTCACGATCCTGTTTACGGCTACGTATCGCCTATGGCATGATGAGAGCTTACGACCGAAGGGGTTAAGAAACACCACCAAAGCCCGCGTGGAAAGATTTAGCTAACGGTGATTAACGTCATTGCTCATCATCATGAGTGAAAGCAAAGGTTTTTTTCGTAGTTTTGGCGGAGAAATGGGATTATTTGTAATTAGTGGTTTGTATGAGTTACTCTCTTTGTCAGGCCAATCGGACTGCATGTAGACAAACAGGATGAAATAAAATTGACCTTGATCATTAAAATGATCCCTTCCCTCTAACAATAGTGTAACATTATAATTTTATTGACTAACAACATGACTATGATGTCTGACCAAGTAAACAAGATTATAAGTGAACTACAGAATTATTGTAACACCATTAATAGTGATGAAGTTACTACATATCATATTATCATTGAACAGATAGTAGTCACATACATTCACGATGCGCTAATGAATGCCAAATATTGCACTATTTAAATGCACTCTGTAGATGAGGTCTCCTCACCTCCACGTGCTCTGTGCTGAGTACATTCAGGGCAATGGTGTATCCATTCAAATTATAGCATTGTCTCCTGGATATAGGGTAATTCCGCAGATTAGCCACTCATCCAAAGCACAGCAGAGCAATGGTTAGAATTCAAACCTTGAACAGTTAATCTTAATGCGGTATATGATCCATCACAGAAGACCACTAGACCACAGCATAATGTTAGATTTACTTATAATAGAATACTGGTTATGAAAAAAAATATTACGTGAGATTAACCTTTTAACCACTTACCGCGGATCTCTTTATCCCCAAAATATTGATTCGCCAAGTCGTACATTTCGTATAAACGCTTATAGGCTATACAATGTACATGAGTCAGCTAAACTTTAATATTATATATATATTTTTATATATATATTATTATTGTTTAAAATTATTATTATTATTATTATCATCATTATTATTATTGTTATCATTATTATCATCATCATCTTTATCATCATCATCTTCATCATCTCCTTCATCATCTCATCATCATCATTATCATCATCATCATCATCATTTGGACGATGGGTAGTAAAAACTAAAAGGAAATAGATAATGGTAATGCATGTACAATTAGCATGGGTAAATACAAACGTACTCTCGAATTTGGCGAACAAGAAGTAGAGTAGAAGCCACCAAACTGCCGTTTGGACTTCATTTTAGTTGACAAGCCTGTCTTGGATGTTTGGCATATTATATACAGGGCCTTCTGGTGAACTTTTACCACTTTCTCTTATCTGGTACACTGCATTCTAAATATAATCTCACCGCTAAGGGTAGTGTGAAAGCTCGCTGGGATTATTATATACATGGACAAAATAAAACGGGATATTCGTCATAGTCCCCAAGACAATGACTGTACGAGAAACATGGTTAAACAGGTTCTCATCATGTAAAGGTCTAGGATTATCTTTAGAAACAATCGCAAAACCGTGAATTGTAATATACATATTGTAATATACATGTAAAGTTACCCCTTTTAGGCAGCTCCAAGTACCTGTTTTAGTGTCTGACCAGAGACATTATGAGAGCATTTCACACCTGTTAAATTTGCTTATTTCTTTGGCACTATTCCCGTTTTTTAAAAACAAAAACGCTGAATTTTTTTTTATCAGCAAGCCATGTACTGTGATGTTTATATTAGAAGCAAATGCCACTCCTCACTATTTGAAAGGCTCTCACACTTGGTTTTTTAAGACATCTTTTAAAACCACTTTTAGAAACATTGCTCATTAGGTGCTCACTAAAAAATGGAAAGATATAGCCCTTGATTTTAGATTTCAAATCATCTCGTCAGGGGAATGACATAACCGTCACGAAATCTAACTTGTATCTAGAGAATCGAAAGAGAAAACATTGTGACTAAATCCACCTATTTCATGTTAAACATATTTTGAAGATAATTTGAAGAAAATAATATGCTCTTTAAAGGGGTTATTTTTGAGGGTTTTTAAACAAATCAAGCATTATTATGAAAACAATTTACAGCGGAAATAAAAAGTGATTTTCATAGCGAATGAGAAAATAGAACCTCCCACTCAACTTTGGTTTAAATAAGGTCAGAAAAGGTCAACCGACGCCATAATGCTAGGTATGTTTATGTTTTCGTTAACTCATGTGTTAAAAGGTACGTAAAAGGTGCATGACGAAAGCAGCGCGTAAATCTGCGATGGGTGTGCGTGTGTGTGAGTGTAAGACAGTGTAAGGAAGGGCTCTTGTCTTGAGCGCTTTTCCTCCTCTCACGCAGCAAGCGCTAAAAGGTAAGAACAATTTTTTTCCTTCCATAATAGATGACAAACCTTCTCGTTCCAATAGTTTTGTTATCCCTGAATATATCAGAATGAGTCAGACACGGCTCCAGTCGACAATAAGCGACTCTACAGCATTAACAGCATTACATAAAGTTATCAGGCTCATGCTTTAGCCTCATAAAGATTATTGGGAGAGAAACAATATGCCCAGATTTCTATGACATCATTGTAACAATAAACCATTAGCCTGCACATAGAGATACGCACAGTGGGATCAACTTGTATGCTCGCAGTTATTATACAAATCCTGCTACAAGTGAAGCCTTCTGACTAAAAATCTTCACGACTGAATAAGACTTGATAGAGCCTGTAGGGAATCGCAATAAACAATTCAATTCCTATTAGTAATCCATTTTAGGTTGTTTTGTATCAGAAACTGTGACGCTTGGCTGCTGTGACGAATTCATCCCAAACGAACGTTTCTGACGATGTTCAAGTCAGCAAGATTCCTCTAGAGTAATCCCAAGTTCAATCCTTTCTTGTCTTAAATCTCGGAGATTAGATGAATACCGCACATTACACGTCGAGTAACAATGAAAGTATTCGTCATCTCAGAGCTCTAAACATACCCACAATGTCTGAAAAACATGCCAGGTGAAGTTCGCACAATCGAATCTCTTTTATTTGTTAATCGTTCCATGTTTGTTAACATCAAAAAGCTAATTGACGACAAACCTGAAAGTAGGTTTTGGACTTTTCCTTTATGTAAAGGATTCGATGAGTTCTCTTTCTTTTCGATATACCTGGAGACTAATCTTGACTTTTAAGAGTTTGTATGAAAGAAAATGCTATGAACTAAAGCTATGTGTACAAGTAATACGTATAGGTCTGAATGTATGTAGTTCGTGTATATTAGAAAATTTCACCGCAATCGGTAACTTCAGAATGTCTAAAGCCTTCTTTCGTCCCGGGCTTCAGACAAATCCAAATTTAGGCCAGCTTAGTGAACTAAATTTTATCTAATGCACTCAAAATTATTTGGATAATGTTTGGTACATGTTTAGTGCAAAGTTCGTATTTAAAACTTGAACCACAAACCTTTTCATTTAATCGCTCTGGGTGAAGTTGGCTTACATCTTTTTCAAATGATGAAAACATAGATTTTTGTGCACAAAACATTGTTGAGCTGGCTTTCAGTATTCACCACGAAGATTTTCTTTCATCAGGCAAATTTATTGTACTTGAAAGTGATTTGATGCATCATCGTATCAGCCGTAATTCTATACTATGATTTTTTTTTTATAACTCTGTTAATTCATAAACTCCTTATTTCCCCCGCATTATATATATAGTGCATACCTGCAGAGAGCCTCTTCCGAATAGTGGGAATAGATGCAAGGGACGGTTACCTGAGCGAGGCAACGTTTGGTCCAGCTAGCCTGGTCATTCTCTACTACATCCACGCTCCAGAGGCCACATGTACCCTAGGTCCTTCTACTACTGGCACCAATGATTCATTCTCCTACAGAGACTACCTACTTGCACTGAGCGGTCTCAACAAATCGGGCTCCGCTCCTAAGCTTGGCTCCAGTTTCGCATTTGGAAAAGGTGCCCTGTTTTCCGAGAATAAATTGGAGTTGCTTCTGGGGAGCATCAATAAGACATACATACCAACGTCTTCTTTTCAGGTAAGTTGTGTTTCCTTCTTGATATGTATAGTGTCCCCTTTTAGGCAGCTCTAAATACCTCTCCTACCCCCCCCCCTTCTCTCTCCATTCCTTCATCGCCTTATTTTCAATGTATTATAATACTATTATATCACATCATCGAGGGTGCATTAAAACGACGGGGGTAGGGAGGAGGGTGTACCGGTCTATCGCGGACAATGAAATGCGAATTTACAAGGCTTCTGATTTTGGGGAGGATGTGAGAAGTTGTCCAGACGCCTTCTCGTCCTATTCCCCTTCTCCTTTACCTCCTCTCTCTTTTCTCTCTTTCCCTTTCTTTTCGTTTTCCACCCGACTAGATGAGGGGCCTGCCCACTAATCTACGCCACTGGATATACATTTGGGAAAAAAAATCTCAAATTGATGATGAATTTCTTATCAGACATAATGCTTTAAATGCCTACACTTTAGATATTATGAAGCTTCAGAAGACATGAATTGTGATGATCTAGTCAATGTAACCGCACTCTGACTCAGTTCGCCGGCTTCTAATCGCCGTCCAGGCGACATTTTATTTGGCAAGATATCAATCTACATTGTCAAACTGTACCCCATAGAAGAATGGAGAGCTGGAAGAATGCCGAATCTATTGTGATATAATTTACCATTTGTCAATGTGCTAGCGATGTAGTAGAAGAAATATACTTGTAGCCCCCACAGAGTTTAGACTTTGCTGATAGCATCATAGACATTTCTTTAGAGAGTTCAGTGTATACGATACACGGTATGAGCGCAGCTTTTAAGTCGTATTATTTTTTTCCTTCCATTTTTTAAAAAGTTTTCCCCTTCCATTTTTAACACTATTATCATTACCATAGTTATTGTTAATGTCTTCATCATTATTCTTATTATCATCATTATCATGGTTTATAAATTGTAATTATCATTAATGTGACAACTGCTACTACTGCTCCTGTAACATTGTATTATACAGATAATTATATATCTTTTGAAATTTAGATACAAATACAGTACCTGCCTTTTTATTTTCTCCTATCGCCTTTGGTGATATTTCCTGTTTTAGGGCGCTTGTTAGTCAAACGAGGTATTTCTGAATACTAAAAATGACCATCACTCTAGGCCACCCTCCTTCATTTCACCGAAATAGAGACAAACTTTTCGGAAATTGTCTGAATGAACGAGTTAAAATCAATTGTCTCAGAATTTAACTTCAAAAATCCATTCACACTCGATGCAGTGTCTTTGCTCATTTTAAATGGAGAAATAAAGACAAGTTCTTTGGATATTGTCTGAACGAACGTCGATTTAAAATCAATTGCCTCATTCTTTAGCTACACGAACCCGTTCACATCGGCTAGAGTGATTTGGCCCTTGGCTCAGTTTAGAAGGTGAAATTAACAAGCTCTTCGGATATTGTCTGAATGAGCTAGTTAAAATCTATTGCCTCATCATTTAACTACACGAACCTATTCACGCTTGAAAAAGTGTCTTGGCTCAGTTTAGAAGGAGAAATTAAGACAAGTTCTTCGGATATTGTCTGAATGAGCTAGTTAAAATCTATTGCCTCATCATTTAACTACAGGAACCCATTCACATCGGATAGGGTGTTTTGGCTCAGTTTTAGAAGAAGGCAAAAGTCGGGGGCGAGTAAGGGGTTGCGTGGAATGACTTTTCAAACTTCCGGATTCTCAGTATAAAAATAACTTGATAGGAAACCCGAGCGTCCTCCCATGTTAAAACGACAGGTGATCATGAGAACGAGGTTGTCAGTGTAGCAGCATAGTGTAGCATCAGTGGGGTATTTTTATGGAAAAGGGGATAGGGTTATGAAAAGCAACACAACAACGACGACAGCAACAACAACAATAACACATCGGTATTTGACTTGTTTGATATTATTTCAATACAACTTTGGTAAAACTTTCATTCCAAATGAAAGGGGAGTCCAGTAAGTCTCCTTATATTCAGTATAATTTTTTTTAAATTATTATTATTATTATTATTATTTTTATTATTATTATTATTATTTTTTTTTTTTTTTTTTTGGGGGTCACTCTTTTTAGCATTATAAAAAATATGCAACATACTTCGCACTAAAAGTCTAGCTCTTATATTGTCTGATAGAATTGAATAAAGCAAGTTGATGTATATAAAGTTATACTTCAATTGACGTTATATGATGAGAGCTTTCACTTGTTAACCTATTTTATTTTTTACTTTATGTTTTTAATTGGAACTGATGTATATAATGTTATTTATTATGTGCTTAGCATTGTAAAAACTTTTGGAAATCCCATAAAGGAGGGGTCACGATAGCAACTACTTTCGAAAAATCAACCCAATAGCATTTCAACAGCCTTGTGCATCATCCATAGAAATGTGCGAACATGACAATGACGTATCGAAAATAATATCGCTAGTGATATTCGTTTGTCTAGCAATTATGGTCAATAAGGGATCTAAAAGATCACGACGTTTCGTGCGCCGCTACAACACTTCGTCAGGTGATAAAATCTAATGTAAGCAAGCGTGTTTTATATCTACGGGGGTTGAGCGTCGGCCAATAGGCCTTGTGCGCATTATGACAATGACGTATTACGAAATCCGAACATGATTTCTATAGGACATACAATAGAGTATTGAAATTGCCCTTGAGAGTTAATATTTCGGAAATGGTTGCGATCGTGTTGGGAGATCTTTTCCGAAATAAAAGTGATTGTCAACCTAGAAAGCTAACAATACAGACAGCAAAATAAGTATAACCCAAGGAGCAGGAATTCTGCTGCAAAATCAGTTAGAAGTTTTAGAATAGCTTGTTTCGAAATGATATAAAAATATTAAGGTATAACAGGAAGTCGATCACTTTGGAAGAGTTATAAATCTTAAAGAGGCCCGACTGTAGAGATTAGGGTTCCATAAATAGCAAGTAATTTAGAATTACTGTATTGAATTTCGTGCTGTAAATTGACCGAATTCGGAAGATATCGATGCATTGTGTTGTTGACTGTTTACGTGGAACGATAGACCTACGTTTATTATATATTCTTTTTTTTTGTATTTTTGTATTTTTTGGGGATATTTTTTTCGGGGGGGGGCGGTATTCTGATATATATCTTCAACAGTTCAAGGGTTTAACTTTTTAAAAAATCTTTTGTTAAATAATGGATTGGAAAATAAACATATGTAAGATATAGGCTATAACTATGTGGACGAATAAATTTAGGTCGACCCCCTCAAAAAAAAAGAATTAACATGATGAGAAAGACGTAATGTGAAAAAAATCCTTTGTCGAAATAGTCAGGACTCAGGAGAAAAGTAAAAATTAAACATTGTATGTACACCCTTTAGCATTACGCTTTACCCACGAGTGAGAAAAAAATGTACAAACTTGAACAAATGCAAATAAAATGCATTTTATAAATAGCAAATCTGAGCTAATCTGTTGTCTGCTCATCGAACGTCCTACTTTATCACTGTCCTCAAACTCAAAAAATAAGTAAAATGCACAAATGCACAAACTTGAAGAAAACAAAAGAGACCAAAATTCATTCCGACCTTAATCTATTGTAGGTTATTTCAGTTGTAATTTCATATTACAAAAGAGATCAAAGCGGTGCAATACGAGTTCTGTACCGTTGCCAGCTGTGGTTGATGTACTAGGAACTCCGGTCAAATGGCCGTACTGAAGGCGGGAAAAAATTATATGACAAATCTGAGCTAATCTGTCGTCAACTCATCGAACGACCTACTTTATGACTGTCCTTGCCCTTAGGAAATGGGGAACGTGGAAACGAAGTTATTAGCAAATTTGATGAATTCATATTTAGGATTGAAATCAAGGGAAGTGTATAGTACTGTCCCCCGCAGGAATGGAAGTTTATGCAATGAACTTTGACCTTAATGTACTATAATTTTGATATCTTGTTTTGACTAGGATACAGAGTCCATGGTGGTGTGGAATAGATAGCATAACCAAGAAATATTCCTCTTGCAAGAAAAAATTATTTATTGGTAGATATGTTTTTTTGTTAAAGTTCAATATGAGTTTTTGCAAGCACACGGAGAAGACAAAGAAGTTCACGGTTACTAACATACCAATATGTTTTATACAATGTATTTAGAAAAGTCCGTGCTATACCGTCCCCTACGTTAATACTGGAGCCGTCTAAGAATTCGGGTTATCTCGCAATTTGCCTCTAGAGCTTGGATCAGACCAAGGAGCTTAGACATAGACCAAGTATTAAGCACCATGATATACTTTTGACGTCAAGTTATGTTCATAATACCAGGGGCGGCGATTTCTTTTCATGACCGGGGGACGAAATGCGAGGGACGAGGGAGCATAGTGAACGAGAGGGGCGAAGGTAACGGAAGTGACTACCCCTCACAGGTTTTTGAAGTTTTGTTGTATTAAAAAATTACATTCCTTAGCAAAACTATAGTATAAAAACGAGCAATATACTTTTTTCACACTTCACTTTTACTTTGCCGGTAATTAGTGTGCAGTCCGAAGGGTTGTAAATATTTAGTAGGTAAATTTTAGTAAGTAGGGAGCTTGGGCATGGATGGGATTTCTATTTCCCACTCTAGGCCTCTGTCATGTACATGTACATGTATATTGATATCGCTATGGGAGTTGAAATGGCAAATATAAAGACTATGTGGTAGTGAAGTATTAAAACCAACCAATATTACGGAATACCTGTAACATGCAAAATGGTACTTTGGCCCAACAAAAAAACAAAAAAACAAAGCAGCGGAATATTCGTTTTTGTAGCACTGATCTATTTCTATAACTCTTAATCTAGTAAGCATACAGTGTAAACTGTGCTTACGTGAAACCAACGGAATACAGATTTCCTATTACTAGTACATTTTGAAGGATATTATGCGAGGGAGCGTAGCGACCAAGCGAGAAGCTTTTTGCATTTGTATTAGTCTAAACGCTGCACTCTTGGGCCCTCCAGAGCCTAAGGCCCGAATTCACAAAGGAGGTTTGTAGACAAACCTAGGTTTATGTGCGTCATATGACGCGTTTCGATGCGTTTCAGACCAAGGTTCAGACAAACCTTGGTCTGAAACGCGTCAAAACGCGTCATATGACGCACATATTCCTAGGTTTGTCTACAAACCTCCTTTGCGAATTCGGGCCTAAAAGTGTGTTGCAGTCTTTAGTCAGTATTTGCTATATTTGTTTTTTCCACTTTTTCAAATTTTCCGGGGGGACGTGTACCCCCGCCCCCCCCCCGGATCGCCGCCCCTGCATAATACCATAATACTTGGTGACGTATGAGGCAAATGACACTTGGCTTTGCCGATTGACATTTCATGTTTTTAAAACATCATAGCAATTATCTATCCACAATTTAACCGCTTGCAATTTAAACCAAAACAAAATTTGAAAGGTAACTTTAAGCCATGTTTTTACGGAATCTAGGTCAGGTTACCTGAGTCATATTTCGAGATGACCAAGAGGTGAAACTGACCAGTGGGGTTTCCTGATTCATTTAACACTGTCCAAAGTGGTTAGCGTTACCTCATAAATGACCACCTACTGGACTCACTTAATGAGATTAACGATGTACGGATGATGTATTATGTCGGCCGTCGTGTAGCGCTGTGTCATGTAGCAGTGTTTCCTCATGACGTCATCTACTTTTAATCACTTTAATTCTGTCGTGTGAAAATAATTGCTTTAATCTTACGTAGATATTAATGCGTTCGTTTGGTATCGTTACATGTTAAAAAAGGGTATTATTAGAAAGAGGATTAAGATTGATAATCCCCGTTATGATTATTCATTAATTATGCACTCTGTTGATCTAGTGTCGTGAATCTGCCAAGCTTCTATGATCTTGTATGTATTACCTTAAACCAAACACGACAGGTTCTTTCCTAAATGGCAAATAGCCAAACTATACGTCACAATGTACTATCGAGAGTGATTCATGGTGCCATCAGACATCTGTCTACTGCAATTCATATTTATTATGTAACTATATGGCCATGAACCATCGAAAAAAATATCTTGTATATAATTATGTGCCTACCCGGCTAACTACCCTTTGTTTCAAGACAACTTAGCATTTATTCAATCCATTCCTTAAAAGTACATTTACTTAATTTAGAGAAACAAGATCTAGGGTAATTTCAATACCTTGTGGTACATGTATGTCCGATATAAATTATATTCGGATTACGTAATACGCCATTGTCATGTTCGCACATTTCAATAGGTGATGCGCAAGGCTTTTGAAATTTCTTTAAGTTGATTTTTCAAAAGTAGTTGCTATCGTGTTTAGAACAGGTCACGAAATAACCCTGCATGAATTATATATTAGGAGAAAGCTTTGAAAGGCAAGAGCCTTATTGGTGCTGCCACCGAAAGAAACAGAACATTATGTAAATACATGTATATACATCAAATATAGAGAAATCCACGAAACAGAATCAAATCGTACAAAGGTGAGATTGAAAGCATTTTGCACCTGTTTCGTAGATGCATTGTCAATTGTTTAATTTTTTGTCAAGGAAAAGTAACTTGACACATTATACGACGATGTAAAGATGGTATTATTGGAAATGAATCGCTTTCAGAAAATTCATGTAGAATACTCGCTCTGCTGAGTTAGTGTGTAGAATGTAGAGTCAACCAAAATAACTCTCGAATTCCCCAAAAATGTTTTTTTTATATCAAAATTTATCATTGATTATTGTGATTTGTTTTTATGGTCTCAAATTAAATGAATAGATTTTATATGGTATGACTTTATTTCATCTGAGACTCTGAGTAGAAAAAAGAGGAATTCTATGTCCACCCCGTACATATGCGAATTAGTTTACATTAGAAAAATGTAGAATCGACAGATATAAATCTTCCAATAGTTTTATTTTAATAAGGCTGATTATCGTTACATATTTTTTGCCATCACAGAATGGGTTAGAAATGAGCAGAAACGGATATTAATTTCAAAATGTTAGCAAACAATTTTACCCTCCCAGCTGTGTCAAAATTGATCATAATTCAGTTTTAAATACCGACAGATTCATTTTCGATTTGAACATATCCTTATTATCCATGATCCTCTCCAGTGTTTTGAGGCCCATACGCTGATCGAAGCTGCCAACATTCTAGACGGTCAGGACATCACCCAGTCCGGGTTGGAGATCCTTGCTGCTCACCTGGTCAGTTCTCTGCTCCATGGACACTGTATTGGAGAAGGTCTGCTTGTCCCTCCTTCATACTTTGCAGATTTCATCTTCGACGAGTTTGGTAGAAACCATATCATACGCGAGGCAGGTAAGGTCGTCCATATTTGTTATTTTATATTTTTTAAAGACATATTTTTATCCCTAACTGTTAAGGTTATCTGTAGAATACTCACGATTCCTAACTCGCGGATTTTTTGTCCCTCTGCAAGGAGATTTAATTTTTATTCCAAAGCGGAGCAATTATGTAAATACGTGGAACCCCCTGTTAAGAGATTCATTTTCTTCCAAAATAGAGCAATAAGTGAATAAGATTTGAAGAAAAAAATATTAATGAGCGTTTGTTTTTTATCTTTGGGACCCCCGCCAAATTATCTCTACAGTGTATTTCTTTTTTAAAAACGAAATCCTAATAAAAGGGGTGCAACTTTGAACCCAAAGAGTCGCAAATGCACACATTTAAGGTTGCAGGATGTTAGAGGTGAAACCTGAGACGTTCAACTTAACACCCTCACGTGTGTTGCTATCCGTATAGGCTCCAAATTTGAACCTGCATTTCTTAATATTTATAATTGTTATAAACACCTTTTGATTTACCAAATTAAACCGTTGATGTATCATGTGTACATGGAGGTTGTGTTATCACAGACACAGATTTCCCCTCTCTTTCTCTCTCTCTCTCTCTCTGACTCTCTCTCTCTTTCGCTCCCTACCCTCTCTCTCTCCCTCCCTACCGTTCCCTCTATCTCCTTCCCCGTCTCTATCTCTCTCCCATTTTCCCTCTCTCTCTCTCTCTCTCTCTCTCCCTACCTTTCTCCCCCCTCTTTCTCCCCTCTCTCTCTCATCACGCTTCTGGTCAGTATGTCTCTGGAGAGGGATGTCTGAAGCTCGCCTATTTCCAAACAATGATTACAAAGCCTCCTATGAAAAATGGGAGTGTATTTCAAACAGTCATTGCATTCTCACTTGTGCTTCCGTCCCTTCTAGGTTATGATCAGTCATCGTTTCACCGCCATTTTAACTAGACTTTACTATTCTGTAAAATCTACACATTTTCAACATAAAACGTTTCGTAGCATACCAAGATATTACTGTTCCGTAAAAAAGCAGACCCTATTATTAAACACCTGTTTAATGAATTCATGATTTCTTGATCCCATACATTCAATCATGAATCATGTTGCATTTTTTTTTAAATCTCACCCAGCCAAGTTTAACCGTTACTAGTTTAATCGTTAAACATGTTAGCCTCTAAATCACAGTCGACTGATGACAAGTATTCAACTTCGATGTAGATGTGTCGTGGTTTAGTGGATACGTCTTCGGACTGTGGATCACATGGTTCGCGGTCCAAGTCGCGCCGCGGCACTAAAGTCCTTTGGCAAGATATTAATCTGCATTTGCCACTCTCCACCCAGGTGTTAAATGGGTACAAGTAGGAAGGAATTCTTGAGTGCTATGAGCACCGAAAACTGTAGCCTAGCAGAGCCGGAGTCACATTGGAGCACCTTGAGCACCTTGCGTTGTGGATATGTGCGCAATAACAATATCCATTATTATTATTATCATTATTATTATTATTATTATTATTATTATTATTATTATTATTATTATTGTTGTTGTTGTTGTTATTATGATTGTATTTTGAAGAGCCATCGAAAGTCAGCATTTGTTTGAAACCATTCGATAATTATCTACTTCCATTTCTGACCTGATTGCAGGACTTCAGCGTCTCCTTAGCAATCTCGATCTCGGCAACGTTCACACCGACCAATCATCAGATGGTGGAGTGGTCCATGAGCATGACCACGGCAGTCCTACAGTCGATCAGGGATTCGCTACAGGCCGCGGACAAGGAACCGGTCAAGGCCGCGGACAAGGAACTGGTCAAGGCCGCGGACAAGGAACAGGTCAAGACCGCGGGCATGATCACGGACATAGCCACGGGATGGTTCCTGGCGGTCGCGAACCTAGAAATGAAACGACGTCGCAACCACCGACACAAGATCCCTATGTCGGGCATGGCATGCACGGTCAACATGACCACCACGGACATGGACATCCACATCGTCTAGGGTATCTGATGGAACAATCGACCAATCCGGATTACGAACACCGTATCCGAAGGAGAGCAGCACATCATGACACACACTCACACGAGCACCATGCAGAAAACGACACCTTTCAGCAGGTACGCCAGATTTGTCATATTTTTATAACGATAGTATTCTTTTTTATTGTGAATGAACGATATCATTGCATGATACGATAAAATAATGATTTTTCTACAAATCTTACTTTCAACAGTAATAGCTAAAAAAACAAAACAAGCGAATTCTCTGTTCTTCACGTAGACCTACATTCTAAACATAGGTCTACAGAGATACTACAGCATGCAAATGATCGCGTATTAGATTACAACAAGGAAAGAAATGTGTTTCAGAGCTTCAAAGTTTCTTCATTAAACTCATTTAGTATTCGATGTCTTTGTAAACTTAATGAATTAAAATGAGAAAAAAAAATAATTTGAAAAGTTATAGTCATGGCAGGGGTAATTTATTTTACCATATTCTGCCAAGTACGTATAAGATTTTATGTTCGATAATATAAAAAGTCTCCAAACTTGTCAAAACGCACAGTCTAATCAACGATATCACAGACACGAGGGGAAAACTTCGAATTTCAACGTATTGCCGTTATCTACATTTCTGTCGGCGTACATCTTTTGATAAGGTCGACGATTGACTACTAACAATAACTTCTCTTTTGCAGGTCAAGTTATAACCCCACCTATCCAACCCTTTTAACCATAATGGATGCCCCATGGTTTATTAAAGAGGACGGATGTTCGTTTCATGTTTCCGTTCGTTTGGTTTAAGTAGAGTAGACAGCTGAGTTACATGAGTCATTCGATCCTTAGGTCTCCTTCCTCCTCAAGATCACGATAGTGACCGCGCACCAGTGTGCGTGCTATGTAAGATCTCTTAAGTAAGTAGGTGAACAGTCGATAGGATCGTCCAGCTTACAAATAATCCTTCTGTGAGATACGTAGAATTCTAAACACAGTGAACATGCCTGGCGTGCGAAAAGAAAGGGAGGGGGGTAGGGAAAGGTGATAAGTGATACATAACAAAATGGCATTTATTTTTAAGTTATTAGTCGATTCATCAGGTATTTAATTTTGGTTTCTGCCTTACTTACTACATTACATTACTTTGCTAATGCTAAAACGGTCGCAAAGACTTTCGGAAAAATCAATCTCGAGCGATTTCGAACAGTTAAACGACATGATAAATAATCCTCACATGATTTAATGCAATATAGTACTAAAATTGCCCATAAGTTGATATCTAGAACAATACTTGTTTGTTGAAAGTCCTAATTGCGATCGTATTTATATGGGATTTTGAAAATAGCCTTTTCTCGATCCTTTTCTATTCGTGGTCCTTCTCGTCCTCCATCTGTAAGCCAATCGAGGGAAAGGCCTTAATTTTGAACCTTTGTTTTTCATTGTTTATTAAGCGATGAATGATGGACTATTTTGGGAGGGTGTCATGAAGAGGTTTGTTCCTGTCCACTCATGAGGTCACCTGACCTAACATGTGACTCACGGCTAGGCTCGGAGTTTAGAGGCTAGGACAAAGTAGGAGGGTTGGACTTGCTAACATCCATGTGCGTTTTATCTCGCACGATGCGCCATGTTTATGGATAATGATACTTTTCAAGTTCTCATAACAATTTCAGATTCAGTTGGCGTTGTTGTCCTTCATGCCAATAATATAGATTTTAAAGATTGAAATAAACGCTCAATTCAAAGTAAAATTTGCTTTTTTGGTACTTTTTCAGTTGTGTAGCTTGGATAGTTTGGGCTAGGATGGCGCTCTAGTTTTGCCTTTCTCTTCCCCATTTAAAACTACGTCTATACCTCATTTGCGTTGCCTTTTCTTCCTTTCCTCTTACTCTGCCCTCCTTCCTTTTCTTTCTTTCTTTTTTGTTTGTTTGTTGTTTATTTATGTATTTTCTTCTTCTTCTTCTTCTTCTTCTTCTTCTTCTTCTTCTGCTCCTCCTTCTTCTTCGTCTTCCTCTTCTTCTTCTCCTTCTTCTTCCTTTTTTGCATCTCCTCCTTTTCATTATTTTGCTTTTATACCACTATTGTAGTACGACTGCCGATAGTCTTACAGCGTCAAAGATTATTTCTGTCCTTATTTTGATACTTAAACTGCTATCATGAAGCTACATGAAATGAAATATTTTCTGAATTTATGAATAAACTGCTCATTTATATGATCACATCATTAAGTACAATTTGGGATAAGATGTTTTATCCATAGAGCCTGAACGGTTCCGACTTGTCGTATCCATGAAAGGCGTGGATTGAGTTAAATCAACAAATCAAACCGGCTGTCATTTTTGTAGCGACTTCTGTATTGTCTCAGAGCCAATCCCGAAGGATACATTAATCCCAGATATTATCTATCATAATCTTCGGGCCTCAACTTTATTTTGATTTCAGTTGCATAAACAATTGATGCAGCATTAGTATGCTTAAGATGTCGAGGGTAAGAGACTATTCTCAATGCAGTTTTAAACAAACAATCGATGCAGCATTAACAATTATGACAAGGGTGAAAGACAGAGATGAATGGAGAACGAGGAGAGAAAGACAGCCAA
Source organism: Mesocentrotus franciscanus (assembly GCA_037976565.1). Taxonomy (NCBI): domain Eukaryota; kingdom Metazoa; phylum Echinodermata; class Echinoidea; order Camarodonta; family Strongylocentrotidae; genus Mesocentrotus; species Mesocentrotus franciscanus. The sequence continues at coordinate 18,596,118 of CP137666.1, read as the reverse complement.
GGAGAAAGTTTGAATCAACCAATCTTCTACAACATCCTGGTTATGCATTTTATATCTTGATCTACAAATATTCATTCCATTTATCAAAGTGAAATGTAGAAATTCATAAAAACATGACTTGCATGGAAGCAGGCGAATGGGAGAAAAGTATTAATCTTTTAATCTTCCACTGTCATTTCATTGTCATTTCTTGAGTTATGGTGGAACTGACGCGTTTTACAACGATTCCGATTTATTATCAAAATTCATAAGGGGCTCTTTTGAAACATTTTCTACACAGCAAACATAATAGGTATCGATATCAGACGCAATGACCGCGTTGCCACAAGGGAAAACTTTATATTGTGAGCAATTATCATTCATATCTCCTATTCAGTGCTATTCTGGTGAGCAACTCTTGGATATATTCGGAATCAACGAGGCCCTGGGGATCTCAGAGAGACAGTTCAACGAACTCTGTCCGGCCATCTTACATCAGATCATCACAGATGCCTGTAACCCTGACAGACATGCTGATGATGTACGTCCCACCCAGACCTTGTCTACTGCGGAAGGTGAAGTTCAGCTCTTGGAGGGGGAGGAGGGAAGGGTAGGTGGGGGTGGGATGGGGTGTAGTTTGTAGGTGAAAATACTTTCCTATATAATGGATAACACAGGGTATGAATTTAAGGGACACAGAGGGCATTGTGCCTGCAGACGGGGGTAGGGCAGGTAAATTTTGGAGGCTGTAAATCACTCCATGAAATCCCTTTCTATATTCCATGCAGCTTTACTATATCAATTGTTGTACTTTAACTATTGCTAGTCGAACCCATTTAAATTAGTCCACATACATATGGTCTGGTGTACGCGGAGATGCACGACAGGCACATGCCCCAAAAGATTGACGAAGAGAGAGAGGGGGAGGGGGTTGAGAGAGAGAGAGAGAGAGAGAGAGAGAGAGAGAGAGAGAGAGAGAACGAAATGAAGTGGGAGAGCAACGTGTACAAACGAAATACCACCCCCCCCCCCCACACACACACACACGCTCCCGTCACTATGGTCGCGTTTATCGACCAAATTTTTGCCTAGAATCAGCGTTTTCAAACGTCTTTCAGGCAAATTTTTAAGGCGATAAACGCAAAGCCCTATTTCAAACGTCTTTAGATATGGGCATATTGTAACGCCGAAAAAGGTGCGTTTTGAATGTGACATACAGCCAGAATCACGTTTCTGAGACACGATAAACGCAAAGCTGTTTTGAACCCCACATACAAATCGGACCTTCCCATATAGCTCTATGGACCTTCCCAGGCTATCCACTTCCAGGGTCAAACGGCGCAAAGCAGCTGCGCAGAGACAAGGCCTTTATTTTGAATCGTGAAGAGACGATAAACGCGACATCCCGAGAATCACGTTCGTATAGTGGGGTTCGATAGTGGGGTTCGATAGTGGGGTTCGATATGTACATATCTGATGGCAAGACCCGATAAACGCACCCTATGTTGCCCTGTTCTCTCACATTACATCAATCTATTATTTTCCTGTGCTCCCCATGACCCCATGACCCCATGATCCCATGACCCCGCCACTTGCTAGTCAAGGGATACGCCCCTATTTCAATCGTGAGGAGATATGGCAATTCCCAAACTCTGTTTACGCAAGAGGGTGTAGATGAGCAAGCAAACGTTAAAATCCCAGAGAGACGTTCGTACCCAACACAAGGAAAGTGGCGGTGCCGTCATTTTAAAGCAAAATCATTACCTCCTAGTAAAAGAAAAAGGTTAACTGAAGTCACTTTCAGCGTCATAAACAACCCCCTAATAGAGTTCAAATATTTAAGGGTAGAGTTTGATGTGGCACTTTCTCATACTACCACGTGACTGAACCCAACCCTAATAGAATACCGAACTCGGTGAACGGTCAGGAGTAGAATATATTTTGTTTGCTGCCTGTATTTGATTCACAGTATAACAACTTGTGAAGCTTTCATTTTCAAACTGGAAAATGCTAAGCAATGATAAAAACGAATGCATATAATATATTGGAAGTTTATCGTTATTAAACACTATCAGTCTGCCCTCGGCGCACTTACCGTTTTATTTTCTTCTTCTTTCATTGTTGCAGTTTATGGTTATGGAACGCTATCTGTGTTCATCGTCACGGCTGTATCAATACTAGCTGTTCTTATTCTACCTTGTCTCAGTAACAAGGTGCAACAATACGTCATCCATGCCTTTGTGGCTCTCTCCATCAGTACTTTGTCAGGAGATGCAGTCATGCATCTTATTCCAGAGGTAAACTTTAAAAATACGATTAATTCGACCGCACAACTCACGAATAACTATGACTATGACTATGGATTTGTAAAAGAATTACAGTAGGATTTGATATGGAATTTCATAAAGGTTTTATCCCTAAGCTGCGTCTGACTGAGCTCATGAGAAATATCACTATGGAAATGTATATTTCAAGCCCGGACCTCCAGTAGGAGCAAAGGTAAAGTCGGCTACCGATTATGACCCGTCGAGTAACTGGTATGACGTCACTACGATTCGTAGCCGATCGGGTGTTACCTCCAGCTGGAAGCTTTTAATATCCTGAAATTTGGATATCACCATTCATATAACACTTCATCTTCCTCACTCAGAATTCACATATTTGAAATTTCCTATCGAATCCTATTTCAATTTTCTTTCAAAAATTCAGTCGTAGTCCGACCGTTAACTTTAGATACAATACATCTTTTAGAGAAGTTATGATTGAGTCTCTCTGTATCCAGTTATAGTGAGCTCGTAAAGTGAAGATTCATTTCCCCCTCTCCCTTCCTCTTTTCGCGTGTCTTTTCTCCATTTCTTTGATATTTCTCTCTTTCTGTAATAATTTTACTTCCTTCTTACATTCACTCAAAGTTTATTAGTCCGTATCCGTGAATGTTGGGTGAATGTTCATCATTCCACTTTTTCGTTTCCTCTCTATCAGCCAGCCGATCACCTACTTCTAAATGACCTGATGAGACATACAGTTAACAACTAAATTACTCATACCCTTACCAAGTTTTGTAATTTTGTTAAGTATGTGAAAAATTGATTTGTCTCGATATTTATGTTTCTTGAGAATGTGACATATTAAAGCTTACATCAAAAAGCATTTAACGAAGGCCCTAATTCAACCAGTCCACCTTTAATTCTTGAGTTACGAAAAACACAAAAAAACATCAAATTACCAAGGGGTATGAATAATTTAGTGGTTAACTGTAATTTGAGTTATTGCACATTGTTTGGGAACTTTCTGTGATGCATGAAATTCCCTTGTATGTATCCAACCTTCTACACTTACAATTTGAATGGCATTATAGCAACTATGGATGATGATGGATGTGGAATTCAAATGAAATCGGACTTGAAGTAATTTTGTCAACGTTGATAGCATCGTAACTTGATTTTTAAGTATAGGTGTGGGATTTCTAACAAAAAGAATTGTTTTATAACCGAGATATTGTAATGATTTGTGTCAGGAAATGTATCACCCAAACTCAAATTTCAAATATAATTTGTTGACAGACTATAATTATCAATTCAATAATTAATCAATGATCTTTCATCTTTTGATTGACCATCTAACATGTCCAGTACTTTTCAAAATATCCATTGAAATCGTCTACAAACATAGTTTCCCAAATCCAGACTTGCGTTTTACATTGACCACATTATCGGAGAAATACCTGTCTCGACACTTTCAAAAGATTCTTGAAACGTATCCCGTCCCAGTAATCTAATATGAGTAAGTTCTACTTGAGTTTCTTAATTTTGTTTCTCGTGCAATGTTCACCAGGCCCTTGGTCTTCACAAACACGGTGGCGATAGCGATGACGGCCATGGACATCATCAACCACATGGTAGCGACTCTCACAGCTTGACCTTTGTCGAAATCGACAGTATGGATGTTATGTTCAAAATGTTGACGGTTCTAGGAGCTATTTATTTCTTCTTCCTCTTCGAGTCGATGATGAATGCCTTGTTTAGCAGAAAGACCAGCGAAGACGCGGAGACAAGAAGATGTTCGCGATTGGTAGAAGTTAGTATTGTAATGTATTTCGTATTGTATTGCATGTGTGTAACCACGAGTACAACAAAAGAAAAGAAGCTCGTGATCTAACTTTGTGATAGAAACAAAGGTACACAATAGTTGGGAAGCATTGGTACTGTAGGGCGCCCTCGGTCTGGCTTTGGGATGAAATGTAATGGAGCAAAGCAATACAGGGGTGAATGGCAGGAATAGTTTTCATTTTATCCAAAAGTAATCTGGTCAGTAGGCTAGAAGTATCCTTGTGTTCTATCTTTTGCTGTGGTTTATGTTGAAAATGATGTCCATAATAAGCAATTTATTTAGTTGATAATATAAATATATACAAATCTATTGCATTTGAAGACAAAAATACTCAATAGAAATATATCTTGCCAAGGGAGGAAGTGGGGGGGGGGTGGATCTCATCATGCGTGTACTATTGATTCTTAATGCATTTTTCGTAATCTTTACAATCGTACCTCAATTCATAATTGTTTTTTTCTCCTCAATGTTTGTTTAGGATTGTGATGAGAAGACATCAGTATTCAATCATCAAGCGGAACAGGTTTGGCTGACTGATGTAGACAATGGTTTACCAAACCTTCCAGAACCAAGTACTCTAACGGTAAACTCTCAAAATACAATATGTGAAAGATATATTTAGAGGAAGGCAGGTCCAAGCTGGTTTTTTCTATACGTAATACCGACTGCATCTAAGATTTTAGTAGGCCTACATCAGGGTCCTGCAACATAAACGGTTACGTTTGATTGTATCTCCCCAGCAGTTTTTGTATCTCCTTCAATCAATCGTAAATTTACAATAAATTGAAACGAATAATTTGTTATGTTACAGATAGAGGCAATGCATGGAAAGATACGATTAATTGGAAGAAGATTGGAGACTCAATAGCTTTTTTACGATTGATTGTTAGTCAGTATTATGTTATACGTCCCTGATCACTTCTAAGAGCTTAGATGAGACCAAAATATGAAGTGAAATGATCCATTTGATGCCAATTTATGTGCAGAACTTCGCCATACTCGGTAACGTGTGGGGAATCAAATGACCAAATACAGGGGTGTACCTTGAACTTGACCCATACTGCAAAATGTATTTAGTCAAATCAACAACTAGCTTAGAACAATTATATCAAATTCACTGGCAATCGTCTAACTGACATTCCCTTCAATATATATATACATTTGTCAACATTTGATCTAACTTGTCTGACAGACTTTGAGGACATAGAATATTCCTTTTACATAATTTTGCCAACATCATGAAATATGGCATCGTTAGTGATACTAGCCGATACTATAATGTATGAATTCTTCTATTCATACGTTCCGTATGTCGTTTTTATTTGTTTACTTTGTTTGTTTTGACAAATAATAATTGTCTATGCTGATTGTTGGTTGCCAGAGTCCACATTTATGACCTTGTACGAAAATCACTCTGACCACAAAATCAATCTTAGTAACAATTATTGGTAAGAATTTGTATGATTTCTAAGCCGTACAGTATACCGTCAAGAATGTAACAGGTCTCAAGTATGACACCCCATATAAAGCTAATTCATATCGGACGCCCCGCCGAAAATTCAACTTGAAATCAAATATATGTAATTCAACGAAAAATCAGGTAAAAGTTTGACAATTATATGGTTTTTCTTTTTGCAAACCCCATCACTTTTTGCAATACCACTGTGGACCTACCAAAGTATAACCTAGTAATATAATGAAACAAGAAACGTGTTTGCTATAAAATTTAGGTCTTTTCCCAATTTCAAAAGGGGGTTTTGTGCATTACACTAAAAAGAGTCACCATTTCTCAACCAACTTTAAGCAACACGCCTTAACCAATTATGCCTTGTACACGATCATTTAAGTCATCAACATCTCTCAACCGAGGTAAAGTAAAAAGATTATTAGAAGGAAAAAATCATTATATACGATGCATGTGACCACAATTTTTCATCCTAACATGCCTTATATACGATTGCACGTGACTACCATTGCCCAACCAATTCAATTCAATTCAAGTCAAAATCATTTTATTCTTGAACATCAAATAAAACATCAGATTGTACATTCGTGAATAATTACATTTGAACAAGAAAAGGAGGACAACAAAAAGTATACACTTGAAAATAGGAAGCCTCCAGATTATTACATTGTGTGTACATGTCAGATGAAAACACATTGTATTCAACAACAAAAATACTATATATGTATCATGCCTTGCATAAGATTGCACGTGAACACCATGTCTTACATGACACGTGACCATTTTATTAGACGAATGATATTAATTATGCATCGTGTTTAATTCCATAGCCTCTGTCGGTAAACATGAATGGCAATAACGACGTGGAAGAACGATGTCTTGAAAGTCTAGTTCAGGAGCAAAGGATGATGAAAAAAGATCATTTCTCATGAGAGGTAAAACATCATTTTGTCATACCATAATCAAGATCTGCTTGATTAATCTAAGGCATATTTTGTTCAATAATTATTAAGAAATATTTAAAGAATCGTTTCATATTTTGATGACAAAACGCCAGGCAGATAAAAGATAGCATTGATTTTTAAAAAGAAAGAAATACAGATATATAACAGAAAATGTATTTTCAGTGAGTCCTTGTGGATATGCACTGTTCTGTTTTTAAATTAATATTATATGCAGATATCATGCAAATTGGTACAACAGAATTGAGAAGATAGATAAACATCTTTTCCTTTTGTTAAAAACAGCCTTTTAATTCAGGGCTTTGTATATGTATGTTATCATTATCAGCGAAACTGAATATTGAATTGTTCAACGGGAAATCTCTTGTAAGGATCACTTACGTAATCACGTAATCACGTTTAGAATGTTTCAAATATATGGTACTTTGAATCAGACTCCTCATTAACGAGGACCACTCCCATGCAATTAATAACATCGGATCTTTAACATAGCATTTGAAAAAAAATCCTGCAATATATATATGAATTTGTTTTCGCTAAAAAATAATCGAACCTGCTATAGCGAACACATGTACAGAAAGACAACGTGTCTATGGAGACCATATTTTTGTGACCCTTGAAAAGTGTTTCCCTGTGAAACATGTATTTTTCTTGTCCTCCTTCGGTGAACTTCATGGACCGTATCCTTAGTCAAAGAAAGACAGGGTAACAGCGGTTGATTTTTTTTTCTCCTCAGGAATGACGCCTGTTTCGATCATGGTGTTGATAGGGGATTCCTTACACAATGCACTTGATGGATTAGTAATAGGAGCTGCTTTCACATCCAATATATTTGTAGGAGTATCGACGAGTATCGCTGTATTATGCCATGAAATACCTCATGAGCTAGGTAGGTATGATGTGGTCATCGATATTAATTAATTGATTGCTGAAGTTTGATAAGTATACTTAATGGACATGTATAAGATAGGAAAACGTTGTTAAGATGCAGTTTACACCCTGGTTATCTTCACTCTTTTTTTTTTATAAAGCCTTTAACGTCTAGGGTATTTTTTTTATTTTTTTATATTAATTTGTAAATCCAGATTAATGATTGTTTATTTGTTGGTTAATTAACTGATCTATTGATTTGCCCATTGTGAGGAACAGATATTTCTGACAGTTTTAAATAGAAGCACTCATGTGTAGTAAGAGAAATTGCGTTGATATTCATTATTTTAGAGCTATTATCATAACTAGAGAAGCAATTGCGAATTCTGTACCATTGTCACAGTCAAGTACAAGGAAATTTACCATCCATATTTTATTGTTTTTCATCTTTACCTTTATCGATCTAAAGGTGACTTTGCTGTTCTCATAGAGAATGGAATGAGTTATGGACGAGCTGTATTCTGGAACTTCGCGAGTGGTTGTTCTGCCTTCATAGGCTTATATCTAGGTATAATTATTGGAACTCGAGAGGGAGCCCAACAGTGGCTTTTCGCAATCACTGCTGGATTTTTCCTCTATATTTCAATGGTTGATTTGGTAAGATTTTATTTTTGTTTCAGTAATTATTTAATCAAAGATTATTACTATACCGTCTGCTTCTCCATAAAATTTCCTTCTTGAAAGTATCTCCTTTTTGTATTTACTATCTTTGTTTACTCTTTCTTGTGATTTTGATTGTAATTTTCGATAAAAACTCGGCTTCCTCTGTTCATCCCTTACTTTAGCTTCTTTCCCTATCGTTTTCACTATGCAGTTTTCGTTTAGACATTACGCCAGACTATTACAATTCATTCACCCTTTCTCAATCCACTCATTTTTAGCATATCGTGTATAAGGTATCCTTACTAGTCTTTAAAAAAATATCACAATATTTTATACTACGGCTCAGATTCGGCGTTCAAAAGAGGTATATAATTAACCATAATAAACAAATGACAACGGTTAATTCAATGCTTTGAATAATAAATGTGAGATGGCATTATTCTATAAAGCAGTGGTTTCATAACTCTGGTAGTTTTTTGCTAGATTTATATTTGCATTTGTTACTATAAACTGTGATCTGTCAAGAAAGTATAAATGGAAGGTTGGTATTGTGTACCATAAAAAAAAACTAACATGTTAAAGCCAAGTGCTGTAGTATGAAATGTCATATTCTTAAATATTTGGCGATACGCCAACAACAAATGAATAAAAATAGAAATAAATGCTTGAATACGCAGCCACATACATTTCCATTCGTTCCCTATACAAACACACAACAAAAACAATATCCTTATCAATGAAAACGGCTACTGACAGGTTGAAAGGATTTTCCTGTTCGCCATTTTGCAGTCGAGGGTAAAAATAGTATCACAAACTGTGAATAGCCAACCAGGCAATATTGGTCAATTTACAGATGCCAAATATAGTCATTGTCATTCTTTTTCAGCCGCCAGAAAAAGGCTGACCTTTTGGCCGAGTTTATTTTTATCTTTTTGAAGATTTTTTTTTATTTCAAGGCTTCCTATCATAGCACGACTTTTGCAAATCTATGTATATATAATGCGTGAACGAGATGAGTACATTGAGCAATGAAAAAACTTCCTGTGCATCGTAGCAAGAGTTATTAAAACCCATTCTAGGACAACTATCTCTGGACAACTAGCCCCGGACAGTTTATCCCTAGGACAACTACTCCCTAATTTCATTACCACATAGGTAGATATCTGAAGGTAATTTGGGGAATTTTAATGGGGAGTCGTTGTTAAGGGTAGTTTTATGACTGTGTTGTGCCCGGCGATGTTAGTCCGGGGTAGTGTTCATAGGTAGACGTCCGGGATAATTGTCCGGGGCGTGAATGGTCCTTATACAATTGTAGCCACAACCGCGTGGGCAGCCGAGGTGAGGTTTCTGTTTGCTGTAAAAGATCACTCTACAATACATTCCCTCTCATTCCCTTCTTTCCCTTTAGAGTATCGATGGGTTGTATTTGCACTAATTTTGTTTGTTTGATTTATTTCGTAGTTTGGTGGAATGTTACGGAAAGATGATAGCAGTCATGGTCACTCTCATGGTTCATCATCGCATTCGTTGAAGAGATCGCCTGCGATGAGTAATAGACATAGCTGGCTACAGGAGGTACGGATGCACTCTAAACAAAAGTTGGGTAAAATTTTACCCATTATCCACCGATTTTTACCTAAAATATTTGGTCAATATTACCAAGTTAATCCAATGGATGGGGCAAATTTTACCTAATTTATTTTAGAGTGTGGTGAGAGGCAAAGGATGTAACCCTTTTTAATAATCATAGTTTACAAAAGGAATAAAATAAATAGCTATAAATATATCAATTTACATCAGAAGAGGAAAATAGCAAGATATAGGCCCACAACATGAAGAAACAAATTAAAATGTCTCTGTGACAAGAAACAAACGATCTCAAAGCAGATCTAAATTAATGACAATTATAATTTGATCTCAAAATGATTGAAAAATAGTCGTTAAAAAGATTATAAAGAACATTATCGAATCAACTTTATTATTTCCTATAATTCTTTAATAAATATGTGAGTCAGTGCAAACTCTAACTTTTTATTCTCATGCATATATTACAAAATACAACTTCAGAAGTTTATATTTCACATCATAAAATGTCATAATATATTTTCATCTGCATTATAAATCAGTCTATAATTATTAATTCATATCAATGTAGTATTAGAAATCGTAAATTGTTGATTCATAATTCTCACTCGCGTGATCTTGTCTGCTGTTTGTGAAATGTTATCCACAGATGGCGCTCAACGAGAAATCGGAGAAGAGATCCAAGTTCTTAGTTTTCATCTGTCAGAATATTGGTTTATTGTCCGGCTGGGGCATCATGTTTCTACTTTCGTACTACGAGGAAGAGCTTCTGCATCTGAAGATATTCAACCGTTGACGAGATGTCGTTACTCCATCTACCCATCCTTCACTGACGAAATCCTTCTTTTGATGGAAAGGATGAACTTCAGAAGATCATGTTTGAGGAAATATCGATTGAAAAGCTGCACTTTTATCATATTTCTTATCATTTTTCTGGACTCCAAGCTTTATTGTTTTATTCAGTTTCCATTCGATATGGAATACAGGGATGGCAGGCTAAAAAGAAGTATTTTCTGAATGTATTCTTCGGAACATGTGTGTGATATATTTGTATTTACCCACTCATTGCATGTTCCCTACAACTGGAATAGAGATAAAACATTGAAATACTTAATGAGAAGTAATGTGAGCTAGGGCCTTCATTAATAATTTTCCCGGGAGAGAGAAACAACTCTAAAATTGAGTGAGAAAATCATTTTCATATTCAGATAGCGGAAACTAGTGGTGCATTATAAGGCTTGATATTTGATTTGTACAGATATGAGGTAATAGTTGCATGAAGATCAATAGGTTCTATTTTTTCAAAGATGAGGGAGAATGTTGCCTCACTTTAGACCACCCCCCCCCCCTATCGTCAAGTTGGATTTGTTGAAAGTAATAATAACTATTGAGCATTCATGCAAAACAAAATTCGGAAATAGATAACGTAAACACATATGGCTCTCACAAAGCATTAAAAAAAAAGATTTACTTGATTTCAGAAACTTTTTCCGTAAACAAAATAACCTGAAGTGTAGATTTTTCTCAAAATATCACTGATTGACCTCATAAAGTAGGGGGATGAATTTATGATTTAAGAATACTAATAGACATGATAAATGATATTTGACCTCATGAAAGTGTCTCATCAGTAACATGTACACGTCGAGTGGTTTGTTTTGAATTCCTACATAAAGAATCCCAACAAGAATCAAAATATACCTAAGGTTTCATGAATCCAGAGAAGCAAACATGTTTGTCTTGTTTGTCTGTTTATATATTTAATAAAAACCTTTTAAATCAGCACTGACAGGTATTCAAGCCTATCATTTCGCTTTTGATTATACCCAGTAGTCTTTCATTGGTTTTTTCCGTCTTTCAACAAAGCATTAGTTTTATTTTACACTGTGTTTTTTGCTGTTCAATTAATCTCTCTCCATCCAAACGAATATAAATGTGTCTATTCGTTATCGAATATTTTTGTTGATTAACTTTTAATTGGCCGGGTGATCTGGGGTGCCCCTACATGTTGACAAGTCTTGTTTCACATTTTTTTTCGGGCAAACTTGTTGTCAATTTTGATCCAACACTTCCTTTTGAAATGTTCAGGCGACGTCCATGATTTGTGAATGATGGTCGGAATAATAATCAGCTCCAGTAGTGGTTCTTGAGTGGGGTTGGGGCTCATGTCTCCCCCAATACAAAAAGTAAAAACATTCTCAATTATAAATGAATTTAAGCGAGGCGAATGTACAAATGCGAGCAAAACCCTAAGCAAAACTTTACAGGCTTCCACCCAAAGCCCCCTCCCTATTATACTTCTAGAACCGCGCCCCAATCTCCCACCAACAAATTTACAACCTGTTCTTTCAATACTTACCTAAGTTTGATCCGAGAGTGACATATATTTTAGTCACGTCTAAGGTATAAGTGCAAGAAGCTTCCAAAGTTAAACTGATATTTCGGAAGTGATATTCGTCCCCACTTTCACACAACAGCATTATAGCAGCTGGCTTTTGCATGGGTATCTCAAAATTATGCGCTCTGTACACGTTGTGAAGTCATGGTCATTTTCAAAAGAATAGTGTTAAGAATATGTATGAAATGAATGAAATAACTTGTTAATGAAAGCTTGCTAATGAAACGAGCCTTAACACTTCCGGTGCCTATACGTCAACCCATTCAGACACGCTATATCTATTGAAATGAAGGCCATAGTGTCATTTTAAACAATAACAAACATGTTTTTCTATAAATTTATGAATAGAAAACCATAAGTTGTTAATTTCAGAGTTATGTTAGATTCTATGAGTAATTCTTGAGCATATTATGGAGTAGAACATGCAATATTTAAAAACTGATTCATATCTGTTAAATAAATGATATATTTTAAGATGTCTTGTCTTTTAATTTGATTTGATTTGATATGATATTCATTTATTTTAACATTTATATCATCTAGGGCAGGGGTGGCCAACCTTTTAAAGCTCGCGGACAACAGCTAACGATTGGCGATTTTTGTTGTTGCTATTTTGAACCCCCGTATTAAAGTGAGGTTTTCCTGGAATCTACTTACACAATGGAGACCATAAAAAGCAGTGCATGATAACGTCTTTTTAATTCAAGTAACAGTTTAATACAAAGTTATATCCAGAGTTATCATGTGTTTTGTTAAGTTAACAGATGAGTTGAATATCTTCTCACAATATGCACATCACATTTTCACTGGGCAGCCCAGGGGCGTTTAAACCCCTAACCCCCGTAGATCCGCCACTGATATTTACAAACGTTACTGCGTGTGGAAATTACAAACTGAAATTAACACGGCGAGTGATGTTAACGCTTTGGAGACGACGGGCTTCTACAGAAGCCGAGCGAGTTGTTAAGTCTGTGACGACGGGCTTCTACAGAAGCCGAGATATATCCCTAATATGTTGACAAAGTTTTCCAGCTTATTATTAGCTATTATGTGCTAAAGTTCTTTGAAGTATTATTTAGATATATTCATTCATCTCATCTATTAAAAAATAATAAAGTTACGTGGAAAAAATCGAGAAAAAGTGATATCATTTCAACTTTACCCTAAGTTAGTGTTCGGATCGAAAAAGGCCCTCGAAATACCCGTACAGCTGGAGGCGGACGCGTACGCGCGCGTCCGTTCTATATTCTTGCCAGGATTATTGCTTCGACGAGCAGGAACATAGCGCATGCGCAGATCATTTGGAAATCTGGCCCAGCTATACAGCTAAGTTACGTAAGAGGAACAATAGACGTGTAAAGGTCATTGTCATGGTTATAAACTCCAACAATAGAAGAGCGGGTATGTATAGATTTTTTCTCAATGATCCTTGTATACTGTACAAGTGTACATGTATAGTGGGTTAACTCAGATATAACCCTTTTTTTTGGGGGTCTTGTTGTTTTGCAGTTGTCGTTACTGTTTTCAAAGAATGTTTACGGGATCACGTTCCGAAGTACTCCCAAATAAAAAATTGTTATGAAACAAATAACGTAGAACCAGATTTTGCCCTATTTGAAATAATAATTCAAAGATATAACAATCATGCAAGATAAAAGAATGAGCAAAAAGATGTGATGATGCAAAATGTCACAAACAGATGATTATGAGAAATTATTGTTTCTCTCTCTTTCCTCTCTCTGTATGTCTCTCTCTCTCTCTCTCTCTCTCTCTCTCTCGCTTTCTCAGCGCCATTTTCCATCTTCATCTCTGGTACTGTTTTCCGTTCCGCTATTTGCTTTTATTCCGAAAGTATTCCTTTCGATCTTGAGATAAATTATTATACCGTAACCTCGATATGAAGAAGAAAAACACGGAACGAGCGCCTTTTTATATCGAAATAAGAAGAATATTACTGTACAATAATTATAAAAAGTAAAACTTTTGAATGTAAATCATGATAAAAAATGGAAACTAAAGAGGAATCCAGATCGAGCGGGTGGGGTTGATCGGAGAGACAAAAAGCGTAATAATAAATAACAATACGCCCTACTTTCTCCCTCTCTCGTTTTCTCAATGTCTTTTCCATCTTCATCTCTCGTAGTGTTTTCTGATCCGCGATTTTTGATGAGATCGCGTTTCGACGTACTCCTAAATAAAAATAGCTGATCATAATTATAACGTAGAACCAAATTTGACCCTATCTGAAATATTCATTCAAATATATAACAACCATGGAAAGATAAAGGAATAATACAAATGTGATTTAGTAAAATGTCACAGACGAAAAGATGACATGAGAAAGGATTGTTTCTCTCTCTGTTTGTCTCTTTCTTTGTCTCTCACTCTTTATAACTTTCTTCTTTTTTTTCCTTGCTCATTTTCTCTCTTTCTCTCTCTCTCTGTATTTCTCTCTCTTTCTCTCTCGCTCGCTTTTCAGCTCCATTTGCCATCTTCATCTCTGGTACTGTTTTCCGTTCCGCTATTTGCTTTTATTCCGAAAGTATTCCTTTCGATCTTGAGATAAACTATTATACCATAACCTCGATATGAAGAAGGAAAGCACGGTACGAGCGCCTGATGATATCGAAATAAAAAGAATATTACTGTACAATAATTATAAAAAGTAAAATTGTTGAGTGTAAATCATGATTTAAAAAAACTGAAGAGGAATCCACAGCGGGGCGGTTGGTGTTGATCGGAGAGACAAATATCATAATAATAAATAACAATACGTCCAACTTCTCTCTCTCTCTCGTTTTCTCAATGTCATTTTCTATCTTCATCTTTTGAGATCGCGTTTCGACTTACTCCTAAATAAAATTAGATGATCATAATTATAACGTAGAACCAGGTTTGACCCTATCTGAAATATTCGTTCAAATATATAACAATCATGGAAAGATAAAGGAATAATATAAATGTGACATAGTAAAATGTCACAGACGAAAAGATGACATGAGAAATGATTTTCTCTCTCTGTATGTCTTTCTCTATATCTCTTGCTCGCTTTCTCAGCGCCATTTTCCTTCTTCATCTTTGGTACTGTTTTCCGTCCAAAAGTATTCCTTTCGATCTTGAGATAAATTATTATACTATAACCTCGATATGGAGAAGGAAAACACAGAACGAGCGCCTGATGATTTTGATATGAGAAGAATATTACTGTACAATAATTATAAAAAGTAAAAATCAGAGCTGGGGGTGATCGGATATTCGGAGAGACAAATATCATAATAATAAATATAGTACAGACTACGTCCAACTTTCTATCCCTCCCGCCCTCTCTCTCCCTCTCTCTCTCTTTCTCTCCCACTGTCTGTATGTATGTCTGTCTTTCTCTCTCTGTCTTTCTGTCAATGTCGTTTTCCATCTTTATCTTTCATGTTGTTTTCTATTCCGACATTTGCTAGTATGCCGGCATCATTCCTACCTTGAGACAAATTATTATAACATATCCCTGATAATGTACACAAAATTATACCTTATATTTATTATAGGGAACGAAAATAGAGAACGAGCGACTGATAATGTCGAAATGAGAAGAATACTACTGTACAAAAATTATAGAAGGTAAAGGTTGTGTTTTGAATGTAAATCTTTGTTGCGTCAAAATAAAATGATACGTTCATTTATGTTATTGACAGAAATAATATACATCGGACATTATACTTTATCACAAAAGGGTTATTTAGAAGAAGGTGGACAACATTATAAGAGAAAGAATAAAACTTTCTCTTTTATTTATAAAAAAATAAATAGCATAAATACCAAAACCGAAGAAATCTTGAAGAGGGAGACAAGAAAAAATAAGTATGAAAAGGACACAACAAATTACACCAAAAAAAGATAGGATTCTAGAGCGGAAGATGATAGGGAAACGTAATAGTTTGTAAGTATTGGCAAATTTTGACAATTATAGTTTGTAAGTATTGACAAAGTATATACAACCAAAAAGTATTTTAGACCTATATAGAATATACGAAAAGAGTTATGTCTTAGGTCCCCTACAGCTAATTACGTAAGAGGAACAATGAACGTGGCCAAGGGTAAAGTTCGTTGTCATGGTTCTAAACTACAACAATAGAAGAACGGAACGGAAGTTACGTAAGAGGAACAATGAACGTGGCCAAGGGTATAGTTCGTTGTCATGGTTGTAAACTCCAACGGAAGTAACGAGTTAACAAAGTTTTATTGACATGATAGGTTGAACGAGAACACAGATGGAGACGAAGACAAATAAATTGAATTCTCACGTTGTTTGCATTTCTTTCTTTATTGTTTCGTAACATAATGAATTACTATATTTTCAATATCATTTATTTTCGAATAAATAAAAGACTACCAAGACTACGGCGATTAACTCCTTATTAGCCACACCCTTTCAAAAAAAAAAAAACACAACAACGCGATGCCGATATAAAACACACTGAAGCACAATTCCATTTTCACGAAATTCCTGACGTATTCAGAGAGGGAGGAGGGAGACAGAGAGAGAGAGACAGACAGACAGAGACAGACAGAGATAGATAGATAAATAGATAGAAAGAGAGAGAGAGATGATTGTGATGAATTATGATTTTGTTCTAATCTCTGTCATTCATTTAGATCTTTCCATTACAAACAAAACAAATCAAATATGCGTACAAAAATTCAATAAATATTTTATTGATACAGCAACCTCATATCAAAATAGGGTTCTAAGAGATGTATAGATAGAGAAAAAATAAACAAAATTAAGCGGGAGGCAAAAACTAAAACAAAATGAATATTTCAAATTATGAGAAACGAAGTCGAAAGCATTCAAAGTAAATATTATTTTTATTTTCGAGAGTAAAACAATGTTCATCTCAAAATTCATTTCCCAAATAGTCCTATATTTGATTTGCACATTTAAAAGAAAGGGCATTTAGTGTAGATCATGGCATAATGTTGGTCAGAATATAGTTACAAAATGTGTCGAAAACCCATGTAAAACGAAGGCCTATTATTTATGGCTCGGTTGATAATCGGCCGAGCTTTAGCAGACGACAATCATTGACAATGGGGAAATGAATGGAGGTATCGACCGATCTGCGCGTGCGGCGGTGCTTACGCAATTTGTATTGTGAGTGTATTGAAAAGGAAAGACGTGAAGCTTCAGCAAAATAAGACGGCAATTTCCTCAAAAATAACAGACCTTATTTTTCGTATTGATGAACAAAACTTATATTTTTAGAAAGAAAAAAGTCTGATCTTTAATTTTTACATTTACTAAAAATCACGAAAATGACTGAATGAGGCGCAATGAGCAATGAAAGTAGAAAGCACCGCCAAATTGTCCATTACTGGCGCTGTAACCGAAATCGCTTCGTCACAGGGGAAACAATCGCCGTGCGCGGGCTCGCTCTCAAAGGGTTAATGTCGTTATCTGATTTAATGTAATGAGAGGGAATTTGAGGTGTTTTGTATCAACCACGTAACGAGTCAATATGTTGTGAATGATAAAAACAAATTATGAAAAAAGAGATAGCTGTGTGTAAATGTTTTACCATATTTCATCGCTGCTATGCGGGCCGCATTTCATTCATGAGCTATTTTTATAATTATTTTTTTCAATGCTCCGCGGGCCGCACCAGAAGAGCAGGTTGGCCACCCATGGGTTAATGTTTCTTCAACCATGTTGTCAACCTCACTTTCTTAGGATGACGAAAATGTAGCGCAAAAGAATGAGCTGCATATCTGATTTATCATATAGAATTCGAAATATTTGAATCTATTTTTGATGTGTAATGATTTGCATTGTAGATAGCTGCCATTGAAATTATTCTGAATTGATTAACATGTAATGTATCTTTGAATGAATTTTAAGTGAATATTAACGAAAGTGTTATATGTATATCATTGAAAGAATTGTGTCAAAATTACGCTTTCTTTTGTGTGTACAGAAATTTTATTTTGTGAATAAGATTCTAATAAAGCATGAGTTAATAATCTAAAATACTATGTTCGCGTCTTTTCTTACAGTAGTCTTCCGTAAACATGAGATAGTGGAATCTCGACAAATATATGACTTGTGATTTAATCACTGACCTAGCTATACGGAGCTAATTAAGAAACTACTATCTCGAGATCGATTTTGAAATACGAATAAAAGAAATGTGATTTAGAATTATTGACAGAGGAAATATTGGCTCCTCTAAGGCAAACAAAAATACATATAAAACGAGAAATGTTCTGTACTCTTCATTTCATATTTCCTAATGCCACGCCAGTTTGATTGATATACACAACTAACAGTTGCCTGGTAATATTACCCTTCCTACTTGCCAATACCTTCCCTAAATCGCAGCTCCGCACGTTTTTAGCCCATCAATTTCCGGCGAAAAAAGTTAAGACCATGTACTTTAATTTCACACGCAAAATGATTTCGCTCGCACAGCTCTTTCGTAATATCACAAGTTTATCCTACTCCCTGTAGAATATTAGGAGATGTGTATGTATGTCAGTCTGTCTGTTCCTAACATCCATTAGTTCAACCCCGTCGAAGGCTTTGTAATATCGATATAATTAGTAGTCTTGTCTCATTTTCAATTTGGAGCTCTACGGCCTGTCTGTTTAAGTGGTATATTAAAAGCCCACTTACGGTTCGATTGACAGGGAGAGATAGGGGCGGAGAGAGATGGAGAGAGAAAGAAAGAGAAATAGAGAGATAGAGAGAGAGAGAGAGCGTGCGAAAATTGCAATATGCATTTGCAATACGTTTGTCAAGGAGTAAATGCATATTGCTTTAATAAGACAAGGATTGGTACAAAAATGAAGAAGAAAGCTGAGAAAAGGAGAGAGAGAGAGAGAGAGAGAGATAGATAGAGAGAGAGAGAGGGAGAGAGGGAGAGACAGAGAAGGAGAGACAGAGAGAGAGAGAGAGAGAGAGAGACGGAGAGAATGGGGGAGTGAGGAAGAAAGGGAGCTCGATTGCATCATATGCAAATTATAAATATTTTTAAACTAGCAACTTGCAATGATGATGTTACGGAGTAAAAATGAATGTATTGATTTAGTTTTTTTAGGGACAAAAATAATGGGTTAACGACTGGTACAAAAAAAAAAAAACTTTGAGACATAGATGGAGAGAGCGAGGGAAAGAGAGAGAGAGAGAGAGAGAGAGGGGTACATTTTAAGGAATCTTCATTTCAATTTGATACAATAACAAAAAAAACGATCATATGATTTAAGCATGCACAGCAGCGATTTGTTACGATGTCATTTTTCAATTGTTGCATAAGAAATACAATTCGTACACAATGGTAGTAATGTGATCCTACAATAAAATTTGATCCGCAACACGACCAGTCTAAATCCAGAGGTTGGTAAGTGCTTAGATTGTGTCGTTAGTATGAGAATCTCACCTTGACTACCCCATGTTGCCAACAATACAATTGGATTTGATGAGACTTAATAATTTGTCCGGTAAAGCCATTTTGTCAATAGACGTATTAAGACAATTGAGATTCATAACCGAGGTCAAGTATCGCGCACTGTGACCCCCGCCGCGATAATATTTGTATCTTTCATTCCTTGTTTTAGGGTGATCCGCGGCAATGTTGTAATATAATACAAGGAGATGTCGTTGTTTAGGGGTTCATTCACTTGACTCTCAATCCAAGGTTGATGGTTCTTTTAGCAACACATTAATCTATACTTTCCACTATCCATGCAACATAAGTTATTAATGGGCACCCGGTAGGATGCCTGAATCTGATGTCCGGGGTAATATTATAGCCTACACGTATTTGTAACGCGCTTAGCGACATCGTCGATGTATTAAGCGCTATGAAAACCCTGAATATTATTATTATAGTTATTATTATTATTATTATTATTATTATTATTATTATTATTATTATTATTATTATTATTATTATTATTATTATTATTATCATTATTATTATCATTATTATTATTATTATTATTATTATTATTATTATTATTATTATTATCATTATTATGATATTAAACTTTTTCAGGCCATAAGTTCTCTGTTTTTCTGCTTTCAAATGAAAATCCGACCTTAACAGACAAACTATTCTAAAAGAAAACAGAAAAATCAGAAAAGCTGACTGGTAAAAGTGGGAACGAAAGCTGAACAAAAATAAGAAAGTCATAACGTTGTGAAAGTTGTAATCAATTATACGGAAGGGCACTTCAAATGGGCTGAATCAGTAATGTCACTGTGACGTAGTGCCAGACAATTTGTCAATACACATAATGACCAAAAATGCAAATGTTCAAAGTGTATGAATCAGGGGGTCTTTTCTTTGCTGAGGACTTATAATAATATGCTATCCATAATATATTTTCAGTATTAAATGCCCCAAAGGAGAACACAACAGAAAACAAATTCATGATATTTTTGTACATGACAATAGGTACAGTTGTTCATGACTACGTCACAGTCAACTGACCGAATTGCCCATTTGAGATTCGCATTGATTTAGTTTTCTTATATTTTAAACATTCATAACTCCTTTATTGGACTTGGGGTGAATTCACGAGTTCAATGAATATTTGATAATGATAAAAAAGTACTGGGAGAACATTCAAATATTGTATATACATATTCAATAAATCCTGGTTTGTATTTATTAGCCCCGTTGCACAAAACTTACCATTGATGGTAAATTTGCCATCAATATTAATTACCATGGCAACATCACTCAACAGCCAATCAAAGCAAAGTTTCAATAGAAGTTACCATTAATGACGAAGTTACCATCAATGGTAAGTATTATGCAACAGGGCCCAGATCAGATTAGCTTTAATATAATATGTAACATGTAATGCAGGCGCTAGTCTGTCATTTAATTGAAACTGAAATGGGAAATATTATTGAACTACTTACTGTAAATTAATAAGAAACAAAACGTTAAAGTTTATCGTTTTAGATTCTTGATAGAAGTTTGCAAATTTTTCCTTGTAATACCGATGTTTACATGTATGATAATAAAGTGGCACAGACGTCTCACCCACGTCAGGGCGGTGTTATTTCTAGCAAGATAATCTCATATGATTTACCTGATCATCTTCAAGACATTAGGAGAAGAGACAGCTTAGTGGGTGGATAGAGTATTGATCTTGGAAGGCATGGGTGTCGATCACGGGGGATGGGGGGATATATCCCCCCAATATTTCAGGTGGGGGGATGGCCTGTACAATCATCCCCCCTAATAATTCACCATCAAAAAAAAATGAAGAGAAAAATTAATGATGAAAGCCCGATGAGAGACTGAGTAGTTAATGGTTATTACTCGCAAGATGACCATCAATATACACATTTTGCTATCTCATTTTCATAATACATACATATATAAATAGAAAACGAAGTAAATGAGACAACCGTATATGAGACAAAAATAAATTGAATTCTCGCTCATACGGCTTCATCAGGATTGATGAATTTATTCAATTTATTCAATCAACAGCGTCATAGAAATGCAGTGCGCCAAATGCAAAGCCACAGCGTTAAAAAGCAACGAGCTAAATGTTAAGCGCGAAGCGCAAAAGTGCAAAAAGTAGTAGAGAGTGGGAGAGAGAGATAATGAGAGACAGAGAGGATAATAACCCAGGTAGCAAGCCCATGTGGAACCCACATGGGTCCCATATTCTCTGAAACATGGGCCCCATATGGAAAACCATCTGGGGCCCTAAGGCATCTGCACCCAAGAAACATATGGGAGTCTGGGACCCATATGGGTAAACCCATATAAGACAGATGGGACCCAGATGGGACCCATACCAAACTGGGCCCAAATGGATATGCCCAACTTAATCCCATCTGGTACCCACATTGGTTAACCCAGATATATCCCATGTGGGTTAACCCAGATTTTCCTCATGTGTTACCCATATGGGCATATTCATATTCTACCCATATGAATACGCCCAGCTCATTCCCATCTGGGACCCATAAGGGCTGGCCCAGATAGATCCCATATGGGTTACTAAATATTGGCCCCATATGGGATACATATATGGGTTCCATTTAATAGCCCAGATGGCACAAGTGACCCAGATCATCCCCATATGGGCTTGCTACCTGGGAAAAAGGGAAAAGGGGAAGAAACGGGCAGAAGAAAAAAGGAAGGGGAAAGAGAAAAGGAAGAAAGACAAGAGAAAGAGGGACATATATATTCCAGCATTTCCTTCAGGGAACTGATATGAATGGACGATGAAAACAGAGGTTGACTTTAAAGTAACCTACAATGAAATATTGCTCATGTTTATTTCTTACAATGTCAAAATTACTTTACGGGATCCCCCTCCCTAAAAAGCTTAGGCATGGGTGATGGTAGGTATGAGGTTAATGCATGATCAGGAATTGGTTGAGTGGATGGAAAAGAAGTGAGAAATAAGCTGAAAGAAACATGGAAAATTGCCATGGAATGATGGAAGGCAATGTGAGACAGGCCCAACATGTTCTAAAACAAGTAATACAACAGAATACTTCAGTTCGATATTTTGGAGAAAGATTATTATGTCACAACTTATTTTTGTTTTATTGAAAAGCTGATGTAGGCCTATGTATTGTATTCAAACGTAACAGGCATAAGATAGATAAGGTGTTTTTGAAGGTTAGAATGTTATTAAGTTTGAAGTTTTGTTTATCACACCCTTCCAATAATAATGCACCTTTTAAGACTGGTTATAGTTTTTGGAAAAGAAATAGTGGTCTGGTCAGGGCCTTAGGGAATATTATGCTTATATTTTAGAGCGTATCTGGTATGATAAGTATATCTGGGTGAAGAAGGAGATAATGGAAGTTTGTTGTTTGGTAGTTGGAACGTAAGTTTTATATTATGTTTTTAAGAAACAGACAGTTTGTATGAGATCAGGAGTGGAAATTTTCTGTCATTTTGAGAACCAAATTTTGCATCAGTGATATTCTGTTTCATTGAATTGAGTTTCCGCAGATTTAATTAAAGAAGGAAGAGTCAAATAAGAATTTTTTTAATAAATAGGAAGAAAGTCAAATGAAGAACAAAAGAGCATATTTTTTCATTTACTAATGAGAACTATGTTTTTGAGATCTCCTTACACAGAATATTGGAATGGGTTTTTCACGATGAATGTTGTTTGGAGACATCAATATTCATAAAATGTATGTTTCTATCACCAGGAAATAAAGAATTTTCTGTCTACATGAACCTTTCCTGGTTGCTTATTAATGCATTTGCCCACTGGTAACATAATACTTTCACAAGTTGATATCCCTCACCATTGGATTTTTTTGGTAATGTCTAAATTTCGTTAAAAAATAGATGATATCAGTCTGGTAGGCCTACACTGCAGGCAAGAGTCAGGACTAACATTTAGCATGTTATTAATTTTATTACCACTCTTATATTCTCTGAAATGTTATCTTTATTGAGGGTGACTTGAAAAACTTAATAACTTGGAAGGGAGGGGTGCAACCTGCCACACGCTTCTACCTATTGGTTGCTTTGATCCATTGCTGAAAATATTTTGGCACCTATCATCCCCCCCAACCACGGATACAAATCGACACCCCTGTTGGAAGGCCGGGGTAGCGGGGTTTGATCGCCATGATTGTGCTACGCAAGGTGCTACTTCAGGTTGTTGTGCTCTGGTGTATAAGTCACCGCAGTGTGGATCACAAGGTACGGGGCTCAAATCCCTGCCAAAAAAGTATTTCGTCCCTTCGCAAGACATTAATCTGTATTTGCCACTCTCCAGACATGCAGGTGAGGGAAATGGATACCTGTTAAGAAGAAATTTTCTTGAACGCTTAAGCGCCTTTTGTATCATGGCAGCTCGGTTAAAGCCTGGGTGTTGGTATGATATGCTTTCTCAAGCACAGTAGAGTATACTATAGCTACATTATGCACCTTTTCTTAATAAAATCGACAAGTTTGATAGAATTCAAGAAATTGCCTTAATTCATTTAAGAACACCCGCAGATACATCATCTATTATATAAATGTAAATTACCTAGACTTTCAACAAATTTGACTAAACTAATACTGAGATACCGCATGGTTTCATATCAATCCGATGCGTATGTTTTGGCAGAATTTAATCAATTAGAGTTGATGATTTCTTGTCAATCTGGAAGCACAGAACATATGCGTCAGTCCTATTTAAATTCTACCCTGGATTTAATAGATCTGCTGAAATAGAAGTATTAAACTTGCGAGATTAGATTTTAAGCGTTGTCTTCTTATATACGAAATGCGGGAGTCAATGATATCCTACTAATTTAATCTGAATTCCTGACTTAATCTATTGTTCCACATATCCTAAAGTAATCTAGTGTTATTTTCATTATAAGACATATGAATAAATAGGTTTCATAACTTTTTTTTTTTTTTAATTGTAATCGAACACATCCCCCAAAAGTGTACATTAAAGCTTCTGCATTTTGAAAAGTCACAGTTGATAACTTCAAGCTACACCATCAACGCATGACACAAATGACAGTTCTTGCTCTTGGAAAGGATAAAGTCATATTGCAAAGTGCAACCCATTAATGTCAGCCAATAGAGATTACTAGGTGTTAAGAGTTTCGCTTCCAGTGGTAAAAATATTTTTTTAGGGGGCTTGATGTGACTTGTTAGTTACTAAATGATAGCAAGTGCCGCATGTTTGTTTGTGGCTATAAAGTAGCTTTGTTCTTCATTTCTGGGGAATTTCTATCTTATAAACCATTTTGACAGTACCCCACATCAACATTTCTCAAAGAGAATTAATTTTGACGATACAACAGACAGATTGTTATATGCCTTGTTATATTACATATCGTATATTTATTTTGTAGACCTTTCACTCTTTCTTTATTGTGTGCATGTGTGCGAGGGAAGATGTGTGTGCGTGGGTTTGTATGTGTAAGTATGTGCGTGTGTGCGTGTGTGTGTGTGTGTGTGAGTACGTACGTGTGTGTGCGTTTGTGGGTGTGTGCGCGTGCATGTGTGTAAGTGAGCTTCTTAAAAATATGAAACTAAACTTTTCTCATTAGTTACTAGATATCGGGGATCAATAAACCTTCTGTTATACCGTACCAATAAGTTAAACATTGTTACACGAGACTGAATACTAACGCTGTTAATAATGATGATAGACATGAAATAATGCAAGAAGTACTTCGCACAGAGATATACTGTATAATGAAATTAGTTTTTAGTACACCGCAGAAGAAATAACAAAGGATAGAGCCAAAAACAGACAAGTAATATATAATGTAATTACTTCAAGTACAATGTAGAAGAAATAAACAAAAGTTAAAGCCCTCCCCAAAAGAACATGTCTACAGACATCGAAATTAGATAAAACCTGAATGACAAACTAAGCAATGAGTTGCGTAAGGTGCATAAGATACTTTGTCTCTAACAGCTCTTGAAACTCAGAAGTTAACTAACCTTAAAAATTGAATAAATGCAAGTACAACATTTGCTGACAACAGATATTGACATTTAACTTTGATGAAAAAGATAGCATCCCAAGTAAACTGTGTCCATTTTGAATGACTCAATGACAAAGCTTACCTTAAACAAGGGACGCGAGAGAAGCCACGATTGTGTCATCATAACAAAAAAATATCACAAATTTGGTTGTAAATGAGACTTTCTTGAGTCTGAGTTGTTATTCCCACAGTTTCCTTTTCAGGTGCACAAAATAAATGCGATTAAGTCAGAAATTGTAATTTGGCTGCAATAACTACGCGTAAGGGCTGCTGATTACTTTTATTGCTTCAACCCAAACTTGGTACAAGAGGATTTTGACATATTTTGTTAAAGGCTGCTGCTAAGTTATCCGAAGCAGTGGAGATATGAATAAGGTTTTATTAAACAGGAAATTAGTTACTCTTTAAAATAAAATGTATTTCAAGGTCACACAGGGGTGAAAGCAAAGAGAGATTCAATTAATAGGCATTCATTTGATTGATTAGTAGACTCCTCAGTCGTGAGTAAACTGATTTTTACATTGCTAGAATGATATTTAATGATATATTGCGTGTAAGAAGTTATACATTTTTTTAAAAATAAAGATAATAATAATGTTTCAGAATTGGCTGGATGATTTTTTCTTTAATGTCTTGAAATATGCGAAAAAGTAAAAGTGGGATTATGAAATATCATGGGTACTACTATAGGCCACGTACATATACATAATATATGTATGTATGTGTGTGGGTGTGTGTGTGTTTGAGTTTGTGTGAGAGTTTGTGTTTGCATTTGTTAATGATAACGTGCATATGCTAAAAATCACGAGGAACAAAATGATATAGGTTTTCTTGCTTTGGACATTGCGTCACATACACACCCACACACCGCACCCCACTTACCCAACACCTACACACTGAAGCTGTCCAACTCGACTGTTGTATCTACACTTTAAAAAAAATCTGCCTTTTGACGACAAAGTCCCCTCCAAGTATAAAGATGGAAAATTCCACTATTCCTTGATATATTTTTTTATAATAGCAGGGATGATAGATCCGTCTAACTGTCTAAGTTTTATAGCCAATCACACGTTTATCGCTGCTATATCATAGGTTAACGCATTGTATATTCATACCCATTCTGTTTAAATGTCGTTAAAAATGCAATATTGTTTTTACAGTGCACTTTGAATGTAAAGTATTTTATTATCTTTTTTCTGATTTCGGTAAACCGCAATCAATAAAACAAAGGAAAGATACGAAAATTTACATTAGTTTCTAATTTTCTTTGTATTTTTGTTTATACGGAGCTTTATTGATTTATAAAAATAAATCGATGCTTCTATTTTGTGTGGCATTTGTTTGCAAATGCTTAATAACCACAGCTATTCATTGCGCTCTGACCTTGCAAAGAAGGATTGGATGTACTTTAGCTATGAATATATAACAATTAAACAAATCTATATATAAAAATGAGAGCATTCGTTTGTTGCAATTATAAGAGATTTCAGTAAAGGCTGTCATGGAACCAAAACTAGATGTAAAATGTTCGTAATGTTTATGGTGACAAATCACACAAACCGGTTCCTTTCTCGAATTGCATTCACGCAAAATGAAAACAGGAATATATTTCTGTGGGAACCTTACAATGGATTTATGTTTAAGCTTAAACTTGGCGTGTCGTTCAATATTTGAAATTCAAATCATGGAAACCGCGAGGCATCCAGAGTTTTCATAAAAAGGATAATCTTCTATCGATACCAGTTGGGGACGTTAATGTGATTGTGATTGATGTGCTTGTATTTTTTTGTGTTGTCGTTGTTTTCTGTTTTGTGTTGTTTCCTTTTTCATTGGGCCTCTAATGATGATGGAGTCATTGACAGTTATGTCCCTTCTTATATGCCTTTCATTATTGTCCATGAAAATTCATAAAGAATAAAGAAAATAAAAGGAAGTTCGGAGGAACACCATGGCCTTTTCGGATTATGAAGAGTTTCTGCTAATCGTCAATAAAGGGCACCATGTTTTCTGACAATCTTGAATGATAGTGAGTGACTGTATGCAGTATGGAAGTCAAAGCTGAGATGCTAATTGAAAAAGAAAACACCTTTTATGCCATTGAACGCTGATAACAATCAAAAATAAAAGAACTCTGATTTTCTAATCTTTTCGATAATATTAATATCATTTAAAGCTGTTGCTTGTATGAAAATCTCTTATATCACGTCCTTGTGAATTTATTTCAGAAGCTACTGACATTAAATTATTATCTTTAAAGAAGAAAAAACTGCATCTGCATACTGTATCTCATGACAGCTCTTTGTATGAACATTATATTTTCAAATTAAATATGCAATGTATGGAAGAACATCTCTGCGATTTCCGATATTTTATCAGCATCTGAATTCAGGTATTGGTATGCAAGCGGTATAGAATTTTGGTAAAGTACAGAAACCATCAATGAAGGAAAATAAAACCCAGGCGCTATAACGTGACCTGTTGCCCCACAAATTAATCGGTTTGATCAAGTAAGTTCAAATGTGAATAAGACTAAGGAAGGAAAGAAAAGGAGAAATGAAAGGTGGTATATAAAGCTATTTTATTGTTTAAAGAGAAGGTTGAGTTCTGGGAAGATGTGAAAAATAATTTGTGAGCGTTATCATTGTTATTATGCAAGTGTGGAAGAACATCAGATAACAAATGTTCCCTGAAAAGCATGGTTCTTCAAATGTCTTAATATTCTAAATATGGCATGTAACATTATAAAAATCGGGACGGATTTTTATGCCACATGTTAGTATAGTCCCATATACATATTTCTGTGTACAGTGCTTGTAACTTTACCAAGACTGGGCCAAATTTCTTATCATTTTGATGATTCCAGAACCTTGCAGTACACACCTATACTTATATGCTAGATGATCAACTTTTCTGATCGATTCCACACCGTTTCTTTCACAATGCAATCGCATGACCAGAACTCAACTTTATCTTTAAGTACATGCGATTCTAAGCAGGCGAATATAGTAGATAAGCATCTTATTACAGGAAGTAGGTTAGACATCACTTATTCTTCTACCTATCATTGTAATCTTTGCAATTATACAAATTGAACATGCCTATCATAAAGATACATTTCAGATCGACTTATTCCAAATTCCATTCGCCCCCGAAAAGATTATGTGTCTTCATATTTTTACCTCAGATGTGAAATGACGTGCTCTATAATGTCAGGCGCGTAATATTCCGTTAAAGAAGCTATAACGTTATGCTTTAAGTCTAGATTCAGAACAAGTTCTGTTTTATCTTAAGAACTTCAGAAAAAAATCAACTCAGACATGTGACTGTCTAAAATATTTAGCCATAATCTATGCAAGTAGATACTCGATCAGATCAAGAAAATTAATCAATAGCCAAGTATCTATCGTAAAAAGTATTTTCTCGATCAACTTACCGAAATGATATATATATATCACTGCTCAGAGTGGTAGAGCAGTGGTTTCGTAACCAGGAGGTACCGGGTTCGGAACCAAATCGATGAGCTAGTGCCCTTTGGGAAGGCATTAATCCTCATTACCAAGTCCCTCAGTCTTCAGAGAAGACTTAAAGCCGACGCGTCGGTCTCCTGGTTGCTTACTTACAAGCACACGCATGATTTCTTAGTAGTCGAGTAAAACAAACAAAACAAACCAACCAACACCACGCAGTCATGTAGATGTCGTTTGTACGATTCAAATTTAACCACAAAATATGCCCGTATTAATTAACCTTTTTTCGCATTCAGAGAGATTACTTTTAATAGCTTTTCTGTCAAACCAAAGCATTTTATAAAGTTTTTGACCTCTTATCAATATAAAATTTTGCTTTATTAAAAACAAATATATATATTAAATTATTAAAGTGCATTAACAAAACCCCTATCAGTAAATAATTACCTGTTTTGATTTCTGTAATGATTTCAACTCATATTCGAAAAGCCCTGGCCTCATGAATATTCATTGCTTTTTCCAATAAATCTTTAAATTAATCAGAAAAAATGGTGCCAGCTCCGAATCAAATGATTTCTTATGCTAAAAACAGATGGATCCAAACCAACTTCAACACTAGTGGTTTATACATGTATAACTAACTATATACAAAAGGGATATTTAAGTGTTTGGATTTGTATTCAATTATTGTATCAAAAATACATTAATTCCCGTAACAACTGTAACTTCTAAGTCTGGGCCATAAAATTCACTTTATTCTTCATGGGATTTCCAGTGATTGGTCAAGGATGCAACACGTGACCATGGTGTGAAATGTGGTTGTTCGCTTCCTATGGAATTAAGAAAATATGGCTCTTTTTTCACTATTTAAAAAAGCATGATCCCTAAAATGACGCCCGGAAACTCTACTTCCACTTCTGACATTTCGAGATCCAATATATTATAGTCTTTATTAGAAGGGAAAAGAAAAAAGTATTGATAAAAACAAATCAACTTTACAGCCACAAAAAAGGAACGGCTATCCACAAACCACAGCCACTGAGAGGACTTCATTCAATCAAAACAGTGAGCAACACATCAGATTTATAAACATTTGGTTTTAAGTTTCTTTAATTTCAACATTTTTCTCTTTGCACAGTCTTTGTTTCAATGTATTCATGTTTTGATTTAACAAATACCATATTGATGATACATGTATAATAATGAAGTATCATACAGAAAATGTAATCGGCCTATTAAAAGCACAGACATTAATGAGGATGATGGTTCTATTCTATTATTTGTATCAAATGACTTTTAATTGAAGATTGTCCTACTCATTCTGATAAAAAGTAAATCCTATTTTTGACCATCAAAAATCTTATTTAAATTTGATGTACCGGATACATAATTTCATGTCATGTTACAATATATCGATCAAAGAAATGAGATATTGAATTTAACAATCAACTTATTAGATTATCACGTCTATGTTTCAAGATGAACTTTTCTTCGAAAGGCAAAAATACCAACTTCAACTACATCATATTAAACTATATTTACTACATAGCAGGATGTTGAGCCGAAATAAAAGAATAATTCTTCAGCTATGTTAATCAGATCAAGCCTGGTGTTTGATCGCAGTTAAAAGTTGTCTTTTCAAAAAAGAAATAAAAAGTCTCATACATCGTGTCTAAAACATTCTAGTTATATTGCCTTATCCCAATCGATACCACCATCTTTTACAAATCAAATATGACGTGTCCACTGACTCCACTTGAGAGAACAAAGAAATTTTGTCTTCCGATAAACTCTGATGATATTTTGACGCGAAGTCGACAGCAAATTCGAAGCCGACGAAGGAAGGTATTGAGACACGATTATTTCAGCATTCACAAAAGGGAAATGAACTCTAAATGAATCCGAATGAGACTGGTATATGAGCTACAATGGGAATGAATGAATATCCGAAGCAGCAAGGTCGTATAAGACGCAAGTTATGGTTCCGGCAGTCAAAACGTCACGATGGGAGAGACTAACGTTATTACCGACCTTCTGTTGGTGGGGCGGATCTATCAGACCTACTTAGGGGTGAGGAAAGATGGGTGATGTATCGGGACCATTAACGGATAAATGAGTCCTCTTTAATTTCATAGAAGCCAGTCTAAAGATGGGGTGGAAAGGAGAACAGGGTTAGCAGAGACAAGTGATATGCAGAAATGGAGAGAGAGAGAGAGGATAGGGGAGACAATAATAGAGTGGGATGATGTTAGTGGATATAATAACACTGGTGCCAAAATGTTCAGAAGAAATGAAACATTACACATGTTACAAGGGTATCTTGTTGGAGACAGCAAGAAAATACATTTCTATAAGTAGTTCACTATCTCAAAGAAACGAACTCTCTAAAAACTGATATGTTAAATCACCAATCAAAAGGGCCGAGGAGTGACCATTTTTTAAAAATTTGATTTGATTTGATTTGATTCATTTTCTTCCGCATTCCATATGAATATAAACAATTTTTTAAAACATTAGAAACACAAAATCTTAACAATTACTATCTCACAATGAATCAATTATCAACAAATAAAAATAAATGAATTGTCAAATAATCATATTTCATCGAACTTTATAACATTATTTGCGGAAGAAGGTGTGCAATTGTAAGCAAATTGCTTGGAATATGACAGCTCCAAAACAAATCTTATGAAATAGATGAACAAATTTATTAAGCAGAATGGACAAACAATTGAAAGCATTATGCAAGATATAAGGATAATGATGATGATGTTGATGATGATGATGATTGTAATGATTATAATGATAATAATGATTGTAATGAAAGAAAGATGATAAATTATTATGACAAAGTGAATTCATGTCGGAAACTGGTAGATGGACACTTTTAACGTGCTACATCCAACACTATATATACGCGTGAATCTAGCATGCATCTGAAATTTTGAAAACGTGGTCACACCGCGGCCCTTTACAATGGTGATTTAACATTTCATTTGTTAGAGTTAATGGTTGCAAATGGATTTAAGGACCGGTCTCAAATCACTGAAACAATGATTATTAGTGTAAAAAAGGGTATTGGATCAAAGAAAACTGGTGCTCAATGCTCATTGGCAACACCGGCGAGCAACACCGATATCCGATACGTTTTCTTTATAGAAATATTATCAGTGATATGTAACCGACCCTTAAATTAACTTCAGGCACGAATGATCATTTAGAATGACCGTTCCGAGACAAACAATGTTAGAATAAGTTGGAAACATCGAAAGTATTATTTATCCTATTCATTGGTGTGGTTACATTTCCAATTAAATTGACCACTTCTTGCCATAATGAGCTATTAAAAGAACTTAGAATCAAGAGAGTTCTGAAAAACAAGCGGTTTACTTTGATCATTTTCAGTTTCCGATGAATGTAAAGTAGTTGTTTGTTCTCTAAAATAATCAATTGAACAGTAATCTGGCTGTGTGGTTCATCAGCTCAATCAGATCAATATATAAATCAATCCTGCCTTTCCCTTTTCCGGTGTTGATTAAATTTGAATGAGCATATCAATTCAGTTGAGCAATTTCCATAATATCCTGATAATCTCGAGCAGGTGAATCGTCGATTATATTGGAGATTAGTTGGATATATCTGAATTAATTACCAATGAAGCAAAAAACAAAAACAAATCCTAATAATGTTTCAGTATAAAATGTCAGAACACTCTTGGCAAATAGATACTAAAGGATCTAATAATGATATTAGGAGACATACGCCTACGAGGCGGAGTGAGAATAAGTGGGGGCGTCGAAACTACAAAGATTTTGGCAACCATATTCATGATTTATCAAAAATCTTCCCCATTAACTTCAATAAAGAAGTTACATGAAGTGGATATAGCCCAAAAAGAGTTGCTCGCTTCGCTATTCGCTAAATGTTAAAACCTGGACAACCCCTGCGATGTTTTTATTTACAAAAACTACATACCGGAACACACACATATTTTCTAGAAAGTGGAAAACCAATCCGGGCAATCTTCTCCGCTTTCTCGATCACTGGTTTCGGTTCAGGGCGGGTCAGAAGCATTAGGTCATTTTTTGTATCTCATTATTTAGTCAACGAGTATCGTGAATATTGAACATAATTAACCTCCAGAGTATCATTTTCCAAGATATTTGGTTTGGTCCAGGCTACAGTAGGGCTATCATCAGTTATATGAAAGTCTATGATGTCACTGTTAAATATGGGACAAAAATACCTCGGAGTTTCCCTGCCAGCTTTTCATTGAAGGTAGAAGATAGGGAGAATAATTTATTTCCCTTAACTCCACCTCCGTTATCGCTCCGCATTAGGAGAATGACTCGAGCTACATTTTATCTTCGCATGAAATTCGTCAGATTACGAATTCTAAGTAGACGTAACTAGCATTGAAGATTTCCAGTAGTCCTGATATCACTCGGTTGTCGTGGTTACCGTATCAAGGACCAGGTAATTTGTAAAGTTAATAAACTTCAAATATTTTCGAGTATTCTGTGACATTTAGAAGTTATTAATAAATATAGGCCATGCGTAAATATATCATTTCTAAATTGTAGACTAATCTCATGTCTGATAGATGTATGTCAACAATCTTTTTCTTCCTTAGAAGCGTGTAGAATCTAAAGTGAGGCCTAAATCCAATCTCACAATTTGATATTTCTCATGAACAAGATACTAGGACAGGTAAATTGAATAATTTGTGTTATTAAGGTACCTATGAGCGTGTATTTATATCTAAAATGTTCATCAATTTAAACACAATATATCTACCTTTTTAATTACCATCTTCGATAGAACAACATTATCTTTTGCCAATAAACACTATTTCCGGTCCGCTTTAAGGTGAAAAGAGCACTATAGATATTTGCAAATATGGACAAAATGGACGGTTGAGTATAAAGCGAGGATCTTCACGCACGTATTAAGTCAAATTGTGACGTTAACAAAATAACAGAAGTAAATTTGTTTTTTAGAATACAGTTGAGTCCATTTAACTAAGGCCAGATTGGCTCTGTCCCGCCTATAGGAAATCTTTCATACGACTGCCTGTGACTGTACGGACTACACCTATACGACATGGTTTACGACATGCATGCTAAAACAACCTACCACTAAGTCAACCCCGAGGTACAGTAAGAAGCGACGCATGCAGTCGTCGCGAGGTTTGGCGTCCATAATAAAGACACATCTACGGCAACTTGCAATAATGCCTTCCGACAACTTGACATCCGAAGTCAACAAGTCCTACCGGCCTATGCTCAGGCAAACCATGACCACATCGGGAACAAAATAATTTTGGGTTGGCCTATAGACTACCCAGGAGTAACAATAATTATGTAGGGTGCACATAATGCGTGCGGTCGGTAGTGACTAGTGCGATTCTCGATGCGCCAAGTCACATTATACAAAAACTTAAAGTAAAAATGAACAATATACACAATGTATTGAATTACTGGCACGCGAATTGATTGCCTTTATAGGCTTTATTATCGTAGGTAATAAATCAATCGAAATGACGATTCTCGTGCCACGGGCATTAGGCTTAAGAACTTCCTACAAGCAGCCTAAGCGACAACTTAAGCCATGACATCCTACGACAGCACCTAAGTCAGTAGCGGTCTTTGGTGAATTAGTACTTACTTTGTCATACGATGTTTTAACAAGTTCAGAGGCTACCAGAGAAAAACCAGGGCCCTGCTTCATAAAACTTGCTATCAATAACATATGCTAGATATCTATGATAAAGTTGATCTCAGCATATCAAATGCCACGATTTCAGTAGCTTAAAACAGTTATTGTATCTTGTTATTGATAACGAGTTTTATGAAACAGAAATAAGACAGCGCACGGTTTATAAGGAAAATATTTTAAAACGCAGAATGGGGATAGTACGGCCATATGGGGAAATGTACCTGAACATTAATTTCAGGAAAACTTGACATTCATGACATACACTGTATAAACCATACGAGTACACGAAGTACATGACACTCGCAAGATCATTTGAATCTTGGAATTCCCTTATGCTGTCACTGTAAGCAACTTGTTAAGGAGATTACGTTGCCCTGTAATCATTAATTAATTAATTAAATGAATAACTATATCGTTTCAAGCAAAGGCTATTCAAGATGAATGAAGAAAACAAGTAAGGATCATGATCTGCATAAGATAGGTGAAGAAATAATAAAAATATGTATTTCAAGAGGAAAAAATACGTTTCGAATACTATTTTCAGAAGTGGATGTAATTTAAACTTTTTAATTTATAATTTATACATTGCTTTGTCTATATAGTTTGAGAAAACATTTACAAACATTACATTTTATTTCAGCGATGATATCTCTTTATTTTCATACTTGTTTTTTTCGATTTTCGAACGAAACAAAGAATTTATAACAAGGTATTCAATTTTAATACACATATAACTGAATAAACATAAAACAGCCGTATAGCAAATGGTCATGGAGCATATTAAACATTTTAAATTAGAATAGTCAGTACTTTTCAGTTTCTGCTGAAATAAAAGGTCACGATAAATGAAAACACGATAAAGTTATGTATTTTAGACTTTAATTCTTTAATTCTAAAAATTAGACATTAATTAACCCTATGCCTTCCGTCCTCCATACTCTTCTTAAGAAATTTGTTGCTTGATTTTAATCATATTTTAGAGACGATGAATATGTCGACTTATCGAGGTTTTCGAATCGTTTCACGTTTTGTAAATAAGTAATTTTTCATTACAACTAATTTCCATATTTCTGTGCGAGAAATTGAACTTTCATTTAACAGTTTGTATGTAATAACAAGAGAATATGCAACCAGGGTAATTTTAAATCCAAAAAGAACGGAATATGAGGAATTTCATAAGCAAAAATAACACCCATCTTCTACTTTCACTAAGATGGATTCGTACCGAAGAGGAAATTAATAGTTGTTGCATTAATTCCTTTGTTTCTTCAACGGTGTTGTGTAAAAGACATACATCATATGAATTGAAAAAAAAGATTGATGGAACATAACAAGAAAATCAGACACTGGAAAGAGCAAGAGTTTGGAAAAGGTAAGGAAAGTGAATAAATAATAACAATTTGCGTATAAATAGTTAGAATGGTAATGCATTTTTTTAAAACTGAAACAAATTTTTATTTCTTTAGTATTTTATCACTTTAGAATTGAGCGTAACTTCAAAGAATGACGCAAAAAACGTCAAAATGATGACCTTAACTGATGATCTAAACCCTGAGCACCCGCGCCACGGACTCAGCGATTAGCTCCTGGCAATCCTAAAACAAAAAATGTGGTGTTGATACAATGAGCCAGATGGTTATATCTCTATTAAATCAGTCTATACTGTTTGCTTTGATGTGTTTTTTCACGAATTCTGGAGGCACAAAGAACCCGTTACTAGGCAACAACATCCGGTGTTTCCTCCCATGCTTTCATCTGGTTGAAATAATAATTCCCGGCATATTTCATGTTCTTTTGTTTGTGTCCTTCTGCAGTAGATTCCATTTTATCTGCACTAAATGAGCAGGTAGTTAGTACCACGAATCGTCCTCTTGCAAGGCGCCTCGAATAACCTGGGGATAAAAGAGAGATAAATTATCATTACATCTATGGGTTCTAAATTAGTAACTACTGCTATCTACATATACTCAGTGAAGGTTTTAAGGGGGTCGTAGGCTCAACCCCCCCCCAAAAAAAAAAATCGCAAAGCACATGTATAAAATAACTGCATGAACTCCCCTAAGCCCCTAGCCCCGAATACAATACAGTGTATATATACATATTCTTCTAGAACGGCACCTGTGTATACTGAGGACAAAACTATTATTGCTACATACTAGTGCTACTTCAAGTGACCATTACACAAACTCAGATAACACAGACACAGTCATCGGATTAAAGTATATATATATCCGATAACGTTTAAAATTGCATTGACTAACCATCTTTGTTCAGTAAATGATAATGATAGCGATGATTTTTTTTTGGTTTTAACCCAGGGTAGCCACATGAGTTTTAATACGAGCTGTTCTTCCTGTGGGCCTTGCCATTAGCATTACCCCAGCAATTGA
Source organism: Mesocentrotus franciscanus (assembly GCA_037976565.1). Lineage (NCBI taxonomy): Eukaryota > Metazoa > Echinodermata > Echinoidea > Camarodonta > Strongylocentrotidae > Mesocentrotus > Mesocentrotus franciscanus. Next base: position 18,559,017 of record CP137666.1, on the reverse strand, counting down.
CGGATTCATATATCATGCCAGGCCGGGATTTGATCCCTGAGCCCTTGGACTTTGATTCTAGTGAATGAACCACTATACCGCGACACCTTAATAAAGATATAAGGCCATGATTTACTCAAAAGGTGGAAGAATTGAGAAGTACTTACGTCAACTAGTCTATCTTGCCAAACAGCGGGTAATTGTGCGGCGAGTGAATCCAAAACACATGCTGAGTTGTCAAAAGCCGATCCGAAATCTAAACTGTTTTCTCTCTGTGAAGTAGAAATCAGATTAAATAGGTTACGGTTCTTAATGTACTATTAAGCATTGTCAAGTTTAATTGAAAGTAGTCTGTCAAGGTCAGGGGCGGCGATTTCTTTTCATGACCGGGGGACGAAATGCGAGGGACGAGAGAGCAGTGGCGTAATGACCAAAACTTTTTTTTTTGGGGGCAGAAAAAATCTGCATCACCACCATTCTTACATGTTATATGAAGGCCCTGCGGACTTTTCAAAGTGGGGGCGGGGAGGAGGGGCTAAAGTATTTACGATCAGGTAGAGCAAAGCAAGTGGAGCGTAAATTGGCGTGGGGTCCAGGGGCAAATTAGCCCCGGTGGGGGTCAAGGGGCGAAGCCCCATGAAGCTCAGGGGTTTTAGGCATTTAATTACGTCAGAGGAACAACCAGGGGCATGCTTTATAGGGCCCTTGGTGGCGTCCAGGCAGAGCCCCGGAAGCTCTGGGTTTGTTGGCATTTAATAACGGTCAGATGAGCATCCAGGGGCCTGCCTTAGGGCCCTGGTGAGGTCAAGGGGGCGGAGCCCCCGGAAGCTCAGGGGTTTTAGGCATACAATTACAGTCAGATGAGCAACCAGGGGCATGCATGCTTTAGGGCCCTTGGTGGGGTCCAGGGGCAGAGCCCCGGAAGCTTAGGGAAAATTATGCCATTTCAGCAACATTTGTAAATCACTGGTATCGAATTAGAAATAAACCCTTCAATAATTTTATTGGGGGCAACTCCCCCAAGCCTGCATCAGTACGCCAGTGCGAGGAAGCATATAGTGAACGAGAGGGATGAAGGTGACAGAAGTGACCCCTCACAGTTGTTGAAGTTTTGTTGTATTATAAAAATTATAGTATAAAAACAAGCAATATACTTTTTGCACACTTCAGTTTTCTACAATATCTACATGTACATTTAAGGATGTTATGCGAGGGAGCGTAGCTTCCGAGTGAGAAGATTTTAGCATTTTTATTTGTCTTAACGCTGCACTCTTGGGCCCTCCAGAGCCTAAAAGTGTGTTGCAGTCTTCAACCAGTATTTGCTATACATTTTTGGGGGCACTTTTTCAAATTTTCAGGGGGGACGTGTCCCCCGGATCGCCGCCCCTGGTCAAGGTATCTTCTCCCAGTTCGGAGGTTGATTGCAACATTTTTCCACATATCTCTGTTTTCTGCCATCGTAGTACAATCTTGCAGTGTCATTCCACTCAGTGCCTTAACGTTTCACTCCCAATTAGTGCTTAATAACCCTCTTGGTTTGGTACCTTATACTTTTCCTTCCAATAAATCTTTAAAGAGAATGTGATGTCTTTGATTTCTTTGAATTGAATCGTTTTGTTTTCTCTCGCTTTTTCGGCATTGTTTCCTTCGCCTGTTTGGTAAAACAAAGAAGACAAAATATACCCGTAATGTTCTTCATGTCAAGTATTTTGAAATCATTCTCTTATTGTAAACAGTACCCGTATTTATATGACAAATTCGAAGAGAGAAGAGGGGTTTTGTTCTTTTATTTTCTGTTTTATACAACGAATTATTAAGGAACCGATGAGATAGTGGAATATAGTGGCGAGAAGGAGGTATGTCAAATAAAAGAAAGAGGGAGAAATTGATTAAGAAGTTTAGAATTAAACACGATAGGATCAAGAACTAATGAAAACATTTTATGATGTAAAATGAACACCTTATACTCTGCAGCACTCATTGAATATTCCATGTAGTGAAATGAAATACTACTTAGTCCCTTGAAATTATACCTGGTTAAATGTTCAAGTACTGGACTTCGTTATTCGGTTACATGTCTATGTGCCCTGAGTAAACATCAGGATTCAGAGACATGCGTAATAAGACATAATAGGGAGTAGAAACAACACAGGACAAACGGGACTAAAGGCCTGGTCACAACGAACCCACGACGCATTTGTGCCACGACACGACATAAATTTTGGAAAATCATGGGTCATCAGGGGCCGTCGCAAAGCAGTCCTACGAAATGTTGAGCATCGTGGCATCGACTTGCCGTCGTGAGGCAAAATTAGACATGCACCTTTTTTGTTCGACGATTTTCTTTTTTGGTGGTATATATGTCTTGTGGCTGTCGTGAGTCTGTCCTACGACAGTCTTGCGACTTTTGTGCGATAAATATCTTGTCGTGGATACAATAAGAATTTGTTTGGTCAAACAATCTTACGCCTGTCTCACGCATAATATATTTCGTAAGAGGATCGCACAACATTGCAAGTCTGTCGTGTGTTAGTCTTGCGTTAGTCTTACTTTCTCTTGTTGTTTTTCCTCTTGGGATTCATACTGGATACAAATTTGGATTAATTTCGGGCAGAACTGTTTCCACTGGAAAATCTCGAGAGCAGATGGCAGGCAACAGACCAGGCCTCATTGTAGCCTATAGTCGGGAGACGGGCGCGCCAGCGTTTCACGCGCATCCCACGAGTGAACCACGACCTGATCACGTGAAAATCAGCCCCTCCGACAATATCCGACACACCCACGACATCACCACGACATGTCTTTTTTTTCTCACTCTTCCCCATCGCCACTCCATCTTTAATGTGTCGTAGCCCTTGTGACCACTCGAAATAGATTTCGGGCATGTTGCAATGATCTGGCCACAACAAATATTTTATGGGTCTACCACGACAAAATTTCGTACGATCCGTTGTGAGCGGGGCTTTAGGCGCCATGGGACGTAGGACCAATAGGGCGTAAGACAGTGGGACGAAGGACACATAGGGCGTAAGGGAGTGGAACATAGGACCAATAGGGCGTAATGCAGTGGGACATAAGATCAACAGGGCGTAATACAGTAGGGCATAGGACCAATAGGGTGTAAGACAGTTGGATATAGGACCAATAGGGTATAAGACATTGGACCAATAGGGCGTAATACAGTGGGACGTAAGACCAATAGGGTGTAAGACAGTGGGACATTGGACCAATATGGCGTAATACAGTGGGACGTAGGACCAGTAGGGTGTAAGACAGTGGGACGTAAGACCAAAGGTATGTACTATCAATCGGAGGTTGTACCAGTGGGACGTTGCACCGTTTGATCATGGATCGCCCGTATTCTTGTATGTCTCATTTTACCTTATAAACAGATACAGTAGATAAAAAAAGACCCTAACATTAACCCTATCCATGACTCTAAGCGTATCAGTGGTCTGATCCAGGGGGGGGGGGCCCTCCCCTAGCCCCAAAAACAGGTAAAAACACCCTTTTTGTTTTTTTAAAGAAGTTGGGCCTCTGGCGCCCAAGGGGTGGCGGTAGAAAAATTACCTTCCGGAAAAATTTTCGGGTGCCAAAATTTTTTTTGCTCACTACCCTCCCACCCCACTGAGCGAAAAATCGACCGGCACGATTTTCAAATTTTCGCACGAAGTGGGCCCCTTTTTAGGCCCCCTCCCTTGCCGCCGGCTGGATCCGCCCCTGAATCGTATCTCTTACTCTCACCCTTTGATCTCACTGAATCCTGTACAATCTTACTGAGATGTACAACTGACAGAACTCCCCAAAAGTTAATAAATAAATAAACATATAATTACAAATTTTCTTGTATTACTATCAAATCAAATCATTATTTTCCAATGTGAAACAAAAGTCAGTGACAAATCATTATAACAAAATATAAAGTGAGAGAAGTTGGGGGACACCACAGGGATTTAAACACTGTAATTTTTGTTTGACTTGCCTCATGTAGAGTTCCATCTTCTTGTCTTGTACTGGCCTCGCTTCCTGATCTTTTACCAGCCGCTAGAAAAAGACAAAGAAGTACAAAAAATATTTCATATCTTAGAACAATTCATGTTCATATTTGAATATCGTATATGCTAGAGTACTTTATGAAATGCATTAATTTATATTTGAATGAACCGCGCTTGGCTGCGTTCTATATTTGTTCAAGATGACTGCATAGTTCATATTAAAACGGCGACCTCGAAATGAATATCCATGCTTGAGAGCTAATATTGTTCGTAAACGAACCGTCTCCTTTGTAATGGGCGGCATTGTATGACGGTAGAAAAAAGCGTTGGTATATTAAGTTACGTGTCGAGGGATGGAGAACAAAACCGAATGGTATATTGTTCTTGGTTAGTGTAAGGTTCCCCTAAATGACAATAGGATATCTTTCTTTTCAAAGGGGCAAAGAGGTATTGAATGCGTTAAAGGAAAGTTATTTGATGAATTAAACGAGGGTTAGTGTGTCCGTAAAGAGATGTAATATTACTAAATACGGTTTATAATGATTATGGAACCTGAGAAATTCCCTATTTGATATCTACGCTGGTGCATCAGGATAACGCATTTCTAGTGATCAGGAGCGGATCCAGGTTTTGAACCCTTTCAGTATAGGAATTCTTAAAAGGCTTAATTGATTACCCTTTCTTCTGCAAATTGGCAACAAATATGTTTCCTTTTTTTGTTATACATTATTGTATCAAAATGCCATGTCTCTGAAAACAATATGTTTTATTATGAGCTATGCTAAAGAGTCTAATAAATGCCAATTTTTTTTCGAAAAGCGATGACTTAATCTCTCTGTATGTTACCTAAATAAAGATTGTAATTTTTTGTCTTTAGAATTCCTGGCATCAAACGCAATGCGATCCATACCGAAGAATGTTGAATGCTTGTCTTAGGGGCTTTGTTTAAAAGGGTGGGGGCGGGGGGTAAATTATACAGTTATGGGAACAACTGTGTTGAACAGAGATCCACTGGCCATTTTTGCCCAACTCCCCTTAGCTGCCTCTGAACAATAATTGTCCGTTGTCTGAATTTACCAACATTGTTATATCATATAAGAAGTGACATATCTGTTGCCACTGATATACAGAATATTATAGAGAAGAAAACAAAATCGGAGAGAGACAGGGACTGGATGAGGGATGGACAGAAGAATTCGAATGAGATCGAGTGTGGGAGAATAGTGAAATAGAAATATCCAACATCACTTACTGAATAGAAGTATGACAGCATGCATAATGTATAAGGTTTAATATATAAATAGAAAGAAAAAATGTCGGTGAAACGGATGTGATGATGTGCGAGGTCTAAGAATGTAAATTATTAGCAGATACTTGAGAAACTTAAAGCGACTATTATCTTGCAATGCTCTAGCCATTCCGTCATACCATAGTTTCCTTTTGAATTATTGCCCAGGCGGGATTTAAAAGTGCTTTAATTGCTACATGCATGTGAATTCACTTTTTTTCTCTCACCTTTCACTTTGTCACACCTCATTGTTCCATTGGGTGTTTATTTATTAAACAGGTTTAACCAAACATACCTATTTATGATAAGTTTGTAGGACAGATCTTCCAACATAGTGTTAGACGCAAGTCGAGAAGCAATTTTTTCTTTAAAATGGCTATATTTTATTTTCCTTTTGATTTTTGACGTTTATATCAAATCAGAGGGGAGAAAACAGCTGTCTCCTGATTATTATTTTTGGATGTAAATGAAAAAGGAGCAGTCACTATATTAGACAATACAATTTCAAGTTTTCATCTAGAAGCGGGATCTTTATTATTCTTACGTTATTCTTTTGTAATTCGTAAAACATAATTATATAAATCAGAAGCAAGGTATAAATGTCATTTTGGTTGTTACAGTTGACAGAACAAACTATCAATATCTTGTAAATGTAATTTTAGAAGTAATGGTCTTATTCTACGAAATATCTCATTATGTAGAGAGAGTATCTGCAACAAAGAGAAAGAGTCATAAGGGGTGAGCGTGATTGAGATAGAGAGAGAGAGAGAGAGAGAGAGAGAGAATGAGAGTGAGTGTGTGTGCGTGGTGGTGTGTGTGTGTGTGTGTACTTTTTTTGCTGGCTATTTATACGGATCATTAATATTATCAGTAATTTTGCAATACCGATCGCTGAGCTACACTTCTGCACATAGTCACATACTATATATTTCCTCGTCACTCCTTACAGGCTGGTATAAAATTAGCACGTTTGCAGAGAGAGGGAGAGAGACAGAGAGGGGGGATAGAGAGAGAGAGAGAGACGGTATAGAGAGATAGACAGATATAGAGAGAGAGAGAGGGAGAGGGGATGGGAGACAGAGGGTGCTCATCGTGATGTACGTGTAGGTTACATTGGTCGAGTCACATAGCCATGGCCTTATGAAAAGAAACGTCCTTGCGAGGACAACCTTCAGCATAAACAAGGGAAGAACTCAAAAAAAGACTTATCGACCCGCATGATTATGCATAAACGCAGACGGTTAATTTCACAGTGAAATGGAAAATGAATCCACACAAGCCCTGAAGCCATCTATCATGAATATGAAGACAAACTAAAAAGGGATAATTTGCATGATTCGAGGGATATACACACATTTTAATTTCTTCTTTCTCTTTTTCCATCCGCGATTTTTTTATAATTCAGGGCATTCCTCTACGAACTTATAAAGCTTATGATTACGATCAAATGTGTAGGTTCAGTTTTGCATTAGCATGAAGCTCTGACAAATTTGACTGAGTTTGATTATCATACAAACACATACTATTTCGTTTTCAAATTTGTATAAATTAGCGTTTCGCCATCTTCTCTTTCCCTATACCTTTCTCACTCCATCATCATTATCATATCTCTTTCTCTCCCTCCCCAACAATAGTTTAATAAGAATTTCCTCTTCCCCCTGTCCCGATTTTACTCTCAAATGTGGGGCCGCCCCATGCCCACTGGTGTGTGTGGGGAGGATTGTTGGTGTTGATCTCCTCCCTGTATTCCGAACTTGCGCAATTTTTTTTCTCCATCCCCTCCTCGAGCCAAGCTTATGATGATAATATTGTATATGAACGTTACCGTGAGGTGGCAGTAAAATAATCACACACACACCAACAAAAAACAAAAAAAAACACCAAGACTGCAGGTTTGAAGAGAAAATTATTTCTATCTAAAGCTTTCTGAATTTGTAACTGTTATTTTCTCTGAGTCTTTTTCTTTATTTGAGCTAATGCCTGAATTGTTTCCCCGATTGTTTCCAAGATCAGCGTCGGCCGTGCGTTTATTTCCTCATCATAATTAAAATGTTCATACAATAAATGCAATCAATGCATAGTGGAAAGCGGAAGGCCAACTGATATAAGAGAGAGAGAGAGAGAGATAGCAGAGGGGACAGTTGCTTTCATATATTATCAAGTGGAACATTCAAAGTCTGTAGATACTAAACACCTTGTCAAAACTCTTGACAATTTTTAAGAGTGATGTGACAGTGTAATTAGTTTTTATTTTCATTTGACGATTTATCTCATGAATAGTTCTTTCATGTGGTACTCGAGAACTCGACATAGTAAAATCTCGGAATTACTATCAATTCGGTAAATCTTGTAATAGACATGCATTGTGATTTTCACTCTTATAAAGAGGCCTTTTAACAAGTAAAGGATATTGGAACTCGTGTAAGTGGGCAATTAGACCGAAGATTTTCCTTAAAATATTATCAATGTCCTTCACGTTTTTCCAGAAAGAAATGTTATACAGGTATATGTCAGTTAATGTCCAGTTATTGGCGTGTATTAAGAAACATGAGTGAAGACGATTAGATGATGCATTTCTGCCATTAAAAAATAAAACTTTTTCGTCCGAATTTCCGATACGCAACTAGTTTCTTCGTCAGAGAGGTCATATACATCTATAATGTATATATATACATCATTGCTTGTTATATACATCTATGTATGTATTATTGATTGTTATATACATCTATGTACCGGTATATACACGAAGAAACATGGTAACATCAAGGTCAGGCATCATCACCAATTTTGAAGGAATGAAATATATGTGTTCTCAAGGCTGAACCGAATCTAAGTTAATTGAAATAGGGTAATTGCTTGTATGTGACTCTTTCGCTAAATATGGTAATGTTCATTCTGGTGGCTAGGAGAGGTAATAGGCCTGGAAAACATGGCACAGGTTCAGGGTGTGATTGCTACATGAACCAAAGACACGTTACAATAGATTTGATAGTTTTCTTTCCCTTTTTGAAAGACGGTGTGGAAAATAACGAAAATCTCCGAATTCATTATTCTATGTATTCAATTAATACGGTTTTAGCCAGGGTTGAGCGGGCCAACGTCATTGTATGTACATATTAATACCGTAATTTCCAAGGCTTTCAAATTTATTCAGATAAAATGTAGTTAGTTATGATCATCTCAGTAATAGTCACTTCTAATTGATCTTTAGCTTTAATCGACAAAAATCTCCAAAGTAGATTACAATATCATACGAATTTCTAACATTGGCACGTGTGGGGTATTTTGGATGATGATGATGATGATGATGATGATGGTGATGATGATGATGATGATGGTGATGATGATGGTGATGATGATGGTGATGATGAATGATGATGGCGACGATGATGGTGATCGTGGTGGTGATGATGATAATGATAATGATGATGCTGGTGATGATGATGATGATGATGGTGATGGTGATGGTGATGATGATGATGATGATGATGGTGATGATGATGGTGGTGGTGTTGATGATAATGATGATGATGGTGGTGATGATAATGATGATGATGATGATGGTGATAGTGGTGATGGTGATGGTGATGGTGATGATGATGATGATGGTGATGATGATGGTGTTGATGATAATGATAATCGTGGTGATAAGGATGATAGTGATGATGGTGATAGTGATGGTGTTGGTGATGATGATGATGATGATGGTGGTGATGATGAAGATGATGAGAATGATGATGAGAATGATTTATAGTAGTGCAGCATTTTCTGATACCACAGCTGAATGCACATTCGTAAATGTAATTTCGTACATTGAAAGAACTTTAAACACGATCGCAACTGCTTTCGAAAACTCAACCTTAGGAAATTTCAAGAGCCCTGCTGGTCACCAGAAAATGACATGTATGTATTGCGTAATCAGAACATGATTTCTATGACAGTGTATGGTATACACAATAGGCTATTGAAACTGCCTTTGAGATGAGTTTTCGAAAATAGTTTACGGTTAAAGAAATGTTATTAAAAAAATAGAAGTGGAAAGCGTACTGTACGATTTTGCAATTCTATTTAGCCGTGGCGTTTTTCTTTGCCTTTTTACGACGGTTTAAACTCTTCATGTGTGAACGACGCTTTATTCAAAGACGACTCCGTCTTACTTATGAGTGCAATGGGAAAACGTCCTCGATGTTTCATAAAATAAGCTGACATTGTGACATGTTTTATGACGAGAATCGGAGAAAAAAAACACTTCTAAACTTGTATTCTCAATGTCAAATTCTGATACTAATTATGAAGCATTTCTTTTTCCAAACCTGTACTTTCAAGCCACCATTAGTCATCGCCTGGTCATGAGCACCCTTGTTTCAACTAGTGAATATTCCACCAATAAGTCATATTACACCTTGACTCCATTCCCTTTTCCAGGTCAATATGATGATGTAATAATTCAGGCATGGAAGAGCATACATTCAGACTATAGAAAGCCAAAAGAATGCCAATTGAATTCCATTAATGTTTTATTCCCTAGGAGACGAATATTTGATTGTCCTAGGGAAGGAGTTTATATTGACATTCATTTTTCCTCTCAGATTTGTGGATAGGCACTCTTCTATGTAACATGGCACACGATTTTCTACAAGAAGAATTCACTTCATTACTATAGACCCAGCGTAGCTTCCTAGCATCGCTTTAATTTCCCTCGGGTAATGATTAGCAATTAACTAAAATGCTCAAAATCAATTTGGAATTACAAGAGATTTCGAAAATGGAATTGATGGAAGATTTGCATGTTAATTTTAAGGAAAGTATGCTTAACCTTAAATGAGTACAACATGTATGTTTGTACTTATTATTCCCGATTGTAATCTAAAGAAAAGACCACATACATTTGATTTAGAAAACAAACTCGATATTCATACATTACGATCAGTTAATACATGACTTAGTAACAGGTTGTCATGAATATGTGTACACTTTTTGCTTTGAGAGTGTAGTGACCGGGAATAAGGGCAAGTGGAAGTATGAAGAACGTTAAGTGGTTTCACTTTAATATAGACAGGGTCGTGTTGAGATATAAAGTGTACACTTTATTCCAGATACTTAAAAATACTTTTTTTTTTAATGGATAAATCGACCATCGATGTAAATTTTAGCTTTTTTCATCACTTGTTCTGAGTGTACACAAAAACTCACGTGATAAAAGAACTATATTTATAAATAACTGCAGAAAATATAAAGGCTGATGAGGTAATGATCTTTCTTTAAAAAACATAATCAATTTCTATATGATTACATAACAATGCATGTAATCAATTTAAGGTTTCCACAATCTCGAGGCTTCACTCACAAAATTTATAACAGATGTCCATCTACTTGATTACTGATGAAACACCTTTTTCACAAGGAGGGCATGAATTAAGAATGATAATAAGGGCATAGATATGATAGATACTTTGAATAAATGGAAATTATTACAATTTCCAATACCTGTCACATTGTAATAAGCATTGTAGTATTTGCCAATTTGTATTTGAAAGATTCAGACATTTAAAAATATACCCTTCTTTTAATCCATTCAATAATTAAATATAAAAACGGTTTCTGTTTTCATTCAAACTATAATGATTCATTATAGGTCAGATGATTTAAACATTTTAAGAAAAAATTTTCACAACAAAAATTGTTCTAAAATGATGACATATTGAATACATCCCTTTATTATATTCACGTTTCAGATTACTGTTTTATTTGGGATTTGCTAATAGAGTTTTCCGAGTACATACAAATCCATCGTGATTTACAATTGAAGCACTGAAATTCCTCGAGTTTTGATCTAAATGATCTTTCATTTACTCAGCATACATCCGGTGACTGAAGTGCCTTTTCTGCTTATCACAGCCCTCTGTGTGTAATGTCTAAACGAAATCTTTGTAAAGATCAGCGTTTTTCAACCGAGGTGCCGCGGCACACTGGGGTGCCGCAAAACATCTCTAGTGTAGCCGCGAGAGAATTTAGTAATACAGAAAAAATAAAAAATAAAATCATTATTTTAGAATAAGTTGATTTCTTGAAAACCTTAGAGACCGCTAAAGTATGTAATTTCATGAGGAACTAGCATTTCAAAGATAATAAAGTGTCTTTCTTCCTCGCTCGCTTCGCTTGCTCGAACTCTTTAGAAAATATGATGATTTCCGGCAGCGAAGTGCCTGAGTACCTCCATATTTTAGCAACGAGGTGCCCGAATATGTTTTATATATTTTATATCAAGATTACATTTTACCACGCTCGTTCCCTTCACTCGCTTGCAACATTTAGAAACAGAACAATTCTGGGCAATAAGATGCCCAAATCTCTTCATATTCGTGCATCGAATTGACCGCACGTGATGATTTTTGTATTTATGTATTCGGCAGCGAGGTGCTTGCACATTCATTTCTGTATTTCATCTAGTGTGTTGATAATAAAGTAAAATTCATCTCCCCCAAATCCCAGACTCAGGCTACGCTACCGTCTATGCAGATATCTATCACATGATTTGAAGTGGACCGTGTCAACATAGACAGTCTGTGATGTTAGAATCACGAGGAAAATATGCCTCCAGTAACAACTACTTTTGTTTTGAAATATCAAGTTTGCTTTATTATCACTTCGAACGAAAATATATTCTGTCACTCATCACCCTCAATCAAACCTTATCTCTCATCGTTGCCATTATAAAAGCTTTTGGTAACTTACGATTTCTACGACAGTAGAAACACAGCTCACTCTTCCTGCTCCCTCCTGTGCAACGTGTCTGACAGAAGCTCCCTATGGATGAAAAGACAGAAGGAATAAGTTACGATATTGGTGCTAATAGGATACGGCTCTGTACGATGAGTGAGAAAAATATAAGATGAATTCATGCAGGTTAGTTGTCACGCTGTGAATAATTTATTGTTTACCGTCACATCCTGACACTTGAATACCTTGGATAGAAATTTGCTTCTTTTTCGGGGAATGACGGGAGTAAAAAAAAAAAAAAAATATATATATATATATATATATATATATATAATTAGTCGGACATTGAGGAGTATGAACTTATGTCGGAAGGGTAAATTGATTTTACTCCCGATAAATAAAATCGAAAGAATAAAAAGTTTAAAATGAGTTCTTTTTACACAGTCAGTATAAAGTTATCTATTTTGGGTAATTTCTGATTGTATAAAAAGAATCAATTTTTAACGTTTCATCATCAATTAGCTTAACCTTTTCAGTGATCTATGGGATAAAAAAGTTTCTTTTAAAGATACTTTGTCCCTTTTGCAGCCAACATCAAATTCTTTAGAATTTTGCAGAAATTATGAATATGTCAAGTATGTCCTATCTGTGAAATTTAAACGTTAGCAGTGCCCTAATATTCAAATTATGCAAGGAAACCCGTTACTTGCTAGACTTCACTGTCAGACACTATTGAGTGACTGACTGGCTTTTTTCATCTTTGGTAATAACATACATAAAATGAGCTGTAAAGGGTACATGAGCATTTGTCTACATCAATAACCCAATTCTTGTAATGGCCAAAATTAAACTGATTGAATCTTTGCGCAGCATAAAAGGTACGACCATTCGGTACAATGGTCTGAAAAATCAGACTATTACTTACTGGCTCTATAGCTGCTAAGTCGATTCGACAACTAATAGTCCTTATTTTCCCACTTTAAGACATTTTCAAGCCCCCTTTTTTGGGAAGTTCTAAATTAGTATTGTCTTTCAAATGCCGTTGGAATTTAACCTTTTCATTTTTTTGGCCTGCAAATGGGACATAGTACCTTTAAGTTACCGCCGAATCAATTTTTCAATCTTCTTTTGAATTAATGGTAAAAAAGGCCAAGACGATAATCCGAGATTTTTTAAGTGGAATTATATCCCATAAATAATATCATTATCGTCATCGTCATATTCATAATCATCATCATCATCCTATCTCATTAACATTATTGTATTATTTTTTAAAATTATTATTATTGTTATCATTATTTTTTTAAATTATTATTATTGTTATCATTATTATTATTGTTATTATTAATGTTATTCTTATTCTTATTCCGCAAAAAGGGTTGTTTACCTATGTATTTTTAAAGTGAATGAAAGATTACCAAATCTTGAAACCACTGTTCCAGTTATAGAAATGATATGATATCGAATTACCATAGAAATCCTTTTAATGGATTTTATTTCCATCTAAAAGTAGAAAATTGATTCATTGTTTATTTGTTTGGTAAAAAGTATTAAAATAAATTATGTACTGGAGTAAACAAGATATTAGCATTTCATCGACTATTTTAATTCTCGGGGAAAGTTATGACACTAATTGAAAATAAATCGAGCATTCTGCTTGGAAGATTACTCTGGAGATCTCCCATAATTTGGTTTGCAAATCTTTTTTAAATCATTATAAAGTGTATGTGATCTGCTGTCAAGTATTATTAACCGTTCCATTACAGAGGCATCCTAACACCTTATCACACCAATCCTGTACAGTACACGTGTGTTATGAGCTGAACCAATCTTTAAAGTCCAATATCTGAAGAACCAAGAACAATTTCTTAAATCTAAAGCTCAGATTACACAGTTTAAGTTAAATTAATAACTTTTAAAGAAAGAAAGATATTTTCTTTGAAAAAAATGTCCTTTGACACCCCCTTGCGCGTGGGGCTTCCTTTATATCAATACAAGTGGGGTGGAACCCTCTCGTTTATCATTTTATGAATAAGCCACTGCATGAAGTATACATCGAAGTAGCAATTTTGTCAAAGTATACACCCAAAGATACATCTATAAAGAAATTAAAGGAGTAGTTTGTGGAAGATGGTGGTTTCTCTTAAGTTATCACCCGGCTTCTACGGTGTAATATCAGAGCTCTAAAGAGCATTTCGAAATGTAAAGAAAAAATTACCATTTCCCTTTGATCTTCTAAAAGAAAAATGTTTTATTTTCATAAGTTTTATTTCATTTTCACCGGTGATGAGGAAGCAGGGAGAAGCTTATTACAGATTTGTTTAGCAAATCTTCCAATCTACTAAACTAATTTCACGATCTAGATTACTCCAGACTAGTACTCTGCGTGACGATCGATGCAAAGGAAAATTAAACGATACGACTAAACGAGGGCACGAAATTCTGCTACAAGCATTTCAAAATATAATATTTTCTTTGCGAGGCTGTATAATCTGCTCGCACTTAAAGGTTTTTTGTCGAACGAAAAAAATATCTGTACAGGGTTAAAGAAGACTTTGCCAAGAATAATGTATCGAAAATAGAAGTTGTTTGAAGAAAAAAAGCTTGAGTGACTAGAAATATATAATTGACACAGTTTTTGCTAATATTTATTCCACTGGTATACTTCCAGCAATCTATTATCACAATTATGGGGGTCAAAGCAAAGCTTCGAGAACCGGCAGGATCAATCCCTATACCTTTAGTGGATTCCATTTCAACGAGATTTCTTCTTGTCTTCTTTTGTTGGTTCTTTTTAAATATTTTGAAATATGCAAGTTGCAGACAAGGTACATTTCAACTTCGTTATATTAGGTTCTCCCGAATACCATGCGTTTCGTAATTGTGTGTTTTCAAGACAAATTATGCAACTAAGAACCTAATGGAAATGTTTCCTATTTTCACAGTTCATCACCAATAAACAGTCTGGAGGTACATTAATCACTGATTGACAGGTAAATCATGAAAATACATACATGAGATATCATTCATTGGAAATCAACGTGAAAAGAGAGTAAAATTCGACCCTCTTTGTTTTATGTCATGAATCAAGCTAATCTAAATGATAATTTGTTTAAATCACAAAATAAAAGATAATATTCACAACAAAATGGTCAGCATGTAAAATTGTATCATGAGACTGACATATGACCATGGAAATAAATTTTCTCAGTCTTTCATATTTTTGAACCATAATCATATTCTCCGCTCTACACCTTCCAAAATACGAGGTAAAGGAAATGAAGAAGTATGAAAGAAAGTGTTCATCATGTGGAGTGCTTGTTACCTTATAGTTTTCCGCTGCAATAGGTATGTGATATCCCCTCAATAGGACAAAATCAGACCAAAGCAGGAAACTAAGAAATCGAGTAAAATGTTCATAATTCGTTGGTCACCCACGGCAACCAAGAAATACGACACATACAAAAAGAAAGAAAGATTATTAAAAAGGCAAAAAGTGCTGTGATGTGGCGGTCATCTCAGCATCATCGGTTCTCTCCCCTGCTTCTGGCTGTCATAGATCGCGGGGTCAATATTACTTTTCTTCCAGCTTTCTTACCACTCTTTCTATCCCCTGTATTTCCATAGATGTTGCTTCACGCTCTAATTCTCCCAAAGGAGGTTGACGCAATTCCGAGATGTCATGTTTGGTCACTATAAATCAACGATAGAACCTCCATAACGTACAATAATATTATAAGCTTCGTTCATTATTGAGCTCGTGAGGGATTTTACGTGCCCCAAAATAAACTGTCATATTGATGTGTTGTATACGTATGTTTGAAGCACATCGTGGGTTTTACACAATACTCGTAATAGCTGTATCTGGTTTATTATGTGTTCATTTTCATTGAGGGCATAAGCACAGTATTAGATTTTAGTCATATTCTATTCACAACTATAGTACTAAGAGTCGAGTCGGGTAAGTTATATTTTATTGAATGAAATATGTTCTCTAGGAAATTAGCTTTTCTTACGTCATTATACAGTACAATACTTATAAAGTTGATAAATATAGATTTTCTTTATTCAGATCCATGGCATACATCATTTTGTTTGCTTGTAATTGAATCAATCCTTTAATTGGATGATAATGATAACAACAACATTAATAATAATAGCAATGATGGTAATATCATTAGTAATAGCATTTATATAGCACTTAATACAAATTTTTTCTAAACGCTGTACCATTGTTAACATGTCCTTTAGACAAAATATAATAATAATAGTCGGCGTTTACTTCTATTTCTTCCCTACTCTAATTGCACGCTAAAATTAGTATGGCGTTTGAGGTAAACACCTAAAAGTTCATTATGATAAAAGACAGGAAAATGACAGAAAAAAATAAATTGTTGATAAAAATATGACAGGTCATCATAATACCTAGGTGATGGTTATGACGTAATCATTTTAATGAGAAGCAGAATGAATGATCGTCTTAATGTATTCTGAACAATCTTGCATAATACTGGAATAACTCATCTGGGTAACAACCGAATTGCATACGTTGACGCACTCATAGCCGATTTAGACTTGAAATTAAATCTTTGGAAAGAGTCATAAATCTGCTTCAGTATTCGCGATGAATTTTTTAATTCAAATTGAAAAGAATCTGAGATGAGTCAATATGTCAAAGCTGTGGAAATTTGAATTTTAGATATTTCAATGATGCCAGGCTTTTGAAATAATATATATATACCGGGGGAGTACTTCTTTGGTAAGTTTCAATGTAGATATTAGACTGTGGGATACTCTGCTGGCTATATTGGATATACCAGCCGGTTTTGAATTGAATATAAATTTATTTTTTGGAGATAGAAAACACTATCGATCTGTGGAGGCTGTATGAGGAGTAGATTTTCCAAAATCAATAGAGTTTTCTCTCCAGCATAGGGGAACATGCCTATCCAAAGGTGATATTAAATTAACACTCCTTAATTATTTTTCTTTTTCGTGGATACACTTTATCTCCCTCTTCCATGACAATAGCAGGGATACTCTTTTTCAATATGAAATTGTTTCCGTTTGGGAAAGTTTGTCACTGCTTAAGTACTAATCAAAAGGAGAACAAAACTATTGGACGTGCCTTTTGTGTTATTGACCATCTTACAGAATAACCTTGAGAAAGCTATTTTAATGCGAGGGGAAGTGAAACCGTTGGTTGACAACGGCATGATTATTTCTTTGTTCAAAGACAAAGATTGTTGGCCATTTCAGTTAAAAATTATCTGCGCTTTTGTAGGGAATGAACATAATTTATGACAACAATCGCCGCTTTTTGTTAATTCCAATATCTGTATTCTCTCGATACAGTTAATATCTACACACTTGCAACTGGTAAAAGTTCTTACGGTTTAGTTAGACTGCTGGTGTACTGCACAACACGCGTTCAAATGTCTATCGACTTCAGGCCGTCATGCACGTGTTAGTTTAAGCTGGGCTTCACGTCCCTTTTTTGTTTGTTTTACCATTCTTTACAATTGGCTTGTCGTTAACCAGCTATTAAGCCTTGAAAGATATTCACCTAGCAACAACAAATGTATGGTTAATTAAACGAAATGATAAGGAAAGCCGTTATTAGGGAAATTAGAAATATCTTGACGAGGAACGTATTGGTACTAAATTGTATTTGTATTGTATGTAGAACAAAGAACTCACATGAGTATTGTGAAACAAATTAAATTTCGAGATCTTTTAGATTCCTTATTGACCACATTGCGAGACAAACAAATATCACTAGCGATATTATTTTCGATACAAATTAAATTTGTTGAAAATAATAGCTAAAATAAAATCATATCAGAAAATACACGATCTCTCAATGTATCGGTCGCTTTATGAAAAGAGAAGAATGATCCAAATTCTATACTTACAGCCTATAGACAAAATGCATCGATAAAACTACTTGAAGCTTGAAGGTAAGATCATGAAAAGCAGTAGAATTGTTTGTCTTTTTAACTCTGAATGACAATGGTTGAGAAATAAAAGGTTAGTCCTCACATTCAATACTGATTATACTAATTAAAACGAGGAAGTAATTTCAAAGAAATTCAGAATCACTGTCACCACCCATTATTAAAACCTTTCTTCTAATCACCATCTAGACTGATTCTTGAACACGCTTTTTAAAAATAATGTTAAATGGTACCTTTATTTTAGAAAGGAGCACATGTTTTGTTCAACATACGATGATCTAATCCTTATTAACAAATGTCCATTTAATTTATCACGTAAGCCATAGTTTATGGCTACTTTTAGGAGCATTGTGGTATAGCGGTTCATTCACTAGACTCTCAATCACAATGTATAAAATGTTGGGAGCCCAAATTTGCCATTTACTTAAATTGTACAATCATGTGAAAGGGGGATGCCATTGAACACACACTTTTGCAAGGATTTTCAAAACAATTGTATTTGTAGACGAATATTGATGACAGAATGCCATATTTGGGTTTACTGTTGTACGCAGAAAACCTCAATTTTGTATTCTTTCATCAATATTCGTCTTCAAACACATTTGTTTTGAAAATCCTTGCAAAAGTTTGTGCTAAATGACATCCTCTTTCACATCATTATACAATTTACTTGAAATTTTGCCATCAAATTTCTTGAGCTCCCAACACTTTAGAGAGGCTTTAAAGATACTATGTCCCTTTGGCAGCCAACATCAAATTCTGTAGAACTTTGCAGGAATTATGAATATGTCATGTATGTCTTATCTGTGAAATTTAAACGTCAGCAGTGTCCTAGTCAGTGGCGGATCCAGGGGGGGGGGGGCGGGGGGCCCGGGTCCCTCCCTAGAAAAAAACATGTAAAAACACCCTTTTTGGGAAAAAGAAGATGGGCCCCCCTGGCGCTCAAGGGGTGGTGAAATTTTTTTCAATTTTGAAGGCAAAAAAAATTGTGCTCAACACCCCCCCCCCACTGAGCGAAAAATCGACCGGCACGATTTTCAAATTTTCAATTTTCGGAGGCAAAAAAAAATTTGCTCACTACCCCCCACTGAGCGGTTTTCAAATTTTCGCACGAAGTGGGCCCCTTTTTCGGCCCCCTCCCTTGCCGCCGGCTGGATCCGCCCCTGGTCCTAGTATTCAAATTATTGCAAGGAAACCCGTTTACTTTCTAGACTTCCCTGTCAGACACTATTGAGTGACTGACTGACATCTTTTTTTCTTTGGTAATAACATACATAAAATGAGCTGTAACATGTACATGAGCATTTGTCTACATCAATAACCCACTACTTGTAATGGCCAAAATTAAAGTGATTGAATCTTTGCGCAGCATAAAAGGTACGACCATTCGGTACAATGGTCTGAAAAATCAGACTATTACTTACTGGCTCTATAGCTGCTAAGTCGATTCGACAACTAATAGTCCTTATTTTCCCACTTTAAGACATTTTCAAGCCCCCTTTTTTTTGGGAAGTTCTAAATTAGTATTGTCTTTCAAATGCCGTTGGAATTTAACCTTTTCATAATTTTGACCTGCAAAAGGGACATAGTACCTATAAATGGGTACTTAATTGGACTTTGCGTCTATAACGACTGACGGAGCGAAAGCTATAGGCATGACAGAGTTACAATTTCTAATCCATTCTGGAAGCCTATATACGCTTTACAAACGTTTATAAAACGTTTTATCTCTGCTATCATCGGACTATCTCTGTTATTAGATCTATAGATACATAATTACTCAGCCTCCCCTAACCTCCCCCCTTCCCCTCCCTCTCATACCTGTTTCTATCCCTATCATCTCTCTCTCTCTCTCTCTCTCTCTCTGGGTTTTTTCGTAGTTCTTTATTGGTAACCATCTTCTCTTTGTGACGTCAAATTTGATATTGTACACGTGGCTTCACTTACACAATGAATTCTGACACTTTGGAATAAACATCAGACCTATATATCTCAGTTTATGGCCTACTAGTTGGTAAACAACCTTAGTGAACTTACGGGGCATCTGTTCTTAGGTCGGATATCAGAATCCATTTAGGGTTTTTATGATCACCGTCATCATCTTTCGTCTTTTCGGAAAATCTTTTAGTATTTTTAGGGGTAAATCTCTAATGACTCTCTAATGCTTTCTGGCGTGCAAATAGTGATACTGATATGAACTACTGCAGTTGGAATATGTTCTTTTTGGCTGAATAAAAGTAGTATTTTATGCTTTTAACTCCGTTTTAGTCATCGTGGGGAAGCGATTGAGCTTTGGTGAATTTTGAAGAAAAAAAGGCTCTCTGATACAAAAGACATCTCCATACATCTCCTTGGAAATATCGGATTTTTTTTCATCTTTCATCCCTTACATCGGATCATGAATACCCTAATGCAATGAATAAGGAAAGAGGGTTAGATCGATTAATCGCAAAATATTAATTTCGCTTTAGCATTTACGTATAGGACGGTATTTAAAACAATATTCTGTATAACAATTGCAGTATCTTTGACAACCTTGACAAGATAAATGTTGTGGTTTCCTGACAATAGTTGGTCGATACGGTGAATTGTATGATTGGCAAAGCAGGTCATCTTCATTGAATAAACAGACAAAGATACATATACCACTGAGAAATAGTAAAACTTGGCTTTTTATAGCGTTCGGTAATCCAATAGGCTGCAATTCTTGATTAGGGTTGAAATCTCGTATTGACACGCCGACTGACGTCTCGATTATCATACTATTTATTGTTTTAGACAATGCAATAAATATCGACCAATTTAGAGTTCTGTTATTAGGTGGATGATTGGACAGCAATACCTTAACCTTTACCGTCAACTCTAAAACCCTAAAATCTTTAAAATTTTTTAATTTTTCGCTATTCAAATAGCTCTTTCAACCGTTACGATCAGATGCAGGTACAATCAATATCTGACAAACTATATATATATATATATATATATATACATAAAATAGAAAGTGCACACTGTTTATATATAAGATTTTATAATGAATATGTAATACGCCTATATACTATATTTATCTATCAAAATAAACGTAAATTAATCCCTTTTAAGACGATATCTAATAGGAATCATACCATTTTATGCATGAATGAACATAGCCATTTAACAATAAATGCAATTTAAAAATGCAAAATTGGGATATCTGCCCATTCAAATCTTAATTAGTATATTGAAGGTATCCTATGGCTCGTCCACGAGTTTGGGTGGATAGGAGAGGCATCTTGACCTTGCTTGTCAGAACCATGCGGTCATGAGACTACAGTTGACATCCAGAGCTCAATCCTCCTCATCATTTCTCATTCTTTGTTTTTATTGTTGAACAAGAATATCTTACAGATGCACGTGTTCATTGACATATTTTTGAATAGCTACTTGCTCTTTTTGCAATTTTCTTAATCAGACCTTCTAACGATTAACTTAATGTGCCCATCCAAGCGTGATCTTATTTGATGTTAGTAGATAATTAACTTTTCTTTGGTATATATTTTATTACATTTTATTGAAGGTTTATATGGAAAAAGTTGATAAATATATATAATATATATATATATATATATATATATATATATACACATATTAAGCCCAATTGGTATTACGACTTCTTTTTCTATTAAAGTACTACTACCATTACTACTCTCAATGTACAGAAGTGGAAATCCAGTTTTGGGTAGTTATAATTATTAGGGGATAACGTCGTTTGGAGTAGAAATCGAAATCCGCTCTAAAAATGGTAGAATCCACTCTCAAAATAGTAATTTAACCACTAATTTAGAGTGCATTCTCCTATGATTTGGAACTGATTCAAATCCAAATGTAGAGATCCCTAATAATTCATAAGAGTGGATATTCTTTCATTTGCATTAAAAGAGTATTACCGACGTCACCACCACCTCCACTTATACTACTACTACTACTATTACTACTACTAGTATTACCACCATTACTATTACTACTACTACTACTTACTACTACTACTACTACTACTACTACTACTACTACTACTACTACTACTACTACTACTACTACTACTACTACTACTACTACTACTATTACTACTACTATCATCACAACTATACTACTTTTTCTGCTACTAGTGTTGCAATCGAGAACCGGTGTCTCGAGGTAAAAGCAGAAGAAAGTTTGTGATAAATAATTGTCTTTAGTTTTCAGGTCTCGAAGTCGAGACAAAAACCGAGACATCAAATTCCTGGGACAGAGACCGGTCTCATTATTACATCACCCATTATTTCCAATATTACTCGTACTACGACGACAACGACTACCACCACTACTACTACTACTACTACTACTACTACTACTACTACTACTACTACTACTACTACTACTACTACTTCGTCTACTGCGAATACTACTGCCAATAGTACTGGTGTCAATACTACTCATAATACTAATATTTCTTCTACTATCAGTACAAGCTTCACTACTACTTCTTTTTTTTATAACTACTTTCTACCTCTACCAAGTCTAATTCTATTACTTCTACCTCTTACTCAAACCCCTATACTACTGTTATTCCTCACTCTACTCACTGTACTACTACTACATGTACTTGTAGTACGACTAGTAGTAGAAGTTGTAGTAGTACTACTACTACTACTATTACTACTACTACTACTACTACTACCATGACTACACTAACTGCTACTAATTATATTACTACTACTACTACTACTACTACTACTACTACTACTACTACTACTAGTACTATAATCAGTAATCAAAAATAAAAACTCACCGCTAACCACTGTGGACGAAAGAAGCACCAAGGCAAGTATGACGGGAACTAAAAAGTAATAAAAAGAACTTTTATGTCTGATTCCACACGCCATTTTAGTCTGTATGTGTGGTTGAAACGTCGATTGCCGGCGTTCACTTTGTCGAGCAAATCTTCCCTTTTTGAGCAGACGATCAATGTGTCAGAGGGAGACCGCCTTGAGAGAAAGTCTTTTATCGAAAATCAGACTGAAGAAGTGCTCATATGGACTCCTGCGTTCCTAGAGAGTTTCTCCGAAACTTGTTTCCCCTGTCACCCAAATCACCTTCATTGGATATTTCATAAATTTACCAGGCGATTAATTGCTGCTAATTTACAAAACGCTGCTCCAAAGTTTTGTACCACTGATCCCTCTTGAAGTGGAGTGAATGGCGCAACCAAAAAAGCGGAAAGGAAACCCGACGACGGCTAAAATGGAGGAAATCATCAGCGGACTAATTAAATAATTGTTGGAGTAGCAGAAGACAATTTAATAGATGGGTAGATACAGAGGTAGGTAGACACTTTAACTCTCTGCTTTTAACCAGAACTACTTGTTGATAGCGTGCTCACTCACTATAGCATCCCTCGTTGTTTTCTCATTGCGGCTCGTCGTTTAAGTGAGGGGGTTAACGCGTGCGCAGCAAGACGGTGTCATTTAGCTTCATACGGGCGAGTCCATTACGGATATAAAAAACAAGGTGGGCGATGATAATCGGTCTCTAAAAAATGAATCTTTAAACGTCATTTTGGTGCACAAACTCTGAGAAAGTTAAGAGAGAGAGAGTGAGAGAGAATGTGGGTGGGAGAGATAATGACCCCCAAAAGTAAAACTTTTTATTTTCCGGGCGAGGCTTAGCCCGTCGGTTTAGGGCTAACGGAAACACTCTTCAAACTGATGAAGTGAAAAAGCACTTTCGGTGAATTCGTAGAAAGAATGTGTAGGACCTATCATATCTGATTTAGGGGACACATTCGGCCTGTGCCCATTGTCAAACTAGTTTGACAACACCTTAAGTACATAAAAGAAAAACACTCGACCCAACATGTATCTGAAGAATGTTACGCCCTTCTCCCGGCTTTTTTTTTGTTGTTGCTTGTTTATCAACTAAAAATGTGATTACCCTTATTTCATGTCAGAATTCTTTTTGAATAGTGAATCCTTTCTCCCCCCCCCCAAAAAAGTGCCCTATGTTCATGTCTACACCAAATCGGAGAAAAATGAAAATTATCAAAGATCTAGTAACTCTTTGTTCTTAGACCCATCTGACCTTTTAGAGTATTAAAATAAAACACATAATATGTTGATCGAGCCTCATTAACTATTTATAGCAGTATAATTGATGAGTAGCGGATTTGTTTTCTCATATACTATTGAACATTCATTTAGTATTATACAATTTTTAAGATGCCATAAAAGAAACAATATTACATGACTGACTATGATACACATAAAAATGAGCGAGAAAATGACGGGTAAGAATAACTGCAATTAATGGTTACGTTATTATAATCTTTAGTTAATGCATCAAAAACAGGGTGGGACTTAGAAGTATATAAAAAATTACATTACAAATAATTTGTTTGCTATCATTAAAGGCAATAAAAAAGACGTTTTCTGTGGCAAAGATCTTTCATGGTTATTTTTCACGCCTTAATTAGTGCAGCAGATAATCAGATCATTGATATTTGTTAGATAAACATTACATTCTTAAAAGAATTAGTGATATGCTGTAAATAATATTTTATAAAAAAGTAAAACAAAAAAAACGATCGCAAAGACTTTCGAAAATCTAAGACTAAGACTTGTCAATCACCTACTGAACTATGTGCCCATGTCCATGATGTATTACGTAATCCCAACATGACTTCTATGGGGTGCATAGCATAAATTGCCCTGAATTGATTTCTTGGAAATCTTTGCGAACACTCATGAACCTAACAAAACATGAGGGAAAAAGGAGTGCTTGAAATTAAAATTGTCTAGACAGTGATAGAATACTAATTTTCAAACGTTTCATACTGATAAGAAGATACTCATCATAAATCTATGACACATTTACTTTCAACCAGCGTACCTGTTTGAAAATTTAAAAAAGAAGATTTGAAGGCTTGCCTCTTAGCGGTTAATCATGATTACAAATATGGCCACTTCTTCACATGATTACTCTAAAAGAAAAAAAAAGAAATACAGGTTTATATGTACCGAGTACCAGTATTTTAATTAAACATTTCCCAAATGTATTTGATGGATTCAAGCTTTTGTGAAAAGAAAACGAACAAACAAACAAGAGTGAGAGAATATATAACATTTCTGAAAGAAATTTCCCTCTATTCTCGAAAATCCCCCGAAAACTCTCATGCAGAAAAATCACTGCCACCCGTTTTGGGGGGTAAATAATACATATCAATGCAGTATAAGTTCTTTTTCTGTTAATGAAATATTCGCATATGCTTTTGCTTGCCTAGATAATTTTAGATGTGTTTCTAAATGACGAAGAAAACAATGGGTAAAGGCATATATGGCTATCAAATGATAATAAAAAATGGAACTTATTTGAATCGAGACTTTATTTGCAGATTATCATTTATGCTTGGTAATTAGGTTTGATTTGATATGACAAAACTTAGTATTATAGTGTGTACAGTAATACGAATTAACTGGCCGTCACTAGGAATAAATTACCAATAAGTTAATTCAATTTCCGTTTATAATGCTTTCAGTGGACCTTACAAAATACATAGTATTGCTTGAAATGACTCATTTTAGCTTATTTTAAGAATTCAGATATGAGTCGAACTTACTAAATTTCACACTGGAAGGACCCTATAACATGGAAGCATGGCTAACAAAAAAAATCATACAGTACGTTTTTGTCGGCCTTCCAGAAACCAAATCTTCTTTTCAACAAATAAGCGAATCGGCAATTATGTTGTTATTATCAGCGAAAATCTCACTAAACCGACATTTCCAGATTCATCGCTCTGAATACCATTTTGAAATATATTTTTAATAACGCGCATTGGTTAATTTCAAAACCAGACGACAAAAGATATGCCGCCATTCATCATGTTTTATATTTTTACACTCATTCTCATTTTGTTAACCTACTTTCCTCTTAGATACAAATTTAGTTTCAAATAATCATATTGCATGTTCAACCACATTAGTTATTACCAAACAGTGAGTTCCTGTCTTTCTTTAGCCTGTATGTCTTTCTAACGAGATATGAATCAGTTGTCAGCATGTAAATGTTTTTTGTTGATTCAAGTTCGGCAGAGTCGTCTTCATTTACATTTAGATGAAATACTCGGCGTCATTTTAATAAGAATTCCGTCTGCTTCTCTGTCATGCAATTACTCTTGTTTGGAGACATATCTTTTTTAGATTAGGTTAGTACGAAAACATTATGAAGTATACCAATTTTTGGTTGACTTAGAATGAAATTAAGATATTGATTGATCACGGTTAGCTTGATATTGTGACTAATTAAGAAACCTGGAGCAAATTGTTTAAAAGTGATCCTCCTACGTCGATGATTAAGGTAAGTAGATGGACTAGAAGATAATGAAAATCCACCTCCTAGCACGATCCCCTGGGACAGCTCCTTTATGACAACCGCACTAATTATGTCACGTGCTTCATCTATGGTCATCAACATCTGTAACAAAAGGCGGGATAAATACGTTAATAGCGCACCAATTTCCAACGAGCCGCGTCTTTTCGTCACACGATACTCGAAGATAGAACTCATAAGTGTAGACGACTTTACGGAGTGCGCGTGATTTTCTTTCTCGCCATAATTTGGCGTGGATGCATTTTGCTTTTAATCGGTTTCATTAGGGACTCCTTAACACGGCTGAATCAGTAAGTGCAAAGAGGTCGAGATGGGCTCCTTAAAGAGGGCAGGAGATCAAGTTTCCATACTAATGAAGGGCGACGAGAAAATACACCGTCCATTACACGTGCATGTTTTTTTTTTATATTGCCTGCTGCATTCACATCGATTCATAATCTTGTCGTCATGATACAAAATGTTTGAGAAAAAGGACCTTGCTTTGAACTTTGATTTGCACTTGTAGATGTGTCCGGACACTAAGACAAGACTAAAGCCTTCTATTTAATTTGTCTTTGGATTTCACGAAAAATATGCATCAAATAGCACTGACCATTTAAAATATTTTAAACATTTAAACAATTTTTTCCTTTGTGATTTTCTCCAAAGTAGGTCTTAAAAGATTTATGATTGCCTGTTAACTTCGTCAGATTACTGTCCATAATCAATTGCCGGATGACCAACCTGCCCGGACACACGACTTGTAGGTATATAGATACATTCACGTTCCCACGACATGATAAACACCTTCATTTTTGGTCCGTACGATTATACCTCCTGGTCTTTTATCCTGGATCACTACCGCAATACATTTTCCTACGAGAACAATTACCTCAGACGACTACATTCGTCGGTCAGGTACCTCTAGGGCAATTACTTCAGGACAAGTACTCACCAGACAACTACCCTGCTGAAAGACAATTAGCTCTAGGACAACTACCCCAAATATATTACCCCTAGGGCAAATACTTAAAAGGTACTTGTATTAACGTGTATTATCCGGGGGTAATTGTCAGAGGGTAGATACTCGGTGGTAGTCAAGGATGCAGTTTTCCTAGAACAGTAACGTTACTTAAATTTTGTTCTCTATATTTATTTTAATTCCTCTACTGGCGGGTATTAGCAGTTCCTTTTTCTTCCTACATCGTATTTTCTCTCCTCTCTAACAAGAGGAGTGACCAGGTATCTGCGGAAGGATGACCCACATTCCATACTTCAACCAATGATAAAACCAATGACCCCCCTCATCCCGTCCACCCACAAAAGATACAGGGTAACTAGTTTGCCTCCTCTCTACCCACTTTTTAACCATTGCTTTCCATAATTTCCGTCATTTGGGTGATACATCCCTTACCTTTGTGACACACAAACCCTCATCCGCACACGCACACACTCGCACATGCCCATGCACCCACCCACACATACACACACGAACACACACACACACACTCTCTCTCTCTCTTCCTTTCTTTCCTTCCTTTCACTTTTCATTGTAATTATTAGGAGCTGTAAGATTTAATGAAAAGTAAGTGTGGTTCTTACTCATCCAGTATGTCCACATCTACCTATGATGGTTATCTTTATCATACTTTCTTTATCTTTTCACTCTCACCTAGTCTCTCTCTCTCTCTCTATCTCTCTTCCCTCTCCTCCCCTCTCCCTCTCTTTCTCTCTTTAACCTTTTCACACCTGACGTCTCCTCCAGGGACGGATCCAGCCGGCGGCAAGGGAGGGGGCCGAAAAAGGGGCCCACTTTGTGCGAAAATTTGAAAACCGTGTCGGCCGATTTTCCGCTCAGTGGGGAGGGGGTGGGGAGGGAGGGGGTGGGTAGTGAGCAATTTTAGTTTTTGCCTCCGAAAATTGAAAATTGAAAAATCGTGCCGGTCGATGT
Organism: Mesocentrotus franciscanus; assembly: GCA_037976565.1. NCBI lineage: Eukaryota > Metazoa > Echinodermata > Echinoidea > Camarodonta > Strongylocentrotidae > Mesocentrotus > Mesocentrotus franciscanus. The sequence continues at coordinate 18,530,748 of CP137666.1, read as the reverse complement.
TTCGCTCAGTGGGGTACACCACCCCTTGAGCGCCAGGGGAGGGGGCCCATCTTCTTTTTTTTTTACAAAGAGGTGTTTTTACCTGTTTGTTTTTTTAGAGGGCCAGGGCCCCTGGATCCGCCACTGGTCTCCTCAGACAGCATGTTCATTTTGATTTTGGCTGACATGATCGAAAACATCTTTTCTACACAACATTAACAGTAACAAAACCGTTTACTGTCGTAAAGTCTGCCTTTCTCCCGTTGTTACTTATTCCAGTTTTGACGAAATACGCTCCTCTGCCCTTTATACTGGTAAGTGAGAATATCTTAATATGATACCACTAAATTCTCTAAGGTCAAGAAACGAGAAGCATAATGCAAAATTTATTTGCGGAATTAGGTCAGAAGATCATGTAACGATTAATACGTGAAGGCTTAACAAAATGATGGAGGATTTTGTAGGACTACTAATGTAAAATTCACATCAAAATATATGTTTATATAATATGTTATCTGGGTAGCAGATTTTGCTCTCTCTCTCTCTCTCTCTCTTTTTTTTTCTCTCTCTCTCTCCTTTCCTGTCCATTTCTTCCAGATCTGTCTGTCCCTCTCGGTAGTGATAACATCCAAACTCACAGCGGTGCACAATACAGGGCCATTCATCAGTACATTCTTTTATAGTTTTTTGTTATCAGTATAATGTATATTTCATGACTTGTCAGATTTATACGAAGTTGACTCTGTGGATCCTCTTCTTATTTTGACAGAGTAGCATAATATATCAACACAATCCAAAATAACTCAATAGATAAAACCACAAGTTTGCCCTATCTACGCGATCGGGAGTGTTTACAAGCAAAATAAAACAGGAGAAGCTATGGTTAATATTACTTCATGCATCTAGATTTATTCAGCATGAGGTCTCGATGTATTTTGAAGATGGGGGCGAGAGTGAAAGCAGAAGATCATCTTGTAATCTTAATGTTTGTAGAGCTGGAAACACAAGGTAATTTGAAGGAGGGATAAGGAGTACATTGCCCTCCTGACAGTTTTTGAACCAAGAAACCAACAGGTCAATAATTGATTATTGCTCTCTGAATCGCATGAAACATAGACACATTCTAAAAGAAAAGTATTGCTCGGTAATAAAAGAGTATTTTTTAGCTTTTGGGGCTGGCTCTGATATTTTCCCCCTCCTCAGGCCAAGGTCTGGTAATACCAGCGGTTGGAAATATCTGTCGAGTTTATGTCTTTCAGGCAGCTGCACCACGAGTATGAATTCATCCGTCTATCCGTGCTTTTAAAATCAGACTTTGGAAATGACCCGAATTCACGTAATTTCTTTCCGAGTCGCAGTCTTACCCAACTCATATGTTATAAGCGTTGTGATACCATGCAGAGCAAAGTCTAAATCATGTCAATGTTAGGTTTCCCAGATAACAACAAGATCGTTACACTATCGCAAAGGCCAAAGCATTGGAGAATTCAACACGAGGGCCATTTTGGGACGCTATTGTACAGCACGTATAAATCATGTTCAGATTATGAAATACATCAACATTGTAATATTCGAATGTTTATATGGTGAAGGACAGGGCTGTTTATATGACCTTAGGTTGATTTTTCAAAAATATCTGCAATCGAGTTGTCATACATAATATTTAACGAAATCAGTAAATAATCAGGTAAGGTTTATTATAATTGTTAACATTTCAGACAAAACTTGTTTTCTGTTATCATTTTAGTTCATATAAAACCAATTATTTTAAATTTAATAATTGCTACATAAATATTTTTTTACCAAGAATATGCGGTTTAGTCAGCTATTAATGACTAAAGGGTTTGACAGAAGTACAATGTTTTCAAAACAATTCCATTAAACAAAAAAGACGTGTTGCGGGTTTGTTTTTCGTGGTGTTCTAGAAGCCTATTATTGTTTCATCTGTAATAAACCTTTCAAATAACTTCTAGACAGTTTCTTTCACAATATATATAGGTGAACAAACAATATTCAACTTTATCTTGAAATCTGAAATCTGATATTTCTGATTTGCGGTATTGGTAGAAGTCATTCAGTACGTATTTGATATGTTTTGTATAAATATAAATAGACGTTGTTATACAAGTTTTTATGGTTTCCGCTTTCTAGCTTCTAATCAGTGTATTTTGCGGTTTAATTCATTATGGATACTTTTATAGGCACTAGAATATGAACACTTTGATACGTGTTCATAAGTATTACGCGTATTTGAATTACTTGCATTTGTGTGTGATAACATACCACCATGTAACATTACTCTCGACTATTTTTCAAATTTTTTTTTTTATAATACTCTCTGAATCATGAAATCATGATAATAGGATGAACCGTTGCAGTTTTCATTTACATGCATTTGTATTGAAAGATAACAGATAATAAAGACATTTTACCAAAGAAAATATACTGTTATATTGCTATGTGACAATAGAGAATACTTGATGAAAGAAAATACTGTTTAGGAACTTATATGATTTATTTTAATTTGTAGGTTGAACATCATCATTCTAAAGCATCACTCCACTATAAAAATGCAGCACGTGTACGAGAAGTTTAGCGTACCTTTCTCGACTATATCTATCTATCTATCTATCTATCAGGCTATAGTTCATCCAGACGTTGGACAAAGCCCTCCTCATAACATTTCCATTCTCTTCTGTCTCTGGCTGTCCTAGTCCAAGTGGCCGTTCCCATGTATGATGTTAGGTCATCTCTCCATCTTCTCTTCTGCCTTCCTCTTCTTCTCTTTCCGTCCTTGGTTGCCATTCTGTTAAACGATTTGTCCATCTATTGTCCTGAAGTCTTGCTATATGCCCAGCCCATCTCCACTTTGATTCTCTGACTTTCTCCATGATGTCTTTAACCTTTGTTTTCTGGCGTATGACTTTGTGATTGATTTTGTCTCGCAGAGATAAATGCGACATCTTTCTCTCCATGGCTCGTTGAGTAGTCACAAGCTTCTGTTCTAGATCCTTTGTCAATGACCATGTTTCTGATCCATATGTCATAGTTGTTAGAATGCATTGGTTGAACATTCTTCTTCTTAGTGACATGGGTATGTTTTTATCGGTCAACATGTCTTTGTATCTTCCAAAGTTCATCCATCCTGCTTTTACTCTCATCATAACTTCTTCTTTTGTGGTGTCTTCCATTTTCAAAGTTTGTCCCAGATATTTGTAATTGCTCACTCTCTCTAACGTTCGATCTTCCATCTCGATGTTTTCATCTGTGTCATAGTTTGTCATATATTTTGTTTTATCTTTGTGCATAGTTAAGCCAATAAGTTTGCTCTCCCTGTTGAGACCTGTCAGCTGGTCTTCCAAGTCTTTGATTGATGTTGAGATCAAGGCCACATCATCAGCGAATCTGAGATCAGTAAGTGTTTCTCCATCAATGTTAACTCCTCCCTTTAAATGCGACTTTTTAAATACTTCCTCTATAGTGGCTGTAAATATCTTTGGAGATAATGTGTCTCCCTGTCGTACTCCCCTCTGAATCTTGACCTCCCTTGATACATCATTATCAATGTGAATTCTGGCTACTGCGTTGGTGTAAATATCTTCCAGGATGCTCACATACCCTTCTCCAATGTTAATCTTTCGTAGGGCATCAAACATGTCTGTGTGTTCGATGGAATCGAACGCCTTCTGGTAGTCCACAAATCCGAGGCATAGGTGAAGTTGGTACTCATTTGCCTTCTCAATGAGTTGATTTATAGCTTGTAGGTGGTCTGTTGTTGAGAATCCAGCTCTAAACCCTGCTTGTTCTCTAAGTAGATTTGTGTCCAATATATCTTTGATTCTATTTTGGATTACTTTGGTGAAGATCTTGTACAGATGAGATAGAAGGCTGATTGGGCGATAGTTTTTTACATCAGCTTTGTCACCTTTCTTGTATAAAAGAATTATTTTGGCCTCTTTCCAAGTGGTTGGAATCTGTTGCTTTTTCAATACTCGACTCGACTATATGGAATCTCTAAAATAAATAAAAATTTGAAGAAAAAAATCAGAAACAACCAAATTGATAGTTGTCTTTAAACTGGTTTTATTTGTTCTTGAACTCATGCTCAACAAGTTTGTCAAAAGCTTCTAAAACAGCATTTAAAAAATGTTTTGTAATAAAAATAATGATCAAGGGCATTTTCCTTTCATCATTTACAGCCCCTAAAAACGACATGAACGATCGAATTAGATGCGATGACTTAGAAATCACACCAGTCAAGCGGTTAAGAGATAGATATCGCTTCTCGAAAGGATCCCGTTTCAAGATGAGTTACACTATTTTGCGTCGAGCGCGGATTTGAATTTCACGATTTATGGACTTCTTCCCCAGAAGATCATCATATTATTTGTGATATTGTTCGCTATGAATATTAATGGAGATAATTTCACGCTTCGGAGAAATCTTATACTTTCTCTTGTAACGTTTCACACGCTAAGGATTTCGCCCGGTTCTGCTCCTGGAATATTTTGGCCGAGGGATGATCATTATGATGACGGTTTGTTTCATGGTGAATAAAGAATATTAAGAAGAAAATAGACACTATGTCTTGATATATCAGGAATGGATAGTTTATGAATTCCAAGCTGACAGTTTCGTATTATGAAGAAGGAGAAGTCATAATGGAGAAAAAGAGCATTGTGGAGAAGACAAAAAACACCCCTCTTCGTCATCCATGATAGAATTGTGTGTAAGATAATTGTTAGATAATATTTTTATACAAGTGAATCGAGTATTTATTTTTTTCGAAAAAGACTAAAGAGGAAACAATAACGGCTCTCTCTCTCTCTCTCTCTCTCTCTCTCTCTTTCTTTCTTTTTTTTTGTTTGTCCTTTTGTGTGAACGATCGACCAAATCGAAGCGAATATTGATACTTTGGAGAATGTGATATTCTTTGATTTGCTTTATACGCAATTTCTTTTGTAACTGGCCCGGAGCTAAAATTGGGTTGTAAAAATCTCATTTGAGTTTTGCTTCAACTTGATATAATAGATAAATCTCTATTTAGATACGCTTTGATTGTCATTTGTATTATAGTACCCTTTTTCTCCAGTATTCCAATTACAATGATCCGTTTCGTCTTAAAAGCTAATTGAGGAAAGCTGATCGTCGATCATTCTGATGTTAGATCTCCAACACAAAAATAAAACACAGTTTCACCGGACTCGCTACCACATGTGACATAATGTGACATATGCGACATTATATCTGAGATAATGATATAAGATAGATGCCAATGCATAATTTGTTCGGACAATTCAATTCTACAAAAGTTTAGTCAAAACATGCAATAAAAAAAGTCTTTCATTCGCTGCTAATGGTAGTTCTCATTATTTCATCAGTCAGGTGTCATTAGGCAGTCATTTTATTAGTACGGAGTCATTCTTATTTTGCAATAAAATGCAGTCATGCTCTCCCAAAAGGACAGCAAGAAATTATCATGCAACGAGTGATGTCGCAGAGATACGATAAACATCCGGATATGCATTAGCGGGACATTTTAGGGCAATGCACGACACTAAAATGCGCCTTGTTCCCTAGATGAAAGATGCCCTTTTCCATCAGGTAGTGATGACGTCATAATGAGAATTTGTCTAATCTTGCTATCCCATGACGTGAACATACTGCTAAAATGAATCATTGCATGATAAGTACACGAATCCCAAACCGGAATTTAGAGTGCAATATACATGTATATATAAAGCTTAAAAAAAGAACCAAAGCAAAGAAAAATGACGAGATTGTTTTTCTATCAAAGTGGACTCAAACATCAATTCTAATTTGACTTTGGTTGACCACAGACTCGCGTGTTTGTGCACAGTGATTCAGCGATGAGATCCATTTAAGATTTCTGAAGAATTTTTTTCAATCGTCCGGAAGGAGGTGAAATTATTACTTTTCATGAACCAAAGGAGATTTTTATTTATACAATGTGACTATATACCCACAGGAGTGGGAATTGTCCAACACAGTGATATTTCTTCATCCATCTAAATTTAAGTTCGCTCAAATCATGACACCAAAATGAAAACATAAATTGATTTTCTAATCTCTAACTGTGTTTATATTATTTTTTGCAAGTAATGAAATATAACCGCGAATTATTAGATTAGTAAATCTTGTCTCGACGGGTAATAAAGTTTTTTTGGGGGTGTGTTTTTTGGGGTTCAAAAATCGTAATAGGTTTTATAACAAAGTCGTTGTCGATTATTATTAATAGTAATAATAATAAAATGACACCTGCTCATGCAGGCCAAGTCCTATTGAACATCCTTCCTCAATCATTTAGATCTCAAACTAGTCCAGAGCTTTTCAAGCAACAGTAAAAATGATCCCTGTTTCGAATAGCTTACAATAATGAGAAATTTCTCAAGTGCAGTACATAATGTTATGTTACGATTTGCAATACATTCCCTAATTTCCTAGCTTGTTCTTCCGATACATGGTTATGTGATTTGGTTGTTATTTAATCCTGCTCTCTATTTGAACGTAAATATTAATAATGTAGAAACTTCTTAGTTCTTATATTCACACACTTATATTGTTGTATAATTAGTTCACTAATGGGCCCCGTCTTGAAAAGAGTTGATATCAATCGCAACTATGTACATAAGAGATAGGGGATTGATTTGGATCAATCGTAACTCTTTATAAGACGTGACGGGGCCCTGATCTATATAATTTATGTTTGTATAATTATGTATATTACTTTTGTATGAGAACCTCCTCTAGGTTGAAATGCGTCATGTGAAAGCATTAAATAGTTGATTATTATTATTATGGAATTTTAGGAACATGTAGTCGTAATCACCCTCTTCCCGTGCTACACCGTCCCCAGGTCTACAGGTCTGTGGGATATTTTCAAAACGTTCGTAATTATTGTTATTACCTCCCCTTTTCACCTATTAGTAATCTCCTTGTTTCCAGTTGGCGGAATAGGCCTACTGGTTGAGCAATCATTGAATCTCCTCACACCATTGACTGCATCATTGTGGACCATTGAGTTGACTTACTCGTCTGCAGTCGGTATTTGTATTGTGTAGTTGTTTGGTACTTATTTCCTACACGTTTCAGATGACATAGGCCTATTAGTATTGCATGACGATGTTGAGCACACATACATTTTGGCATACGCTTTAATAACTAGGTTGAGCACGTGGAATTTCAAGACAATTATTGAGTTAGAGGCGGATCCAGGATTTTTTTTTTTTAAACACGACACAATACTGGAAAATCACATGATTAAACGGGCACGGTCTTTTTGTTTGCGGCTTATTTCAGTCAATCGGGTTTTAAAACCGTGAGACCCTTAAATGCTAAATCAGTCATTGAACTGGATTATTAAATTATTACACAAAGCCACCAGACCCAACTATGACGTGGAAGACAGCATTTAGGATTGCATGACCTAAATAGGTTTTCCCGGCCAATTTTGCAAGTTTGCAAATCCAATTCATTTTGCGTGCATTCAATTTAGCACAATTTAGCACAATGCGAATTACATGCATTAATTGTTGCTAGGTATGACAAACATTATGGCTTGCCCTGCTTAACAACACGTAATGTATGCAATTGGCATTCTGACTTTTGAAATACAGATTCGTAACAGGTAAATGAAATGGTTTGTAACGAGGCACTTAACAAAAAATTATGAATTAAATTTGATTAAAAATTACTAAAAATGGCCTACTGGTTGACTCGAAAGTAATTCTGGTGAATATGGATCCTGAAGACCAAGCGGCATCACAAGGGGAGAAACAAAATATTGATATCGATGAGCGCGTCCTATGTGCTATTTTACAATGATATCGAAGAAACCAAATCGATGGCAAGTTCAGTACTTTATTGTAAACCCCATAGAGATCGAGTTCGGATTGTGATTTTCACACATTTCAAAGGCTTACGGACAAGGCTATTTAAACCGTTTCAAGTTGAGTTTTCGATAGTCTTTGCGATTATATTAAGTTTGAAGAAAAAAAGAGACAACTAATCAAGTTAGTCACTTTAATAAGTATATAAATACAGTGTACATTTTTCCCTTCTATTCAACCTGCTTCATTTCTTTAATCAAAACATGTTCATCGAAGTATATATATTCTTATCCTCGCACACTCTCCCTTTGCTATATCATATCTCTACATAGCAATTCTCTTTCCTCTGTACTTTATCTTCACTTTGCACCCCCCTTTCTCTATCCCTATCCGACTGCTTGGTCTCTCTCTCTCTCTCTCTCTCTCCTCCCTCCCTCTCATTCTTTTTATCTATCTCTCTCTGGATGCAAACAATAGAGATCCATACGCCCACATGAATACATCTAATCGACATGTTTGAAAGAGTAGATTGATAATTGTCAAGTCAAATTGCTCATCATTTTCTCGTCAAAAGAGAAAACCCCCAGCACATCTCTATGTCTGTTTGGCAATTGCTTGTACTGGACAAAATGACTGTAACTATAAACACATGTCGTTTTCTGACAATTTTTTCCACTTCATTTTTGTTTTGTTGCTGTGTACATACATTTTAAATAAGTTTGCAGCCCCTCCCCTTCTCTGAAACTGCTTTTTCAGAAGAGATGTTTTATGGAAATTGGTTTCACACTTTCACTCAATGCCCCCCCCCCTCCCATATTTCTGCCATTGCTGTAAGAAAACAGAATAAATAATTTGTACTAGTGGCAAGTGCATGATTTAATGGCACAATAAATGAACCAATTACAAACGCAAAAATGACTAATCTACATCATACACAGATGTACATAAAAGAGGGGAATTTATGTCCCATTTTCCTTCAACATTACAAGATGGTAACAAAACAAAATGTAAAACTAATAACAGAATAACACTTAAGCAACATCACTGAAAATCATTTAAATAAGAAATTACAAAAATGAAACAAGCGACAATTATTTGAAATATTTGAAATTTACCGGGAGCACCGGTAAATTTTGATTACCGATATTCAATTTGCTCGAAAGCAGAAGTGTTTTAGGCAGTATCAGAAGAAATTTTAAGAAGATGTTCAAGGGGTGTAATTTTTTTTTTGAAGGCAAAATTGTGCTACATTTTCAAAAATGCTTATAATACATCCACAGGGGGATCCAAATATATCAAAAATTTAAAGAATTACTATCCATCCATCCAATTTCAAAACTTTGCATTACCTTTAATGGTTTTACAGTAAACATCCTTCTCTCACTGAAAAACAGTCAATACTATGAATTCAGTATTTTGAGATCAGTACAGTGGGTTTGAAGTAAACATATTTTAAAAAATATGTTTATTAAAGTGCCAACAAGCAGCTTGTTAAGATCTTATCTATTGTCTGAAATACAATGATCTTGCCTCTTGGTCATAGATAACACTTGCTACGTTACTTAAATTGAAAACAATGGTAGAAATATTATGTCAGGTCTCGACTAGACATTTAATTCCTCGAACAGCTATTTCATTGTTTTGGTAAGGCCTGAAAGCTGTTTTTCAGATTTGACAAAATGTGACAAACAGCAAGATACTAAACATTCTAAACTGATGTACCGGTACCTTAAATTGTTTCCCCTCTCAGTGGAATATTACACAAATTAGAGGTGAAAAATGCTCAACATCCTAGTCAGGATGCAAAGTCCCTTATACCACCAGCGTGTGTCAGACAATCAGGCAGCTGTTTGCACAAATCTATGTGAAACTGCAATGCAGTGTGCTTTGGCTTAGACAAAATGACCGACAGCCTCAAATTGGAGTTTCCTTTACATATTTACACTAAAATTCATCAAAAATCATGGACGGAACATCAGAATATCCCGCACATGTAACTTGTCATACGTGGAACATAATGAGAACATTTTCAACATGTTTTCTTTCTACTTTAACATACTAGCCACAAATATTTTAACTGAGACAACAGCTAATATTGCAGAAAATAACTTTCTGTACTCCAATATCACATCTATTGTTTGGTACTTAATATTAGAATCCAGCCACTATCAAAATACTCCTAACATAAGTAGACTGAAAAGTTCGTTTTAATTCTTCACAATGTTAAAATCTACTTAATTACATGTATGTTTACAATTTACAATCAAATGCCCAATTCAGAACATTACAATTAAATTTTGATGATGAATATCTGTTACAGCTAGAGTTCGAAAGTAAGTGCAACATGGTACAGGCCTAGGCCTATTCAACAATATATGCTTTGTTTACTTTCAAACTAAGCAACAGTGAATGCAATAGGATAGCATATTGGTTATTTAACCATCTACATCAGCAAATCAGTCTGTTAAAAAATGCTGCAGTTTTTTCCACCATTAATGACAGAGACTTTCAATTCTCATATTCCTGTTTAGTCGAGTCATAAATGCAACATAATTTATCAAGAGTTGTTAATTCATGATAAATCTTGAATGATCATCACATCTACTATTACGATTACAGTTTTCAAAAGCAATGAACTTTCCACTTGAGTTTTCAATTATCATAAAGCACCAAGAGGTAAGAATAGAACTTAAAAAGACCTGTGGCAGAAATAGCCATCACTAAGTCATAACAGAAGGTATCTAACCATTCAGCCTATTTTTGAGAAACCTGATTAACTGCATTCTTGGTAAAATGCACAATTTTGAAATTTTCAAAGTAATTAATGGCCAATGGTCTACTGAGCCCATTTCATAAAACTTATTAGCAAATAAGTAACAATAATTGATACTTCCAAATCCTGGCACTTGATAGGCTGTGACAAATTGTATTCTGATAAAATGTGCACTACAATTGGAACCTAATAGATTTCCAACCCTTACCTACCATCTGTCTTACTTTGGAGTTGAATCCACAAAAAAAAAGGGTACACAATAAGAAAGACAAGACATTATCTACAACCCTGCAAAACATAAAGGAAAATGATATTTGAAAAATCAAAATGAAATTACCATGATTGCTTCACATTTTCCCTACATTTTTTCTTCATGGTTAGTACCTTCTAATCATTATGAAAATACCTAGATCATGTCACTACCACCTGTAAGCTACATCAACAACAAGCCCTGCAATAAAGTCCATCACCTTGATTTTCTTCTGGCCTTTGGTGCTGGATCAAGCTGCTGTAAGACAAAGTAAACACATATTGGGTGTATTAAAAGACTGAATTACCAATATGAATATCACTTACAATTGATAACAAAAACAAAAGCAAAATAACAAGACGAAGAAACTAACAAACACTTATTAGTTATTACTGCTAGTGACTCAGAAGACAAGGAGGAACTAAACAAATTGACTCCAGGTAGATCCCCAATACCTGACATGACACAACATGACTAACAATCCCCATTACAGGGAGATGGTCGTCAGTTTCCATAAGGTCAGAATTACACATAATTCCACCTGTCTTGGTGGAAATACTATTAATGGTTGTACAAGTCTTGCACACAGTAAACCCATGGTCCCACCAAGAAATACTGGATTATTTTCTAGGATTTTTAAAAGCTTTTATCTCAAGGCAACAGCCCCCGATCCATGATCTCTAAATGTCAGGATCAGGGCTGATATCAGCAAGATACACAGAGGGCTTTAAAGAAGATGGGTGATGCAACAATTAAAATGTGAAAACTTACCACATCATCAGTAGGATCTGTCTTGGTCTGCTTCCTCTTTGTTGCCATCTTACTCCTTCCTTTACCCTTTGGTTTGGTAACCTAGAATTAAAAGTAGAGAGATTATAATGACTTGAGTCATTCGCATGGTAATTCTTGCAAAGTTATTTTTGTACCCTGAATTCAAGAACATCAACTGTTTCACTGATCATGTATCCTGTACCGCCTTGTATCTCATCTCATATGTACAGTCAAACGTACTTTAGCAAGTACCTGTATAGAAAGACCCCCTGTTTGTAAAGACCACTTGGGCAGTCTTTCCATACAGGTATGACTGTATATAACTCTCAGACATACATGTTTGTATTATACATGCATGCTGCATCTGCAATTTGAGAATTTTGTTTTTTTATATGGCTCATCCCCTGCCCTGAAAAAATGTTCAATTCACTCACATGGGTACCCAGTTTCAATCACATTAACTCAATTACTTCAAATAAAATATTAGAGAAGCAAATGACATTTCATATAAATCAGAAGAAAGGATCAAAGTGGGACCAAGAATGTCACAACTATCTCCTCTAATAGAAAGGAGAACAAACAGTTGTATTTAGAAGTATTGCTTTCAGACACATTTCCATTACTAAATCTCACATGGCTACAATATAAACAAAATTTTCTTGAAAGTTGATTTAACCTTATAATTTCATATTTCTTGAAATTGAATGTTCTGGATCCAGAAAATAGGTCAATATTCAGAGGTGATTCGAGCAGTAAAAACAATACACTGTAAAAAAAAACAATGTAAACAAAACATATTTGTTTACGGGAGCTCTCAGTGTATTTTCTACACTACAAGCATGATTTCATCATATTGGTTTTATGTCTTTTTTAAATTAAAATTTTTAAACCAGAGCTCTTTTTCAGTATTCTAGACATCTTTTTTTAGCTTTCCAGAGCTAAATGGCACACCACTCCCATTTTTTTCTTCTCTTTCTAATTGGAGTTGAGCTTGATTTCTCACCCTTTTGGTAGACAGGAAGTCTGGGTACTGAGTGGTAAACTTGAGGGGTTCCTTGATGATCCGTCTCTTACGTCTCGGCTCTTCCTCCACTTCCTTGCTTTCTTCTGCATCACTCTCATCACTGCTACTACTAACACACTCAGAACATTGCCTGGAGATATAAAACACATTACAAGTAGTGTCTACAAGTTAGTATATAATCACTTTCTTCAGCTCTACTCTCAAAGGGAAATCTAAACTGAATAGCAAATTGCTCTAAAATAAGGCAAAAAAACAGAGAAGCAGATTGGTGAAAGTTTAAGTGAAATCAGACAAACATTAAGAAATTCAAGAATTTTTGAAAGTTGTACTCACTATATATATGGGAGTTGACATAAAAATGCTTTTAACAAAATTGAATACCGCAAACTTTTTTTCTTTTTACAAGATTGATCTACAAGTGATAATCCTCAAATAGCCAATGGCATTCTAAGTATTAGAGAATACAAAGATTAGACAAATAGCATCATTTGAGAATTTTTGCATTCTCGACCAATATTTTTTCTCAATGATGCACATTATTTCAAACATTGCTTCAATATTGTGCAATAAGCTTGGTGCATTCATGAAAAATAAATAAAACCAAGACAGAGTTGGAAAATAGGTTTACACATCATATAGATTTATGTACAGGAGGATTTGACAGTACATACAGAGCACCGTTTCTCTTGCAGTTTATCTGAAAGGAGCAAAGTACAGAATTTGATACTAAGCCTAAAAACTGATATTACTACAATAAGAAGACTATTGAACATCTAAATTTTGCTAATTGAGGATATATTACTTTTTACATTTGAAAAGTCTAAACACCAATGAACTCATCTCTGACACTTTCCATATTTCGGCATAGGTCGTAAAATATTTCCTTAACCTTAAGACCATCCAATATCAAATAAAAATACTTTTTCTTTTCAAACAAGTCTCATTGACATACATGTATGCTGCGGGTAAACCCCACAGCTTACTTTTTTTTCTTTTTTTTTTCTCAGCATACTGCGCTTCTCATTTTTGTATCTTACGACACATGCAGAACAGAGTACGCTTAGGACCTTTGTTGCACGCACCTCCTTATTTTCGTCCTCTCTTGTCATTCATTTCTAACACATACACACACAAAACAAAACAAAACAAGAAAAGTCAACGCAAAGCGTAGCATCCCCTCGCAGGGTACAAATGGCCTATATACGTCAGAACAAGTTACCTCCATAAGACTATACTATTATACAGGTATTACTAGGCGAGGAAGTTAACCACATTTTCACATATAAAATTAGGTGTTTTTGCATATTTAATGAGCTATGACCTTTGACCTACATACTCCGAAATCAAACTTAGGCTGTGTTTTGATACCATGTACCTTTATATCAAATTTCATTAAAATCCGTCAAACATTATTAAAGTTATCGAACGGAAACCAGATTCGCATATTTAATGAGCTATGACCTTTGACCTACATACTCCAAAATCAAACTTAGGCTGTGTTTTGATACCATGTACCTTCATATCAAATTTCATTAAAATCCGTCAAACATTACTAAAGTTATCGATCAGAAACCAGATTCGCATATTTAATGAGCTATGACCTTTGACCTACATACTCGAAATCAAATTTAGGCTGTGTTTTGATACCATGTACCTTCATATCAAATTTGATTAAAATCCGTCAAACATTATTAAAGTTATCGAACGGAAACCAGATTTGCATATTTAATGAGCTATGACCTTTGACCTACATACTCGAAATCAAACTTAGGCTGTGTTTTGATACCATGAACCTTCATATCAAATTTCATTAAAATCCGTCAAACATTACTAAAGTTATCGATCGAAAACCAGATGTGTATTTTTTCACATATTTAATGAGCTATGACCTTTGACCTACATACCCCGAAATCGAACTTAGGCTGTGTTTTGATACCATGTACCTTCATATCAAATTTCATTAAAATCCGTCAAACATTATTAAAGTTATCGAACGGAAACCAGATTCGCATATTTAATGAGCTATGACCTTTGACCTACATACTCCGAAATCAAACTTAGGCTGTGTTTTGATACCATGAACCTTCATATCAAATTTCATTAAAATCCGTCAAACATTACTAAAGTTATCGATCGAAAACCAGATTCGCATATTTAATGAGCTATGACCTTTGACCTACATACTCCGAAATCAAACTTAGGCTGTGTTTTGATACCATGTACCTTCATATCAAATTTGATTAAAATCCGTCAAACATTATTAAAGTTATCGAACGGAAACCAGATTCGCATATTTAATGAGCTATGACCTTTGACCTACATACTCGAAATCAAACTTAGGCTGTGTTTTGATACCATGAACCTTCATATCAAATTTCATGAAAATCCGTCAAACATTACTAAAGTTATCGATCGAAAACCAGATGTGTATTTTTTCACATATTTAATGAGCTATGACCTTTGACCTACATACCCCGAAATCGAACTTAGGGTGTGTTTTGATACCATGTACCTTCATATCAAATTTCATTAAAATCCGTCAAACATTATTAAAGTTATCGAACGGAAACCAGATTCGCATATTTAATGAGCTATGACCTTTGACCTACATACTCCAAAATCAAACTTAGGCTGTGTTTGATACCATGTACCTTCATATCAAATTTCATTAAAATCCGTCAAACATTACTAAAGTTATCGATCAGAAACCAGATTCGCATATTTAATGAGCTATGACCTTTGACCTACATACTCCGAAATCAAATTTAGGCTGTGTTTTGATACCATGTACCTTCATATCAAATTTGATTAAAATCCGTCAAACATTATTAAAGTTATCGAACGGAAACCAGATTTGCATATTTAATGAGCTATGACCTTTGACCTACATACTCCGAAATCAAACTTAGGCTGTGTTTTGATACCATGAACCTTCATATCAAATTTCATGAAAATCCGTCAAACATTACTAAAGTTATCGATCGAAAACCAGATGTGTATTTTTTCACATATTTAATGAGCTATGACCTTTGACCTACATACCCCGAAATCGAACTTAGGGTGTGTTTTGATACCATGAACCTTCATATCAAATTTCATGAAAATCCGTCAAACATTACTAAAGTTATCGATCGGAAACCAGATGTGTATTTTTTCACATATTTAATGAGCTATGACCTTTGAACTTTGACCCACATACTCCGAAATCGAACATAGCCTGTATTTTGATACCAAGTACCTTCATATCTAATTTCATGAAAATCCGTCAAACATTACTAAAGTTATCGATCGGAAACCAAATTTGTTACGAACGGAAGGAAGAACAGAAGCACGGAAGGAAGGACGGACAGCAGCGTTTCTATATCCCCTCCGACTTCGTCGGCGAGGGGATAACAAACAAAACAAAACGGTGGTTTACAGAAGCATACGTGAAGAAGCCTGTATAGTTTACATCATATGTTCTCATCTTAAATTTTGAAAGGAAAATATTACTCACCAAACACTGAAAGCACTTTTCTTTGGTAGGCGTGTTAGTGGCGGCTCCAAACAACCCATGTGGTAATACTTCTTACAGATATCACACAGCACTAGCAGATGCTGGTCATGGGACTGTTCACATATGCCACACCTGTAAGATAATTCAACAAATGTGAACGTCATAGAACATTTGATACTTAAGGAGGCAAGTTGGATCAGTCGGTAAAGTGCCTGCCTTTTGAACCAAAGATTGTGGGTTCAAATCCACCCAAGGCAGATGACTGAAGCCTGCGTTATGTGTCAACGTGCCCCTCCCCCGTTTCATAGTCGCAGGCTATGCTAAAGTGGAAAACACTCTGTCTGATAGGAAGTTAAACAGAGGCCCTGTGTAGAGGAGAATCACCATATCTGCATTTTAAGAACCCAATGCACTATTCGTAGAAGAGTAGGGGAAAACCCCTGTATAGTGGTCCACCTGCATCCCCAATCAGTAAAAGCGGGAGGAGAGCCCCAGGATTACAGTGATTCAATAATAATAATCACATGTTTCAGAGACTTGTACAATTAATTCTCTCTTCCATTCACATGACAACACATGTAATAAACAGAGATGAGAGAATGATTAATACATGAATGCCTGCACTTATTAAATACACACATTCTTCACACAAGATATAAATAAATCACTTGACTTCCACTATGTTTAGTATTTCTCCATTTTCAATGGAGAAATAATGTCTGTTTCTCATGCCATAAATTGCAGATGTAGAGATGAGAAGAGAGTTAGCTGTGTGAATGGAAGGGATATGAGTTAATATCACAGGAATGTGGTGTACAGTTGGAGAGACAGAAAGGAGGGTAAAACAATGTACATGAATGAGAGGCAGGTAGAAGAGACAAGAGAGGGATAGAGAAGGAGAGATAGTAGAAATGAGAGGAAGATCACAAAACAAAAAGACTGATGTGGACAACGGTAAGAGCAAACTTACCTCATGAGCATTGTTATACACTAAAGGGGGAATACATAGTGAAGTGTAATATGGCATTAGGACAGTAAGATGAACTAGATGGATCTTCGACTGCGCGCAGTTGAAAATGATGCCTCCGCCATAGAGCGATTTAACAAACCAAAACGGAAGCAATTTTTGATATTCAAGTTTGATAGTAATCCATTAACAGGTTCTCAGAATATCGTGATTACAAGCTATTTTTCATATACCTGGCTCTCCAAGATAAATTCCTGTCCTGAGTTTGATAGTAATCCATCTGCCGGTTTTAATTATAATGCGTTCACAAGTTATTTATATGCATACATAACGAGCCCCATGACCTTTGACCTTTGACCTCATGACCCTAAAATCTAATCAGTTCATTGGATCTGCAAGATACATAAACATGACTTGAGATTGATGGTAATCTGTCTATCGGTTCTCAAGATAATGCGATCACAAGCTATTTTTTAATACAAAATAAGCCCCATGACTTTTGACCTTTGACCTTATGACCCTAAAATTTAATCAGTTCATTGGCTCTGCAAGATACATACATGTCTTGAGTTTGATGGTAATCCATCCACCGGTTCTAATGATAGTATGATCACAAGCTGTTTTTGCATACATAATGAGCCCTGTGACCTTAAACCTCATGACCCCAAAATCTAATCAGTTCATTGGCTCTGCAAAATACATACATGCCCAAAGTTTGGCAGGAATCCATCAATCGATTCTTGAGATAACACGATCACGAGCTATTTTTGCATACATAATGAGCCCTGTGACCTTTGACCTTTGACCTCGTGACCCCAAAATCTAATCAGTTCATTGGCTTTGCAAGATACATACATGACCCAAGTTTGGCGTTAATCCATCAATCGGTTCTTGAGATAACGCGATCACAAGCTATTTTTGCATACATAATGAGCCCAGTGACCTTTGACCTCATGACCCCCAAATCTAATCAGTTCATTAGCTCTGCAAGATACATACATGACCTAAGTTTGGCGGTAATCCATCAATCCGTTCTTGAGATAACGCGATCACGAGAACAGGACGTACGGACGGACAACCAGAAAACATAATGCCTCCGGCTACTTTGTAGCGGAGGCATAAAAATGGAAGGACTTAATAATTACAGATGAATAACGCCTGGAGACTTCAGCTCTTCTTTTTCTTCTCTCTTGGTTGGTGTTTTCCGAATTCGAGGAAGGCTCAGGACTTGAGGCTGCTGTAACTTCTTGCCTGCCAACGTGCCCAGTGTCTTCCACATGGCTTCTACTTCCCCACGACTCTCGGCTTGACATGATCGCATTTCTGCTACTTGTACCGATAGCTGATGTAAATGATGAAACAAGATTGAGATGATGAATAGAATAACATTTACAATAAAACCTGCTATTCCACAGGCAGAACATTTTGTCTACAAGGAAAACATCTTAGTCACTCAACCTTGCATAATATTAATTGATTCTCCTTTCCTAATGGATTCACTATCATACAGGTGTACATGTAAATAAATGAATAAATACACATTAAATCAATAAATTTAACAAGTTTAAATTGCTTTTCTCACTGAACACAATTCATGACAGGTACATTAAGATTGTAATTGCAAAAAAGAATCAAATCATGTCACTTTTTGTTTAATGTTCTTTTGCTGGCATATAATTTTGGACAGTTACAAGTTTTATTTGAAATTCACAAATAAAGTCAACAGCAATACAAAATACAGGTGAAAGTTGTGATTATGAGGACTACTATCTGTGAATAGCTTGCATTAGATAAATTTAACTGTATTATATATATATCGACTCATTTGATGACCAGAAGGACAAGGTAAGAAAGCAATCCATGCATCATGGTTCTAATGATAAGGTCAAATCTATATTGAAAGACCACTAAAGGGAGGCCCAAAAAGTGGTCGCTATAAGCTGGTTGTCTTTCTATACAGGTTTCCCTTTATACACGTTTCAATAAGAAACACTGTTTCAAAGAAAAAGAAATTTGTGGTCTTTATAGACAGGTGTTCTTTCTATAAATGTGGTTGCTAAAGTAAGTTTGACTGTACTTACCCCATCATACTTGCGGCGTAACTGACTTTCAAGGGATTGGAGCTTCTCACTATGCTTCATCAAATCACTGAGACGAGACTTTAGATTAATCATCCTCTCATCTCGATCTATGCATCAAGGGAGGGAGAAAAAGAAATCCATAATCCAAGATGAAGGAAAATTATAATTTGGAAATATATCTTTTCTTCGGAAACCTTTGTGCAAGTTCTACACTTTCATAGCTAACCAATATATTCCTATTATAAATTTCACATTTGGTCTTTGTCAAAATGTTTGACATCAATTTGGTAAGGGGACCTCTTTTAAAACTGCAATTGAATTGAAGGTATGATAAATATACAATTCCTCTATTAGCCCTTGATTTATTGCAACCAATATTAATTGCAATAACATCATGCACATTTTTGGGATTGATATATTTGCAAAGCCATATTTTTTAAAATGACTGTTTATTCTATTTGATGTCACTTGTGACTAAGAGGGGGAAAAGGTGAACTTAATCACTGTGTCCTGCATGTCTCTCCTCCCAGTATAATTGACTGGTGTGTGATTAAGTGTACCACTACATGTTTCCCTCTGATCTTTTTCAGAAATACACAACACTAAAAAAATAGACGATATAGAATTTTTTCTTTTTCTTCCTGAAAGCGCCCTGGCATACCAAAGCTGACTCTCACCTATACAGTAGTTGACAAACTCGGCTGAGAATGCTGGAGGGATATGCCACTTTCTGCTGACCTGTTGACTGCTCTTGTGTCTGACGTGAGCTGCCCTCATACTATCCACGGTAAAGCCCATCAGCTCGGCCTTACGCATGAGACGTCTGCAGGCCGAGGCACTGGTAGTGAGGGCACGAGGGATCTTCTCTGGGGGTACCCAGGGGTCTGGCTTCAACCTCCTCATAGCCTTGTACTGGTCCTGAAACCTACTTGGTGGTTGGTGTAGACAAATGAAAGCTTGAGAATTAACAAACAGTCAGACACAGTGATCATTGGTGTGAGTTAATCATCATAACACATGAGCTGACAGAGAAGCAGGGATGGATGGATGGATAATCTCAAATCAAAAAGATTTCATGTGGATAAGCTGTACTGAGTATTTGGTATGCTGGTAAATAAAGAATGATTCCATGAAATGTTTTGAGATAAATTCTGACAAAGGGACAAAGGGTAACGACTGGCCATGTCAAGTTGTCAACTCTTGTACCTATTACAAACCACAAGGTTTCTTGTAGCTATAGCTGTACTAGTTTTAAATACCAGACAGAGGGGAAAGTATAAATAAAGATGTTTCTTTCCATATTCTCACAAAATAATAAGGCACATGTGATACTATGAAATGTATGCTCATAATTTCAGGATGCAATCAAGGATTAAATAAAAATACAGTTACATTTCTGCATCTGAAACAGAGAGTCGAAATTGGAATAACTTTGTCACTTTTTTCATTAGGCCAAAAACAATTATGAAGCCAAAGAAATTCAAAACAACTGCACAATCTCTTGCTTTTATTTCAAAATAACAGTTCCACAGGATAGTGTCCATTATCTTTTGAAGATGGAAACACTGGGGGGTATTCTCAAAAGCGGACTAACTTTAGTCCATGGTTTAATCCTCCAACTAAGTATGGAATGCCAAGCGTCCATATGAATATAGTTTTTGAATAATTTGATATGTCCCTAAATTACCATGATAGCATTATTATTATATAGTTGTATTGTTGTTTATTAATTGTGTTATTACATTTTATTTTAATTTAGTGACAGATTAAATTATTCAAAAACATATTCGTATGGACACTTAGTATTCCATACTTAGTCGGAGGATTAAACCATGGACTAAAGTTAGTCCGCTTTCGAGAATACCACCCACTGTATCTTCTTGCCACACTGAGAAGCCCACCTGAGGAACTTGGCATGAACTCTATCTGGCAGGGCAGCTAGACGCTGATTGACGGAGCTTGCTTTCTTCTGATTAGACTGGATAGCAAGCCAGTTCTGACGCTTGTAACGTCGGATACCCTTCTCAACATGAAGCTTGCAGTACGCATAGAATGGATCGGCTATCTCCTGGTTCAAAGAGTGCAAAAGAGACAATCGCACTATAGCTGAATGCAGTTTGAAGTAACAAGGGTAGGTATACGTTATGAATGCAATGGTTTGTCTGTTATTTTTAACCAATTAAGAAATGAGGCTTAGAATACTTGGGTATAAGCCCCTGTATATGACCATAAATATAGAAACATTAAACCTCAATGGTGTTTTTATATCAACAAAAATTATTTTTGTACATGTTTCAAAATTTCTAATGAAATAAATTAATGCATATCCTATCACATTGACTTATCGTATTACAAATGAATTTTGTGATATTTATATGTGAAGCACGTACCTCATCAGGTGAAGCCTCTGATAACAGTCCTTCTCTCTGACCACTGTAAGAACATACATGTACAACATGATATAATATTATATTTCTTTTAGTCAATACACTGGAATGATATAATATGGTTCAAATACAAGAGCGTAATTAGGAAAAGGAATACTATCAATCATATTTACTTCATAACATACATATGACCATAAGAATTAACTGAAATTATATACTGTATTTGCCGGCGATAAGGCCGCAGCGCCACATAGGCCGCACCCCCGATTTTGACATTTCATAGACTAAAAAAAAAAAAAAAAATGGAAGGAAAAAAAAACATACAGACCAAACAAAATTATCGTAAATTTCTTGTAGAAAATTATTTTTTCTACACACTGATACCAAATTCATCAATATTTTTATAACATTTACAGTAAAAAAATAAGTTTACTGCAAAATTGATCGTAATTTAGCAAATCTTCATTGATTTTGAAGTTAGTACTGTATCGCAGGCAGTTTTGGTATCCTATTTATACCCGTACCTACGAAATTGCGTGAAATGGATACGAAGAAAACAGTAAGAAAACAGACTTCGTCCGGATGCGCAGTTGCGTTGCGCGGTAGCTCCGTAACGGTCCCTTCTTTTAGCAATGCAATGGCATGGACTTAAATCTAGATCTACCGGTAGAATTTGTTAAAAAATAGGTAATGAAGTTTATTCACAAGATCGACAAAACTTCATGTCAACAATGCAACATGAAATAGTCGGTAAGATGTGTGGAAGTAATCTAGAAATGTCCTGTACCATTACTGGTATAGATCTAGTCATTGTACCGTTGGAAGTCCCATATGTACGAAATTACGTGCTGTTTTAACAGCCAATTTTTTACTGTTGTTGCGGATTGGCCGCACCCAGACTTTTTGATATTTTCGGAAGAGAAAATACTGCGGCCTTTACGCCGGCAAATACGGTACACAATTACTCATCACAATTATGGCATTGATTGCAAAAGTGAAGCTTCATGACCATAATTCTTTCATAGTTCTTGTGACACAAACTTCATTTTTTATCATGTGAAACCAAACCATACCAAGATCCAGTGGAGTGATTGGACAGGGGAAATAAAAAGGAGGAGAACTCACCATGTGACATGGAAGAAGTTTCTACACATCCCTGCATCACAGCTGATTGCTACTCCTGTTAGACTAAATCTCTCATCTTCACAGTAGCTACATGACTGCAAAAGAAAATCAGTGCAGATCCATTTAAAAACCATGAAGACATACATATAGTCTGCATTAATGTAGGGTACAGTATACACAATTACAGTATGAGACGAAAGGCTACAACAAAGGTTTAGACATTGCAACTAGAAATATCAGTTCATACAAATACATAATGACATATCTTGAGAATGATGATAGGTAAAATTAGTGAAAGGTTTTCTTCAAAATGCATGGCTAACGGGTCTATCAGTAACAGCCAATTGTTGTACGTACCTTTGCTCCCCACTTTGCAGGTGCCATCTCGGACAGAGTGACCCATCTCAGCTTGGCAACATCCGAAAATGCAACCCCAGGAACATAGAGGGCGCAAACAACATGGACCCATCTACCACAAATGATGTAGCCAAATCAAGAAGATAAACCAAAGATCAGTTACATGGAAAAAAGATACATTAACCAAAAAAATCAGGCCTAGGATACCATAAAAACTAGGGGCACTTATTTGGCCTGTCAGATGAACGCAAATGCCAAAATATATCGTCTGAAAGCAAAAGGGTACAACAAATATGGCCTTATGCAAAGTCATTTTAAGAGAGGCATGGACATGTATTGTAGCCGATTAAAAAAAATTAATAACAAATGTCTTGTGGCCTTTAGATAATTTGAGGCTTTTACTGCAAATAAAAAAAAGGATGACTATGACTCTGTCGAGGTTATAGACAATAGTGGGACAAGTATTGATATCAAACTATTTTGTTTTCTCCGCATACAGAATATAAGACCACTGGATTTAGCTCAATATCTGATATAATATTTGATAATGCAACCTACAACAACAATGCAAACCCTTTCCTTAGTAATAAGTATGTTATAACGGGCAACAGGCATTGGAATAAAAACTTCACGGTACTGGATTCCTTAATTATGACCTTCGTAATACACTTCAATATCAATATCTGTTCTTTGATGATACCAAATCTACAGTAGCAAACTCACCTCCCAGCATCTGTTTCCTTGAATGCTCCTCCAACATTAGGACATAACTCACATGTCTGGTATTAACAAAGGACAGATCATAATTCTTTCAAACAGATGGACTCATTTAATAAAAGTGCCTAAATTTGCAATAAAATGATGATTCAATATGATTAAACACTCCAAAGAAGCAGAAGGGAAAGGGGAAATTATTTTTTACAGAGAAGGGTATACTTGAAAGCACAAACTATTCTATCAAGGCAAATATAAACTGATTCCTCTTCTCATCTGGATTATTTAAGCCTAAATTATTCATATTACTATGAAAAATGTCTTTACAAAAAAAGAAATCTGAATGAGGTTTTGTATACATCTACAAGGCTTATATTAAACCTTTCTCTTTTAATAAAAAAAGAAAATCCACAGATCCCTATCCTCCCTTTTCAGATGAGCAAGATTTTGCAAGAATACAAATCATTTTCAATACATCATGTCGAAATAAAAAGAAGTAATTTACAAAGGCTTCTATTCTTCATGCAATTCTCTGACCCCCCACCAGGAGAATTGATACATGCAGCTCAATGCAGGTAGGCATGATAAATGGACTAAATCAGTCTCCTCCTGCAATTTCCAAAAGACAATTTATCAAAGCAAAGGCTGGAATACTTCATAACATCATCTTTTCCTGCTAAGCGAGACAGCACTTATGTTTCTGTATTATAAAAAGTTTGAAACTTACAGGATTGAGGACTCCAGCTTTACATGGGTCACAGAACCACGGCTCTGTGGAGCTTGCAGTCTGATTACTGGATGTTGAGTCCGCATCACTCTGGTTCTCACCATAGCAACCTGGTAGGAATACAGACGTGTTATGGTAGGGTTACTTGACTTGCATCATGAATACATGAATACACCGATGTGTAACGCATGTCCCTACATAATTATAGAGAAGTGATCAAATCAATCCTATTAAATTAACAGTTTTCCTGTACATGAATAAACATACAACAAACAGAATGAAAAGCGACTATTTTTTATTATCATTAGGTATTCTTTGTTGCTCAAATATTTCTGCCTAAGCTCGTTCTTACAACTCCTCATGTTACTACCAAAGAGGGATTAACTATTCTCAGAGACATCTCTTTCTTTTATCCATGAGGATACCAAGCAATTTAACCCACACACACAGGTGTACAAATCTTGATATGAAAGCAAAGGCAAGCTTTAGGAGAAATGCTTGCCTTCAGGTGGATAAAATTTGATTCGGGTATAACCTGTATTGTCCATTGACCCAAACCTGTGTTATCCTAGGGTTAATATTAAATGAGTAACTCTACAAGTAATCCAGGAACTACTCCTTCCCTCATCTAATGTAAGCATAGTGCTCTTACTTTTCTGTATCTTATTGCACACAGATCAGTGAGTATGCATGTGATTTTTTTGTTCCGTAAAGCTACTATTTAAGGTCCATACCCCCACTTCCCAATTATATGATTTGCCCATAAAATAGTTCATATTTTTCTGCTGATTATGTTTTAAGGCTGTTCACAATGTTGTTACAAATATAGCTGAAATAAGCTCAATGATGAGGAATATTTGCCAAGTTTTACTCACCTTCATGGACTGGGACCCCACACATGTCACACTCCACAATCTCATCTGTGTCTTCGCTACAAGTGAGAAGAAATACACAATTTATTTACGTCAATAAGCCAAAAAATAATGATGATTATTACCTATACAAGGCATTTTAGCTGCTAAATATAAAGTCGTATTTTGTATGCTGCTCCGAATACGAAACCGGAGCGGGCAATATTTGCCATATTGCCCTCTTCCGGGTTTTCCCTGTAGACCCCTGTACTAAATCAGAGGGCAATATTCAGCCATATTCCACTCTTTCTTGTCAGTGCGCATTTATTAAAGTGCATACGCGCAGTATTGTGTAGGCGTTAAAGTGTATACACGCGGTAACAATTTACGTTACAATGACATTTTCATCTCTGGACAAGAGTGGGGAAATACATGCATACATGGTGAGTAATCATGCTTGATACCAAATTTGTATATCATTTGTTTAAAAAAAATGCTTTATAGAGGGGGATAGTTAATAATAATTATATTTACTTGGCTTCTTTCGGGGTACATCATAAATATTGACCGTGCTAAGACCATATTGCCCTCGTCTTTCGACTCGGGGCAATATGATCTTAGCTTGGTCAATATTTATGATATACCCCTCAAGCCCAGTCAATATAATATAAATATTCCCACAGGCACCTTTTAGGATTGATGGTAAGAAATTTGTGTTAATACTCCCAAAACATGACATAAATGAAATAATTCTACCCCCAAAAATATTTTGTAAAAATCAAGTACGGCAAACAAGTTTTCATAGCTGTATGAGAGTATTAAAAATAATCACTGTGACATTTTCAAGAACTGTGAGATTATTACAATCTCTCAGATATATCTTTATTGCCTACATGCATGCATGCAATAATTATAGAACTATGATTTATAATGTAATCTGTTTCTTTTACTTTGCAGCCACTGTTGTCATTGGTTGATGACTAATAAATACCACACGACTTTCAACTTAGGATTTAAAGACTTATTGAATAATAATGATGGAAGTCTACATGTTCTACATAAATTGAAGATGATAGTTTAATTTTTTTTCTTCAACATTTGAAGAAAAAAAAATTAAATGGCAGTAGAAGCAAAATCAAATGCAGTCAAACATGCTTTAGCGACCACCTATCTGTGAAGACCACATTTTCTGTTTCTCTTGAATATAGATTTACATTAAAAGTTTATAACATGCATTAAATTAACCTGTAAATAAAGACCACACGCCTGTAGAGACCACATTTCTTGTCTCCCTTAAAGCCTGTCTGCACTAGTTTGACCAGGAGGGATTAGAACTGCCAGCATGGTCAATGATAGGTTGTTATCTCATCAACTGAGCTCTCAATTAACAATTAACAAAATGCTTAGGCATTGTTTGCTATATAGAGGGAGCAAGTAGCTACAAATAGTGCAGTGGGGCTTTAAGTAGTCTTTATCTACAGGTTTCACTGTATATACAAAGATATGAAGGAATTCTTAACAGCCTTATTTTCATCCAAATGAGAAAAGACTTGTGCTTACCTGTTTTCTCCAAGACACACACAACAAATCACTATCTTTAATTTGTCTCCAGATCTGTTCTCCGATTTTGGCTGGATATATAGAAGGGGGTGGGGAGGGGAGGGGGGCAGAGGGAGGAACATACAAATATCAGATGATGACAGTTTTATACACTGTGACAAACAGACTAAAAGATTGATTAAAATATTGATGGCGCAATACAAATGCCTATTATCATTATTATCATTATTATTAAAAGAATTTTTTAAAACATTAAGTGTGGTATTGGAAGAAAGTAAAGGAGCAAACGAATCAATGTTTACCTATTTCAGATACATCGTTTGTAACCTAAGGAGGTTTTCTTTCGAATGGTAGGTATTTTTGGGTAAATCAAACTCATATCTGAGTAAATGTTGGTTTGCTTGTTATTTAAAGATGCATAGGAGTGGGCTCTCATGGGGAATTCAACACCATTTGGGTGTTTACCCAATAACAGGTGTTGTCAATCAACAGGATTAGCCTTCAGTTTTATGACCAATAGGCTTTATGTAGGTAAAATCATTATCTTTCTTTCCCTCACCTTCCAAAAGACTAAGGGGGTATATCTTGATAGGACTACGGGTTTGCTGTGTGCAGACTTGTACATCCATTAATGGTATTTCCACCAAGTCTGGTGTCTGTGCATTATGGCCTTCTGCACATGGAATCTAACGACCCTCTCCTTATATCATATGGGTAAAATTGTTTGCTTTTTTTGTGGAAATACAATTCACAACATTTCATTCATATATATAAATACTACAAAAAGACAATAGAGGGGATAGGGAGAAAAAGAGAGAGATAAATAGAGAATGAGAAGGAGTGATGGAGGCGTAGAGAGAGACACACACAAACACAAAGACAGATAGAGAGAGAGACAGATAGACAGAGAGAGAGAGACAGATAGACAGAGAGAGGGAGAGAGAGACAAACAAACAAATCTATAGACAGTAAAAGAGCAAGCTAATGAACAGTACATCTAATTTTTTTTCTCCTCAATCATGACTTACTGACTGACAATGCCCTTTCGTTTTCTTAGCTTTTGCAATCATCTGATCAACCGTTAGCTTCTCCTCAGTCTCGCTCTCTGACGATCCCTTGTCCAGGTCGCTGATGCCACTGTTCTCATCACTTTCATCTTCATCACCATCATCATCATTATCTTCGTCACTACTGCCAACACCTCCATCTCCGTGTGACCCTCCTGAATCTAAGAGAAAGATTCAAAATCATATCACATCAGCAATTCCATAAATCTGATTTGTATCTTAAAGGCCAGGTTCATTGATTTTGAAATCGACTGAATTTGGTATCATTGTAATCAGAACATTACACTGAGTAAAACTATCACATTTGTGTAACTTGTAAATTTGTGCGAAAATTATAAAAGTTGATTAAACTTGACGAAATATCACCCCACTCGAGACCCCGAAAACATCGTAAGTCAGCTGATTTTTGAGTGACGTAGCACAATGAACAATTAATACAATGGGCCGCTCAGCTGATCGGTGCGCGATGCAGTTTGCGTGCAATTCACATGTATTGCATTGACTCTTGAGGACCGTACCCATTCTTACCCAACGTTGTTTACCTTCATCAAAGTCACCCTGAAAATATCGATATGGACGAAAACATACTTGATTTGAGTTTTGAGGAGATAGAAGAAGGAAGTACCTCGGACAGCGACAACGACAATGGAGATTTGGGAGATCTAGACCTAGAAGAAGATCTGGAAGATTTTGCGAAGTCGATGGACAAGCACAAGCTGTCGGGCAGCCGCAGTCGCTGCGTATCTACATGAGCCCGCATATCACAGCCAGGCCAGCCGGCCCGGCGCTTGATCGAGCTAGCTGTGAATCGCGAACCGGACTGATCTAAGTCTTCTCTCGACTTCCACTTTCCCCATTTATCTATCAAAAATCTAAACTAATCGGCCTAATCAGACATTTTCGTAATGAATATTTGGACAATTATATGTAAACTTGTCGCATATTTTGCCCCAGAAGAGTCGTTAGTTCAGCATGCAAAATGTCCTAGGCACTCCCAGATCCGACACATACACGCTGAGCTGCCCTCAGAATATGTGATTATTTTCCCGATTTTTATGGTCAAATGTGACGGTAAATAACATAAAAATCGAATACACATTTGTAGAAAGTATTATTTATTCAGTGTATCTCATTCAAAGTGCCTAAAATAAAGGAAATATCACAACTGGCGGTAAATATACAAACAACGTTAACCCATATCTAAAAATTGCAATGGGTATCCAACATTGTCCCGAATGTGTGATTGTAGGTTGTTCATAATGTGACGTCATTTTATCGCATGTAAATAACGCCGTCATTTCACTTTGTGAGTGGGTTTTGGAAAGGGTATCAAAATTGCAATTAATTTATTCCTCACAATAGTGAGGGCTTTAAAAGTACTTTAGTCATTTTGTTAATGTTCTCAGCAATCTGTAGAGGTGTGATTTGCCTTTTTTCCAAATTTCAATGAACCTGGCCTTTAAATGAAGGCATGACTGGCAAATTCCTGGATGACTCTTTTTTGTATTATCTTGGGCCATCTTTGAATTCCAGCTGACATGCAAGATCACATATGTTAGAGAATAGATATAACACAGTCATCACTCAATTTGGAACATCTATGTTGATTTTCTACAAGGTACAAGGTGTTTTCCATATTAAACATGGGATGTCAACGATAGGTTTTGAGATGTGATAGGTCAAACGAAAAGTCATTTTAGGGGAAGAAAATAGGCGCACTCTAGTTAAAGTCTCCTGCACATGTGTGATAAATATATCATAATGAAAACAAATGAATATTTACCACTTTCATGATCTCCCTTTACTTCAAAGTCACTATCACTGTCACTATCACTCAAGCCAAAGTCTAACTGCAGAAGATGATGATCAACTGGTTTCACTCTCCTCTTCTGTGGATCCCTTTGATCTGTTTAAAGTAATGATATTATAATCATAAAAAAGTAATCATTTGATAACGATGCACTCCAGTGGACAACGACCAATGGTTACACATTTTATAATAATGCCTAACACTCAACAGACTAATTTTTTTGTCCAGTCACAATGGCTAGTTCCACTTTTTCAAGATCACATAGACAGTGCAAAAGATACCCCTACGGCCCCACCCCCTTGATTTCCTATGCAATCAAGTTGTAGAGTTTTTTAAAAATATTTTGAACAGTGTTAAAGGTTATGCAAGTTTTGGGATATTCGGATGCCCCTGTGGATGTATTATAAATAAGCACTAAAAAATTAAGCCCCTATAACAATTTGATAATCAAAATTTACCGGTGCTCCCGGTAAATTTCAAATATTTCAAATAGCACCTAAGGCCATTCCATGGTAGCTGCAACCATGAAAATCTCAGAATATGCAGTTCTGATATATAATTTCCAAACGGGAATAGCAAATCAGTCGATTGTAGTAAAAAAAACATTGTTTTAAAGCTAAAATAATATCAGTCTTGAGAGGGCGCTATACAACATAAAGAGTTTATAATTTACAATTTCATTACTTTAGACTCAATTTCAACCGCGACAGCGATCACTGAATATTGTAAAATCGCATATGCTTCCAATACGTGCCTTCACGGTTGTTTCACCGCGAAGCATGCCGGGACAGATTACTAGTACGGCAGGAGATTTTCACCTTCGCCGCAATCAGCTGTTCCATTGCCAACAACGGGATTTTTATCCCGTCGAATCAACATCATAATCTTGTACAGGATGCGTTATTCTGCAGTGATTTTCTTTCATTCCAGTATCATTTGTACAGTAAGAAACCAAAGTTTGTGATTGTGTATTGTTATGACGATCCTTCAAAAAATAAAGCTGATAATAAGTAAAGTGGGCTAATGAGAGTGGGTTCCTTGGTATGAATATGTAGTCCCATATGTTCAAATGTGTGTGTGTGAAGTTTGGGTTGGTGGTTTGCCTTTTTAAGCTGCTAAACATTCATGTTTTAGGTTGAAGGATCGTCATAACATACATAATCACAGACTTTGGTTTATTACCGTACAAATGATACTGGAATGAAAGAAAATCACTGCAGAATAACAGATATCCTGTACAAGATTATGATGTCATGTTGATTCGACAGGATAACAATCCCATTGTTGGCAATGGAACAGCTGATCGCGCGAAGGTGAAAAAACTAGTAATCTGTCCCGGCATGCTTTGCGGTACTGAATCAACCGTGAAGGCACGTATATGTTCATTTGAACCAAATTCATGACCCCGTACCAAAACTTTGTAATACCTTTAAAGGCCAAGTCCACTCCAAAAATAACTGACTTTAAATAGAACCAGAAAAATCAGACAAACCAATCAAAAAAAGTTTGAGCAGAATTAGATTACTAATAAGAAAGTTATGAATTTTTAATGACATAAAAAACATTGAAAATCACTACACAAATTGGCAACTCACTCATGAATCTGTGACGTATGGTCCTCACTATCCACTAATTATTTTCTTTATATTGATAATATAAATTTCCTATTTTCCCCTAAGAATCTTATTTCTTCACACCAGCATCCAAGTTAGATTGATAGTAATATGTTTTTGTGTGGATGCACTAATATAGAGTAATTTTTTTCCAGTTAAATCATGAAAATGTGAATTTTGATAAACTATTTATATAAAAATCAATAATTATGAATATACAATATTCAGAAAATAGTATCAATTCTTCAAAGTTCATAAAAATTTTGTGAAATGTCATGCAAGCAATATTATATGATACAAATCATATAACCTGGGCAAAGGCATGGGAAATCAAGTTTTGGGGATAAAAGGGAAATTAATGGGATTAAACTATATAAAGCAATTGACAAATAGTGAGGACATGACGTCACAAACTGATAACCAAATCGGCAATTTGTGTAGTGATTTCCATTGTTTTTAGTTTTACATACTTTTTCAAAAATTCATAACTTTCTTATTAGTTATCAGATTTTGCTCAAACTTTTTTTGGTTGGTTTGTCTGATTTTTCTGGTTTTATTAAAGGCAAGTTATTTTTGGAGTGGACTTGTTCTTTAAGCATTTCCTCCTCAAATGGGGATTACACATAGGCCTACACCAATAAAAAAAAAAGATTAAGAACCAAGGAAAAATCTACTGACACTGTCAATGGACGACGTCATCTTCCTTCATGCGCACTAACAGTTTAAAATACGGCTGCAAGAATTTCAACACGGAGCTCAATTTCGGTGAAGTAAATCCGGAAAAAAGACCCTTAAACGCATCATACAGTCAATCTGGTAAATGGAACCGATGTACTTGGTTGGGTAATCCCTTTGGCAGCTCACTCAGGAAGCTATACTGGGATGTAGTTTAGCCTAGGCCTAATTTACAATAATAAATGCATCAGATATGCATCGGGTAAAATGTAGTATTTTGGGCATAAGTTTACTGCTCGGACGCGAGCAGTAGTTTGCAATGCAGTCGCTATGGTTGGCTTCTGTCTCTAAAGAGAGGAGCCGACCCTACCCAAATCAGAGGCTAACGAACGAAAGAGACAGAAATCTTCGGTCTAAATAGTAAAGTTCTACGTGCTAATGCTATACTACTATTACTAGCCTATAGGTAGACCGAAAGCTTCAGTCTCTGATATCGACGGTTGTTCCGCTGAGATTGCATCTGGCTCCTCTGACCGCCTCTATACATAGACTGAAGTACGGCGTATGGGATAGTGTGCGGAACGAATGGTTCGGTTCGGCCGGACCGCGATGAATGAGTTATGCAACGAGTTTTTCACTCTTTACGTCTTCATATATCCACTTTGGCTGCAATATTACACTGAATCTAAATAGCCATAATAAATAACCCGGAAATATATACTTTGACTTACGATAGCTTGCTCATTTAGATCCTATATTAATGATTAATCCGAGAAAGTCTTGTAGTCAACAAGATTTGTTGTCAGCCATCTTGGTTTAAGTTGATGAATATTCATTTTTTCTTTCGAACGTCCAATAGCTACGTATGAGTCAGCCCGGCTTGAGCCGGTGATGTTTGAATATTCATAAGCCCAATATCAAACACGTGCTCTGATTGGCCATTGGGCTTGTTTTGGTCGGTTGACCCGAAATATATCGGGCGGGTCATGTCATAGATTACCAGTTCGAATGCATGAACGTACCGTTTCCTTGGTTCTGAGATAAAAATGGATAACTCATATACGTAAGTCCGTAAATTTCGCATTTTGAAATAGGTAATAAAACTTTGAGAACTGTACATAGGAGAACAAAAATACATACTATTTTTGTATCTGATTTATAAATCAGAAAATTAGATCTAAATAAACAAAATCGTGGGAGAAAGTTTCGGGTAAAAGTGTGTCACAATCGGCTCAATCTCTCCCCGTGATGCGAGCCGTATGGGGTACCGTCTGTGTATGGGGAATGTCAACAAATGTCAGTTTTAATTATTAAAGAATGACCCATACCAGATGGTTATTTCTGTCTAGCCTATAGGCTACTCTATGGGCACATAATCATAAGCAATTTTCTTATTTATATCTCTCTTTGAGCTGTGCATTTTTGTTTTGCCCCCTCTCTTTTTATTTTTTTAGGCCAATTAGGGGGATCAATCATCAGTGCAGTACTGACAGTGCGAGTGTGACAGTACTTATTCAGACAGTAGTTTTGCTTCTGTGTGTGTGTGTTTGTGTGTGTGTGTTTGTGTGTGTGCTCCCTTCAATTCAAGTACTACTAGCCTACTCAGTGAGTACTAGTCTAGTTACTTGATCTAGCTCTAGTGCCTAGTGGCATCTGGTGCACATGTCCACCCCGGGGCCGGGCCCTGCCCCCAATCATAATGCTCCCTATAATTATTGAATGATCTCGGTGAGAGGCTCCAGCCACTCATCCATAATCCACCATACGAGTACGACTACGACAGTACGAGTACGAGGTTACGAGGTTTATGCCCCAGCCAGCCCGGCGCCAGCGCCAGACCCTGGGCCTGGCGAAATAGCCTGTGCATGTGTGCGCCGTATATAGCGCGCGCTATGCTAGCACACGATGTAACATTGTACGAGTCACTACGACTACGAGTTCAGGATAGAACTTGGAAGTAGGCAAAAGAACCCAGAAAATGAAGCGTTTTTGTGTCTCCAAACTCACACATAGCCTTGTACAGGAACTGCACTTGGTCTGGCTCTTCGTTCGATCCATTTGTCTCGGGGTCTTCCATCTTTCCCTGACTTAGTTCCCTCGGATCAGCCTTTGGTAGTGTCACACATACACGTTCACAAAGTAGATACACACACAGCATGCACCGTAGGCCTACCTTAGTACCATGAAATAACCGGAAGGGACTGTGAAGATAAATCACTCCAGGTACTTCCGTAGAACGATTGACTTTTCTATGAAGAAAGAGACTCGAAGATTTTAATACAGGTGCTTTTACGTGCAATACGAGTCTCTTCCATTTTGAAACATTTGTTCAAAGCAGAGGCGGCGCTCCCGGGGCAAAGTGCCCCACTTTTTCAAATACCCCCAAATTCCCCTTTTTACGAAGGAAAGTGCCCCTTTTACTTTGAAAAGTGCCCCTATTACTTTGTAAAAGTGCTCCTTCCCCTTTTCACCTCTGATAAGTGCCCCTTTTATTTTGACACGCGCCTCTTTTCCTTCGACAAGTTCCTATTTTCCTTTGCAATTAGGGTCAATTCCATTCTCATAAGTGCCCTTTTAAATCTCTAGTAAGTGCCCCCTTCACCTCTGATAATTGCCCTATTCAAATCTGAGAGGTGCCCCTTTTACGTTGACAAGTGCCCCTTTTCCTTTTTAAGAAATGCCTATTTCCATTTTAATAACTACCCCTTTTTAACTCGAAAAAGCGCACCTTTTATTTTCACAAGTGCCCCTTTTCCTTTTTTAATAAGTGCCCCTTCCCTCTTTCTAATAAAATCCCACTTTCACCTCCGATAAATGCCCTATTAAAATTTGATCATTCCCCTTTTCTTACAACAAATGCACATTTTCCTTTTTTATAGGTGCCCCTTTTTCATTCGCATATGTGCCCCTTTTAATATTTTGTCAGTGCCCCTTTTCAGGTGCGATAAGTGCCCCTTGTAACCTCTGATAATTTCCCTTTTTACAATGATAAGTTCCCCTTTTCGTTTCTAATAAGGGACCTATCCCCTTTTCACCTCTTATAAATGCCTCTATCAAGATCTGATGGGTGCCCTTTTTCCGTCGACAAATGCCCATTTCCCATTCTCATAAGTGCCTTTTTTCATCCCTGGTGAGTGCCTCATTTTAGGTGTAAGAAGTGCCCCATTTTCACCTCTGATAATTACCCTTTGTACTTTGACCCGTGCTCCTTTCCTTTTCTAATAAGTGTCTTATCCCTTTCGATAAGTGTCCCCTTATCCTCTCATCATGAAACATGCCCCAAATGTAAAGCGACTAAGAGCAATTTCCCCCAAAGCTCACTCACTCGCATTTATAGATGATATAATTATGTTACTTATCAAAGGACTTTTTAGTCTTACCCTATGAGAATGTGCTTATAACCCCATCAGGATAGGGTTTTCCTTTTTAAAGATGTAATTTTTCGCACTGCGACCTCACAAATCTTAAAATGTTAATATTCAGACCATGACACCAAACTACAAAGTATGATGCTTTAGCTTTTAGCAATATCTTGTATGATTTATAAAGAGAAACAAATATTGAAATCTTCCCTGAAAATGTAATCACAATTTAGGGGTATTTACCAATGTCTAAAACATTGTTTATTTTTTCTTTGAGATTTCCCTTTGTAGGTGCCCTTTTTTGTTGGTGCCCCCCCCCCACTCGCTCCGCCGCCCCTGGTTCAAAGTATAAGTTTTGCACACTTGATACTTGATGGGGTAATCCCTTTAGCAGCTCACTATAAGAAGCTATATTGTATTGGGATGGTAGGTGAGGCGAGTAGCCAAGAACTGCAGAAATGGTGTGGACAATTACAAAGCACTTATGAATTGAGGAACTTGACTGTACGCCCTACATTTGTATGACTAAAACTTTGAAGA
The DNA here is from genome assembly GCA_037976565.1 of Mesocentrotus franciscanus. NCBI lineage: Eukaryota > Metazoa > Echinodermata > Echinoidea > Camarodonta > Strongylocentrotidae > Mesocentrotus > Mesocentrotus franciscanus. The sequence continues at coordinate 18,494,769 of CP137666.1, read as the reverse complement.
AAAAAGAAAATCACCTGATATAGGTTTAAGATGTAAAAACATTTTAGTGATAGTTCTAGGCCTATTTTCCCCCGCAAGCAATGATTTCGTCATAACAAATCTAAATTGATAATAATAAATAAATACTAAGCCAGTTCAATGGATCTTGTATACAAAAGCTGGTTGTGTGCGAGTATATAAAAGAGACATTTTAGCAAATCATATATATGGGCCCCAAAATTTCATTCAGGAATATGTTCCACTGAGACTTCGTCTGGCTTCACCCAATCCATCTTCTTGGAGGAGAGCTTCAAAAGACGCAATATGTTTTAAAAATCCTTCAGGCTTCAATCAGACGGGTTCTCGATTTAATTGCGTGCTTAGTGGAGCTAGGTAAGCACTCCTTTTAAATCAAGCTCTCTGGCTATGAACGCTGTACATAGCTATGACCTAGCGAAATTTGTCGACTAATTTCAGCAACATGATACATGTACACTGTGTATCTGGGTTCTTGAAAAGGAGCGCCCAGTGGTCGATGATTGAATTAAGGGCACCGGTTTTACAATACCTCCCCTGCTCACTATATACTCAAATCTCTTTGCTTTCTATTCCTTTTTTTTCTTTCTTTCTTTCTTCACACTATTTCTTTACTTATTATTATGTTTTTGCTCAGCTGCTGGATGTCACAATCTTCATTCTGTATGCATGTCCCCCCTTTCTCCTCTCCCTCTAGTTCTCTCCCTCTTAATTCTTGCACTTCAGTGGAGAAGTGAAAAACACGATCAATCATATCCATGATTCATTTTTTTGGTATTCTTTGATTTCAATTCTCAAAACTCCAATTCTTTTTCGTACCGTACATAGTTTATACAAAACTTCATGCAACATAATTATAACAAAGCTTTTTTATAATTTGATAAACGAACATAAATATAACATAGTTCATTCTTCATAATTTCACAATGTATAGGACTAAAATATATCACAATCACATAATAGGAAACTAAACACATCCCCAAAACTAGAACATGCAAGCATTAATTGCTTTTTGTCTTCAGAAATAGACTGAATACTTTAAAAAATATTTAAAAATGAGTTTCATATTTCTCAACACATATTATACAGAATTGAAATTATGAGTTTTTCTTAAAACACAATCCACCCCAAACCCCTCTCCCTTCCTTTCCTCCTCTCTAACTCCTTGGATTTATAAGCCGCGATGATCATTGATAAGCTGGATCGATCTATCAAGAACTATGACAACAATTCGTTATGCTTCAAAATTACGACAAGGCTTACTAGATTACTGCATTCATTTGGCGGAGAATAGGGAAAAAATAGAGGAAGGCCTATTATACTATAGGCCAACTCGATCCTTCAGTGAATGTGGTCTGAACCTCCATCAGATGAATGAAATAAGCTTGAGAAAATTGGACAAAGAATAAACTTATACCATGAACTTTTTAATCTTAGATTAATTGCTATACAGATTTTTTTTTTTTTTTTTGGGGGGGGGCAGAAGAGATGCTATAAGAAAGAAACAATATGGCTAGTAATGGCCAATTTGATGGGAAGGTATGTGTAACCCCCGCCTCTCCCCTTTAGGCCTATATTAAAGCTGGGGAATATAAATTTGCGTAACAACTCGAAGGAAGCTCAAGAATCTGCAGACTTTTTTTTTTGTGTGTGCAAGACAAATGATTATTTGAATAAAGGCTCTCAGGATTTTTTCAGAGAGGCCTGAAAGCTGAAACGATCTGCCTTTCTTATTTGATTACTGAATACGAGGCGTCACCCTCACAGTATTCTCCGCATTTCATTGGCATTGAATTGCCTCAATGAAAATGTGTTTTTCTAGCTTAATTTCTCTTCTTTTCTTGCACGTTCTTTCGTCTTTCTTCCCTTTTATTTTTTCTTTTGTTTTATTTCGTTGTATTTTGTATTATTTTCTGGTCGATATGCTCGCTTCACGAGAAATGTTGCTAGTCTTGATACAGTTCTCTCTCTCCAAAAAATACAATAATCACGTGAAATATTATCTTGCATAATGAAATAACGTTTACAAAATTTAAGTCACAATTCTATAGATTATAATTTTGACAAATTTTGAGATATTTCAAAAATTCAAATTCAGTGTATGTCTAAAAAGAAGAAATATACTCAGTCCTGATAGTAGATGAAATGCACTTAACGACTGGTCTCACATATAGGTCAATGCAATGTAGAAGGTCGCCATTTTCATTTCGACGGACAGGAACGGAGCAGTACATCTGCCTAAATTTCTCAATTTTCGTTGAAATTAGTCGTGTAATCTTCCAAAATGATGCAAGGTTTGACGTGGTCGAGCTTAAAGCACCATAAAGCGGTAATTTAATCTCATGAAATCGTTTTAATATGTGTTAAATAGTTGGTCGAAAAACCTGTGAGTGTGAGAGACTCGGTGTCTGTGTCTGTGAATGGAATCTGTGAATGATGTGTGTTTTAATCTTGTAAGTTGTATGCGATATGCATGCCGGACTAGACCGAAAATTCTGTCTCTTTCGTTCGTTAGCCTCTGATTTGGGTAGGGTCGGCTCCTCTCTTTAGAGACAGAAGCCGACCATAGGCGCTCCTGTGCAAACGTTTTGCCATTTATGGCCAAAGAACTTTGCCCAAAATACTCAATTTTAGCGGATTCATATCCGATGCATTTATGTTTGAAAATTAGGCCTAGGCTAATATACATCGGTTCCACTTACCAGATTGACTGTATGATGCGTTTAAGGGTATTTTTCCGATTTTCATCGCGAAATTGAGCTCCGTGTTGAAATTCTTGCAGCCGTATTTTAAACTGTTACTGTCAATGGATGACGCCATCTTCCTTCATGCGCAGTAACAGTTTAAAATACGGCTGCAAGAATTTCAACACGGAGCTCAATTTCGCGATGAAAATCGAAAAATACCCTTAAACGCATCATACAGTCAATCTGGTAAGTGGAACCGATGTATATTAGCCTAGGCCTAATTTACAAACATAAATTCATCGGATATGAATCCGCTAAAATTGAGTATTTTGGGCAAGTTCTTGGCCATAAATGGCCAAAACGTTTGCACAGGAGCGGCTATGGTCGGCTTCTGTCTCTAAAGAGAGGAGCCGACCCTACCCAAATCAGAGGCTAACGAACGAAAGAGACAGAAATTTTCGGTCTAATGCCGGACATGCCGATCGCGAACCTGACTTTGGTTTGTGTACAACTAGTGCAGTGGCAGTGACAGTGAGTGATTTCAAGTTGGGTGTTAGTGTTTAGAGCAGTCAAGAGCTCTTAAATCGAGCTAAAAATTTGGTGATGAAATTAAGAGTCCGATACTGATATCATTATCAATATCGATAGCTTAACACTAACACCGAACTGGAAATAGGGTGTCTGATCGCGCACCCGATGTTGTGACTTGTGTGCTAAAATCCTTCCCATAGTCATAGAGATTGCACGCAGCCCTATGCGTGCATTACGTGATCATGCAAAATTGGTCAAAGTTTTTATTATTACCGGTAAGTTTGTGATCCTGAAGGTGATACTCAATAAATGAGGTGTCATATGAAAGCAGATTAATTCCAATATTTCCAGAGGGGCGTCATCTCGAAATTCTAAAAATATCTTGGTCAAAACAGCTATTTAAACGTTGTTTCCTGGCTAACTCCGAAATTTGCCATTTATGAGATATGACGCCCCTGGCGATAAGTAGTCCCAGACGTAAGGAAAATATCCCTACGCTTATTTTTTCGCTAGCCCCCAGGGATCACAAACAATTACAGTTTGAAAATACCCTTCCCCACATTTTTCGGATCAGCTAAGCAGGGAGGCGTGAGCTCCGCGCCCGCCGAACCCATGGTGATAGCGCGTAAAATCTGCACATGAATAAACATCGGACCGGATGTTTACGAACCCGGAAGTGGATGCCCATTGAAGACAATGGATTGCCGATCGCTTTGAGTTGCGCATCATTTAAGCAACACGCGTACGCTTGCACGCGTATGTGTACGCTTGCATATTGCGCAATTCAGCTGTTGTGCTAAATTTAGCAAAACAACATAACTCTGCGTGTACGTCTTTTTCGTCGATTCTTACAAAAATGGATGAATATTGTAGGGAATTGAAGGGGCTGTAACTTTTGATAGAAACATCGGTGGGTCTTGAAATTTGAAATGTATTATTCTGAGTGAATGATTTTTTCAATTATCCAACCATAATGGTGAAAAACAATCCAAAAGGGAAAATTGAAAAATCGTTCAGACACCCTACTGGAAATCAACATTTGCTTAATCCCTAGGCTAGGGGCTAGTGTTAGTGAATAGGAGTCGGGACATTTGTACGTAAAATATTAACACCAGCCACAAAGGTCGGTTCAGCAGACGACAATTTGATGACACCTAAATAGCAGTAAAATACAAGTTTTTCAACTCACCGATGTTTAATAGAAAAAATAATTAAAAATTAAAATTGTGAGTCTAGTGACGTGTCAAACTTGCTTACAGCCACATAGGCATCATTGTGTGCATTTGTGTGTTATTTGTGTATTGACTATTCATGTGTGCAATTGCTGCCTATTAGCACGTAGTGCAGCGCTAGAGGTCAATACGCATTTCTAGCATTGACTCTCTTAGACCGAAAATTCCTGTCTCTTTTGTTCGTTAGCCTCTGATTTGGGTAGGGTCGGCTCCTCTCTTTAGAGACTGAAGCCGACCATAGGGACTGCATTGCAAACTGGTGTTGGGATCTCAACACCAAATTCCGGCCAAACTTTTGGATTAAAATGTCACTTTAGCGGATTCATATCCGATGCATTTATTTTTGAAAATTAGGTCTAGGCTCGGTTCCACTTACCAGATTGACTGTATGATGCGTTTAAGGGTTTTTTTTCCCGGTTTTCTTCGTGGAAATTGAACTCTGCTCCATGTTGAAATTGTTACTGTGCATGCGCTGCAATGGAGTCCCTATGGTCGGCTTCTGTCTCTAAAGAGAGGAGCCAACCCTACCCAAATCAGAGGCTAACGAACAGAAGAGACAGAAATTTTCAGTCTATGACTCTCTATGCTTTGCTGGAGTGCCCTACTACTACTATAATATAAGTCTATAACATACCCAATATCAACAAAATTAAAAATTATTCAAATAATGGTCATGATTTCAGTGTCGTTATCTTAATACCTGTTTGGGTCAATTTTCTTATCTTTTTTGCAGTATTTTTCCTAAAAAAGAAGACATTATAATCAGTAGGGGCGCTGGTCCGAGAATAAGGATCGTCCGCAGAAACGAGGATCGTCTTTGTTAATGCGGACAGACTTGTCTGCAAAAATAAGGATCGTCTGCACAAATTCTTATCTCCGATCCTCGCGTTGGCGATGCGAAAAACGGATTCTACGATGATTTTCTTAATGCATTTCACATTGACTTTGTACAGAGACTTTCACGTTATGAGCGATAAATCTTCGGGAAGACGTACAACCCATAAAAGTAGACGGTGAACTGGGGGTATTTTATTACGCGGAATCCATTTTTCGCATTGCTAGCGCGCAGTTCAGGAACCCGAAACCTGCAGAGCGCCGATGAAAAAAAACGTCAGCGAAAATGCGGACGATCTTTACTTTTTAGGACACAATTTGTCCTCGCTACGAGGATATCCTCGTTTATCATTTTTTTAGGCAAACTCGACGATCCTAATTCTCGGACCAGCGCCCCTACTGATAAAATATACTTTCTCACAGGTATCACTGCAAACCGCTGCACGATACAGGTGCATACCGATGGTGGGTGCGGGCGGTCGACGCTCATGCGCGTGAAGTTAGCGACCGTCATCTCAGATCCTCATTAAATTCATGTAAGTAATTCACATTATGATGATCTTCATAAAGGTCACTAACTTAACCCCACCGTCTGCTGTACATGACAGAGGTGGGCCAGCATCTTCCCATTTAGTGCTGAAGATGCGAGTCCTACAGGCTATTTGAAGTTTTAAAAATGTATGGAGTCTACAAATGCAGCTTGAAAAATATAAATCTGAAGTGACATCCTCTCTCTCTTCTCCCTTTCCCTCTTTAGTTGATTCCGCTGTTCATTGCAACTGGAGGAGGAGCAGTATTTGCAGCTTTCTACTTGACAAGGCTGGTAACGAAAAGCCCAGATGCATCGTAAGTTTACCTTGTTTACTTTCTAACAATGTACATGTATCTCATGCATGCTGCAGGTTAGGAAGAAGTTGCCAAATTATGTGGTTCAGTTCAGTGACATCTGGCAATAAATCTTGGTTCTTTCAACATATATGTCTTATTCTTTGATGTTCCTTTCTTTCACAATTCACTTGCAAGAACGGTTCTAATTCACCATGCATGATTAGCAGTCTTGGTTTTATTCAAGCTGAAATAAACTGACCAAGAAAAAAACATTGTTGTATAAACACCTACCGGTAGTCATAGTGGGCCAAAATAGCAAAATACAGAGAAATACCGTAGTACCAATAGAGTTACTTTGTAACTGTGTTCTTTATAACAATTATCATATCCATCAATAAGAATTATGCTGTATTTAAAAATTCCATTTACTATTTTCTCAATATAATTGATTATTCCCGAATGCTGTGTAAATCGTTTTCATTCAATTCATGTTCTGAATCTATTTTGCAGATGGAGGAGGAGCACCAACCCACACCCATGGCAGAACATCAAACCAGACCAAAACATAAAGGTAATGGCAGCATACGACTTTCCAATTTTTACTTTCAGACATGGCAAATAAGTCGTAGAAAATTTTGAAATTTTCAAGATTTTCCATGACTTATTTGCCATGTCTGAAAGTAAAATGGTTGAAAAGTCATTTTTTAAAGACAATTTGTAGGTTTTTTCAGTCAGGGGTAAAGTTCATTTATGGATAACTGGGCTGAATCAAATATTAACACAGACCACTACTGAGGTGACTTGGCACGGATTAAAGACCAGTTCTGGTCATGCGATTGCATTGTGAAAGAAATGTTGTGGAATCGATCAGAAAAGGTTAATCATCTAGCATATAAGTATTGGTGTGTACTGCAAGGTTCTGGAATCATCAAAATGATATCATCAGCGATATCTATCCGGTCCAAATAGATAAAATAATTTACCAAATATATCAATTAGTAGGCAGTTTCCCGGCAAAATTTGTATCGCGTATTAGTCAAAACATATTCTTTCACATGATTGGTAATGAGAGCTTCCATTTCATTTTTTGAGACTGGTCTATACCTTTAAAACTAGGCCTGAGTCATTACAGGTTTTGCAGAAATTGGGTTTGAGTTGAAAATTTTGGGTGGGGACTGGGTCCTCAAACGGGAATTCCCCCACACCAGATATTGTGTGCATGCAACAACGGGAGTTACAGCATGACGGTTGGGGGACCGGACCGGCAGGGAACCATTTCGACATTGGCCTATTTAAAACCATTGTTGAAATAGATATATCAAAGCTTGAAAGCACCTAGGCCTGTATCTTACTATTGTGCAGTTTTGTACATCTGACATGACAAAAAAAAAAGTAGCCACATTTCATTTATTATCTTTAATTAGTCATCATTAATATTTCTGGAAAGAAAATTGAAAGGAATTCCAAGTGTTTTATACTGTATTTTATTCATCATCAAATGGTCTGTACAAAATCTCTGAATATACAAAATGTACTTAGCATGTTGCAGAAATGCATTTGTGAATCAATTCCGATTTATTACTGTCTTGCATAATTAACGAGACATTCACATTTATATTTGCCCTGAACGCTGTATCCTATTTATCAAAATGTGACCTTTTTAATTACCTACTTTCTTCTTTTTTTTTCTCTTTTTCTTTCCAGTTCTATTCAGCAGGCAAGATTGACTTCAAGAACATTAAAAGTAGTAGGCCTGAATTATAAGCTTCCTGAACTGGTCTCTTCTTTATGTCATTATTTGACACAGAATTTCTATACATATGAGATACCTAAATTGTGAATGTACAGTGTGAATTTATTTGTAATGATTACGTTAGACCTTACCTGTGTATATTGAAGTAGGACAATGCAGATATGGTCATGTTATATTCTTTTAAAAAATGCAACAGATTTAAAATCCTGCCTTTTTGTAGCAGTTACATCAAGCTGTACATTCAGTTTTGGATGTTCAAAAATAGAATACATTTGATTTGTTCAGTAATCTGTTTCTTTTTGCCATTTTACAGGATATATTTCTTCTACCAGACTATATTTCTTTGTATGAATCTTTGGTTGCATATTTAATAAAGTCCCCCAAGTTATTACCCTGCTGTAATAAGCACTGACCTTTGATAATCAGAAATTGTATTCAAAATTGGATACTTTGCATTGATCACTTTGAGTCATCCAATCTCAGAACTAGAAACTACTGCTGATATTTGATAAGACAAATGATTTCACATGTCCTAGAATCAAAATTGGTCAAACGGTCTATCCAGGGAAACTACAGTGTACACGATGTAAGTATTGGTCCTTGAGCACAAATGTCTGAAAGAGTGGGTACATTACATATACAATGTCTGAGCTGAACTTTACAGAGCACAAAATGTTGTCCTACTCTATATGGTAAAAGTATTATCTTTTTCTCAATTTCTTGACGAAGTTTTGAAACATTACAGAGCACAAACTGAAAACCTATGATCTACATGTACAGTGTATACGTAGTAATAGTTCATCCATTTACTAAACAAGTTGCTCCAACTACAGGGAAAGCCTCTTATGGACATATCTTGCACATTAAGCTTTGTCCAGATGGCAATATGCCTTATGTTTGTAAAGCAATGGAAAAATTGTTTCAATAAACATTTGTTGTAAACAAGAAGAAAACAGGATTGACTATTATTATTGGTTGTCAATAACAAAGACTGGACCCTGTCTTGATCCAGGTCTTGAATTGTTAGATATTTTTAGCTGATTGGTCACTCCCACGAGCCAGAAAATTATATGAATTATAGGCAACAGAACCCATGCTCAATCGTGAGGTGACATGTATACATGAACATGTATGTTGAGAGACTTTTGCCTGCTATATGGAATGAGAGGTCTATGAATCTGTTGTGACTGCAACAAAAAAATACATGTAGTTCAACTAACACAAATTTCGACTTCGAAGTGTAAATAACACTTGCATTAATGCGTAGCTTGGTAAGAAGAGAAAAAAGAAAGATTTATTTACTTGGGGGAAATTCGACTTATGCAGAGTTAACTGTGTTCTGTTGATTATGTGTTCATGCTAGTATAGTTTACATTGCAAAATTGTCATCTTTTCTCATATTTGCTTACTCTCATTGCTAGGTATCTTTTTCATTAGTGAATTCTGTCATTTCATACTTTATTACAAGAAAGTCAAGCATACAGTATTTGAACAGTTTCAGGTTTCCCAGTCATATATAACTAAACAAAAGAGGGCGCTATCTAAAACACGGTGAGATCCTATTCTAATATAGGATCTCTAAGAAAAACACCATACAAGTACATGTACTAGTATTTTAATACAGGATCTCTGAAAAACACAGGCATTAGCGGGGGATAAAAAGATAAAAAATGATGAATTTATTCAACTTATGCAGAGTTAACTGTGCTCTGTTGCATACGTGTTCACAGGGGCAGATCCAGGGGGTGTGAGGGGCGCACACCCCCTTTTTTCCTTCTAAAACAATAAATAGCAGGATACAGTTTACGCATTCAGAAATGCCTCGGGGAATGTACCATATAGAGCATCTAAAGGTTCAAAAATTTTCCGGGGATCTTTAAGAAATGCACCATACATGTACATGTACTGGTATTCTAAAACAGGCAGAGGCGGCGGAGCCGGGTGGACAGGGGGCACAGTGCCCCCCACTTTTTCAAGTACCCTTAAAGTGCCCCTTTTTACATAGGAAAGGTGCCCCCTTTTACTTCAGATAAGTGCCCATTTTTTTTCCAATAGGTGCCCATTCCACATTCTTATAAGTGCCTCTTACCACCTCTGATAAGTGCCCCCTTCACTGGTGATAATTGCCCCTATTCAAATCTGAGAGGTGCCCTTTTTCTTTTGTAATAAGTGCCCCTTTCATCTTTGATGAGTGCCCCTTCTCACTTCTCTCAAGTGCCCTCTTTTATTTTGACACGTGCCCCCTTATCTTTCTATTAAGTGACTTTTTTCTTTCTAACAAATGCCCCTTTTCTATTTTAATAAGAGCCAGTCCCCTTTCTCATAAATGCCCCGTCTCACACGTCTGAAAAGTGCCTCTATTAAAATACCCCTTTTCTTTCAACAAGTGCTCATTTTCCTTTGTATATAAGTGCCCCTTTCCATCCTCACAAGTGCCCCTATTCATCTCAGGTGAGTGCCCCTCTTCAGGTACAAGAAATGCCCCTTACCACCTCTGATATAGTGCCTCTTTTCAAATCTGAGAGGTGTCCCTTTTATTTTGACAGTTTTAAGTGCCTCTTTTCATCTCCAGTGAGGCCCTTATTAAAATTTGAGAGGTGCCTCCTTTAACTTTGTAATAAGTGCCCCTTTTATTTTGTCACATGCCCCTATCCTTTCTAATTAATGACATTTTCCTTCTGATAATTACCCCTTTTCCTTTGTAATAAGTGCTCCTTTTCCGTTCTCATAAGTGCCCTTTTTCATCTCTGGTGAGTGCCCCCTTATCAGGTGCTAGTAGTGCCCCATTGTCACCTCTGATAATGACGATTTTTACTTTGACAAGTGCTCCTTTTCTTTTCACCATAAAATGAGCTCCTAATTTTCCAGAAAGTGCCCTTTTTTGTTGGTGCCCCCCCCTACTTTAAAAGACGCTCCGGCGCCCCTAAATATAGAGCCTCTGAAAAACAAAGGCATTAGGGGAGGGCGGATATATGGAATAGCTTTTATTTTTCTCTCTGGTTATTTCTTTCTTTTGTTCTTCCTTTCTTCCCTCATCCCTTTCTTTCGTATTACAAGTCATGTACTTATGTTAACACGGTCACAGTGTAACAAAATAGCACTACACAAGTAGTAAAGGTATCCACGGGGGCCTGACAGGCCTGCCCCCTGGCAAAAAATGTAATCTTTTTTCCAGTCCTCTTACCCCTCCCCCCCCCTGCTTATTTGCTGGCTTGCTAGCTGAGTCGTCGCTAAATATTTCCTCACAAATTGAACCCCCAAAAAGTGCTCTTACAACCTACGACAACCATCCTCTAGGACAACTACCCCCCAGACAACTATCCTAGGGGGTAGTTGTCCGGTGAGTAGTTGTCCTATGGGGTAGTTGTCCGGGGGTAGTTGTCCGGGGTTAATTGTCCCAGGGGTAGTTGTCCGGGGGAAGTTGTCCTGGGGGGTAGTCGTCCTAGAGGGTGGTTGCCCTAGGGGGTAGTTGTCCTAGAGGGTGGTTATCCTAGGGGTGGCTATCCGGGGGTAGATGTCCAGGGGGTAGGTGTCCGGATACGAATATTCTCTTTGGTTGAGAGAGACTTGTGAATTTGTGAAGGAGGGAGAGAGAGATAGAGGGTGGGGTTGAGAGAGAGAGAGAGAGAGAAAAGGAGAGAAGGAGGGAGGGAGAAGAGATTTAATGTGGATATGCTTTATGAAAATTGAAGGGAGGGGGGTATAAGGAGCGAGATCGAGGTACATGAAAGAGTATGCTTTTTGCGTGTATACAACGAGGGGGAAGGGGTGGGGGACTTCGAGATAAATAACCAAAACCTTCCATTGGCGAATTTGGCGCACTTTTCACTATAATTTGCAGCATATCAAAATGTTATCAAAACAGTTCCTATACATAAAAAACAAAATGTCATGAAGAAAAATTTAACGATTTTCATTAACAGTGTTTGATTGCAAGATCGAATAAAGACAACTGTAATCTATCACGTTTCCTCCCAGTCGAAAATGGGTTCTGGCAACACCCCTCATATCGGACGACACGGATCTTCTCCCCCTTTATTCAGCCCACACCCGGAAAGTAACCTCTTTCAGAAAGTAAGTCCCTCGAGTTCCTCCCACTACAGAAGTGCGCTTTTCATAGCTCGCCGGCTGAGTTATAGCAGGTATACATGCATGGATGTCTGGACATGCATTGGGCAATGCGCGCAGTGATAGGCCCTATAATGTAGTTATCGCAACAAGACTGAGAAGAAGAAACAACATGAGAGAGGGCAAGATAGGGAGGAGGGAAAGATAAGGGATGAGGTGTATCATGACTTTCTGACTTGGGGAGGAAATAGAGGAAGAGGGATATCCGGGGAGAAGTCCCCCTGAAGGGAATGATGAAATAAAGAAGCCTGAGAACTGGACTCGGGAAGTGATAGACTGGGTGGGGGAGGTGATAGACTGGGTGGGGGAGAGATCGATGGGTTGAATTTTGCTCTCCTCATTTCGTTCGGGAATATAGATGTTCCACTGAGACTACGTCTTGCTGCACAGAAGGAAAAGTGTAAAAAGACAAAAAGTATTTTAAAAGCTCCTCCCGAAGCATGATGGAGTTCAAGTTCTGTCTATATCAGTGGCTGTTGACACTTAATCGATCATGTTATAAGAGTAGCTATATAGGGCCCGAGCTAGGGTATAACAATTAAGGGACACATTAAAAAAATCTGCATCCTCCTGGTAGCAACATCGTTGCTGGGGGAGGAAGGGGGGGGGGGGTACACTTATTTAGCTCTACTACATCATGCTCAATCGTAATTCACCACCGTTCTGTTGTTATACTTTATTTTTGCATTAATTGCTATCTTTACTTTTAATAACTGTCTTCTAAAACTTTTTGTTCTAGACTTCTTCTTTTCATTATTATTATTGTTACTACTATCATTATTGCGCGTGTATTACTATTATTATTATTATTATTACTATTATTATTAGTAGTAGTATAGTATTAATATCATTATTATTATTATTATCATTATTATTATATCTGTTCTTTTTCTTCTTTAAAATAATATTATTCTTCTTCGATGGTCGGCCTTTTCTTCAACTTCTCAAGTTTAAAGTTTAATTTACCCGCCTCACTTCCCCTCGTCATGAACCTTTACTTTTTTTCTTTCTTTCTGTTACCAGGGATTCTAACTCCCTGGTATTTTGTATATAGTTGGTGTCCGCTTGTGTGTTAAAAATATAGAGGTACATGACCGTTGCCCTATCATTCTACGTCAATGTATCATAAATCCCATCGCCTTGGCGCAGGCATACACGGGACCGCCCCCTTATCTTACTTTATCTTCATCGCTATCTGCGACCGCGAGCTATATGGAGATGGTCTACGCACGGTTCAATATTATTCTGACCGTGCGCAAAAACCCAAACATATGTTCTTATCTGGTTATAACTATAAGATACTCCATTTCTGCAGAGACGATTGTGACAAGATAAGTAAGATGAATTAAACAATTTTTCTTTTCATCAAGAGCATTAAAATCTTATACAAATGGAAGGATCTACGCCCGTGGCACTCGTGGACTTTGCAGCCGACGATCAGATGCCCCAGCTTGTACAGGATTACTATGCACACGATACGAAAAACGTCTCATTCTCGAACTCACGCCTTGTATTTCAAGACGAAGAAAATATGCAATTTGACGGCCAAAAACGACGTGTTGCAAAATTATCAGCAGGCACTGATAATCAACATTATGATCCGATTGATGTAGCAACAGTTATTACGGTTATTGGACCGGGTAGCATTCAAAATGGAGTCGAAAGAGTTGATAATGTGGAAAGCAGTGATGACGACCCGATCGAAATTGCTACGGGAAATGGATCTGGTTTCCCCCCTGGTCTGGGCAGGGATGAGGACAGCTATCTGAATGAGCACTGCCACGCACCTATGCCCGACACATCCAACAAAAGGGCACAAAAGCAGTTGATGATTGCTTGTTGTGTCAGTGTCCTGTTCATGATAGCAGAAGTGGTTGGTAAGGATTCAGCATATATGAAACATTTACTAGAGAAATCGGACGTTTTTGTAGCTTTTAAGAAGTTACATTAATAAAAAATAGATAGGGCCTACAACTTAGGCTACAGACCTAATAATACATCATTCATATTCATCATACGTGTAGATCTACATGTACATAATTACATAGGATTAGGAAGAGTTTAATTCCATAAGGAGGTAAATCCACTGGGTATTTCCGAGTAAATCACCTTTTTAAAATTCTACCACATCTTTGGATTTTTTTCATGGATTTAGCTCCTTTTGGAATTAAACATAACATTGCATTATAGCTAATTTTGTTTAATATTTCAACTTCAAGATGAAATTTGTAGAGGTGTTGTGGTCGAGTGGATACGTCACCGGACTGTCGATCACAAGGTCCACGGTTCGAGTCCCGCCATGGCACTAATGTCCTTTGGCAAGACATTGATCTACATTTGCACTCAACCCAGGTGAGGTAAATGGGTACCTGGTAGGATTATTCCTTGAAATGCACTGTGCGCTGATAACAGCTGCCGGAGCTAAAGCTAGGGTAATAATGTCCAAAGCTCTTTGGAAGCGCATAGAGATGTTATTTCATAACGTATTATGCGCTATACAAGAACTGAACTATTATTATTATTATTATTTCTGAATGTGATATACCATATTGGCTATTGCATTTTATTCCCATGTAGGAAATAAGTATTTAAATAAAATATGGATTTAGCTCCTTTCGGAATCAAGCTCTGAAGAGTTTAATTCCAAAAGGAGCTAAATCCACTTTCGGTATTTCCGAGTAAATCACCTTTTTTTATTCTACCACTTTCCCTTTAGTAATGTACAGTACAGTATGTTCATCTTTGGATATACATTGTACATATGTTAGAGGTGTTACCCTTGACCAATAATGTATGGTTTTAAAAAAATCTACTAAGTATATTTAATTTAATTTTTGCTGAATTTTTAAATCTTTTTTTTCATGGATTTACATGTAGCTCTTTTTGGAATTAAACATACATGTAATTTGTATAGCTAATTTTTTTATATGTATGTATTTGAAGATGAAATTTCAGAATGTGATATAGACCCTAATGCATTTTATTCCCATGTAGGAAATACGCATTTTAACTCAATTTTGATAAAAATGGATTTTAGCTCCTTTTGGAATCAAGCTCTTCATGTACGTCATTTGTACATGGATAGCATAGTACTACTAGTACATGTAGTACAGGTTAAGTATCAGATCTAACTGTTACCTTGTTGTTGTTGTTTTTTTTTTAGGGGGGTTTAATATGTATCTGGATGCTTTACAGCTGCCACCTTTGAAAGCTCTATTTTGTTAGGCTTGTTTATTTTTATAACGAAAAATTATGCATCAAATAGCACTAACCATCACAAATATTCGTCATTTATAAAAATTTTCATCATAAGTCTGAAGTCTAGAGATTTATTTTATGAAATATTAAATGTAAACAAACGCCTTTATCTTAATGTTTCATTGGAAGGCCCAAAAAATGAAAAGGTTAAATTCCAACGGCATTTGAAAGACAATACTAATTTAGAACTTCCCTCAAAACGAAAGGGCTCGAAAATGGCTTTTAGTGGGAAAATAACGACCATTAGTTGTCGAATCGACTTAAGTGATTGCAATACCCTAAGTAATAGTATGAATTTCAGACCCTTTTACCGAGTGGTTGTACGTTTTGTGCTGCACAAAAATTCAATCAGTTTAATTTTGGCCATTACAAGTAGTGGGTTATCGATGTAGACAAATGCTCATGTAAGGTCTGTTACAGCTCATTTTAAGTATTTTTTTACCAAAGAAAAAAAGATGTCGGTTAGTCACTCAATGGTGTCTGACAGTGAAGTCTAGCAAGTAAACAGGTTTCCTTGCATAATTTGAATACTAGGACACTGCTAATGTTTAAATTTCACAGATAGGACAAAAGGACATGTACACATGACATATTCATAATCCCTGCAAAGTTCTACAGAATTTGATGTTGACTGCAAAAGGGACATACATGTAGTATCTTTAAACGAGTGTTTGAAACAACTTAAAAAACAAAGCCTTCTCTTTTTCCTTCGGATTTAACGAAAAATATTCAACAAATAGCACCATAAAAAGCATGAATGAATGATTGATCAATCATTATTACCCCCATAAACTTGTTAATTTATTATGAGCTTGTTTAGGACAGTGATGATCTATTATTATGTACTTACAGTGTATTTATGGCAGAAATTATCAAATTTTCCATATTACATGTAGACCTGCTAGAAATTTGGTTACAAAGGGATCAAAAAGTGTCCAAACCTGTAGCATTTGACCTTCCATATTACTTAAATAAGTTTGTGAAAATGTTATTTAAGGACTTCTTTTAATTCTACCAAATTGACCATTTACATGTACATGTTCATTGTATCAAACTTCAAATGATATAAAAGAAGCTTCATTTACATGTTCATGTACAGTAATAACAGTATATATGAAGGTGAAGGATAATCAATCAATGAAATAGGTATTTATTATATACATGTATAGTACATTGAGTTTAGAAAGTTTGTGATTTGGATTAAAATAGTCCCCCAAAAAAAAAAAAAAAAAAATCAATGCCAATAACATGTACAGACTGAGGTTCTACACATGTTTTAATTTTACAAATACAGTCAAACCTGTCTATAGCGACCGCCCAAGGGAAACACAAACAGTGGCCTTTGTAGACAGGTGGTCTTTATAGACAGGTTCCTTTAGTACATGTTTCAATGAGAAACCATTTTCAAGGGAAACAAAACATGTGGTCTTTGTAGGCAGGTGGTCTCTGTAGACAGGTGGTCACTAAAGCAGGTTTGACTGTACTACTATCGTACAGAAATAGTGACATACATGAACATTGTACATTTACATGTAGAGCTTGTATTGCTGAGTCTTTGAAATTGCAACAAATGCAGCAAGCATATTACCAATCTTAGTATTCTCTTGTGTAGCCTAAAGTGTATTCTGTACATGTACATGTATGTACATGTACATGCAGTGTACATGTCATGTGAATTGTACTTATCAAACATGTAGATTGGTTAGCTGACTTCCTAGTTCCTACATACTAGTTTAGTGTGTACTTCAATGCTGAACCGCTCATCAGTGGTATGACTATGAATGAAAACACAAAAACTCTAAGAGACTGTGACGCAAACAAAGGGAAACTAATTTACCCATTGTATGCATACTATATATGCAATGGTATGCTCAGATCTGGTATTCTAAGTCATTTACAGAACATGAACAGTGTGTATTGATTTATGTTATTATTGTATTGATTCTAAGTGGAAGTCCACCCTGATATTGAAGCTAATCTTGAGCTCTGGTATTGGAATCGTATTTTGAGAGAAAATTGCTTTGATTTATTCTGGATTGTTTATCCTGCAGTAGATTGTTTGAGCCTGTGAAATAAAAAGAAACACACAAAAACTGAATGGGCATCATCTTCAATAAAAACCACAACTCCCATTTGCACAGTATAGAGACCTGTGTAAGCACATGGTGTCGGGGCCCCCTCACCCGGATTTCCTTATCTTTCTATGCTCATTACTCAGCCGCTAATCCGCATGTTCTACCATAATTGTTTGGCACATGTCATTTATTATTTGTAATTTATTTGTAATCTTGAACATTCCGTGTAAGTTTCGGTGGATTCTGTGAGAATTCATTTTCTATATTTACCAGAACTCAAGTTTATCTTTAAGTTGGTTTGAATAAAAGCAGAAGAATAAGAGATAACAAAGTAGTGACAGTTTGAGTAATATCCGATTAAAAGTAGGATATAGTAATGAACTTCTCAAGTAGTCATCAGTGGAACAAAAAGTGGCAATACTGACGTATCTTGTAAGCTCCTCTCCAATTTCCTCTGTATAGAAAATTTCATAAACTTTCATTTTCTTTGCTATTGATGACGGAATAGATTTGTGTCATACCGGGATAAAAACATAGTTTGCAGTACCGGTAATTATATTAAGGGTACAAAATGTAAATATTTGATTAAAAATTTCTTAAGGGAAAATAGATATTTTTGAAGTTTTTTAGTACAGGACAAATAGGAGGGGACCTCGCAAGATAGATGTACCGGTAAGTAATTTGTTGCCAATTTGTGTTTGATTGATTGCACCTACAGTACATTTACAGAATTCACAACTTTCTTATTTTTAATCAGTTTTTGCTCAAACTTTCACTGACCCTTTTCTTTTCTTTTTCTGCTTCTTTTAAAACCAGCTCAATATCAGGGTTGACTTCCCCTTTAAGGTCATCCATTGTAGGCCTACCATATAAAATAAACATGTATCAGCACTTCCAATATTTGCATACAAAGGCAGTTTCACAACCAAGATCATGGTAGTACCCGGTACATGTGATTTTGAAACTTTAGTCCTCCAGAATTTTCATGGATTCCTGTTGAAAGCAGGCCGCCTTTATTCAGGTACCTTTAGTACAGATTGATGCATCAAACCATGGAGCTTCAAACGTGGTGGAAATGTGCTTCCAATTCTAAGTCGAGTCAAGTTTCCATAGAAACTGCATTCTTCCGGGACACGTGGGAACCCCCCATCTCTGCCAGAGAATCCTGAATCCCACACCATTGATTTGGTCAGTTTTCATTCAAATGCACAGGTCTTTTTCATTGTATTTAAAATCAGCGGAACTACCGTATAGTTAGCATTGTTTTCCATCAACAAAGGTTGACCTTTGTATATATGTGAATATCCTTTCAGGACAATGGCAGAGGATCAAAGAATAGGCAGGTTAAATAAACCAATCATTATTGCTGATTTCTTTATAATGAAATCATTTATCTTTGGATCTAAGGCAGTGTTGGCAATACATTCAACCAATTTGCAGTTTTGTACTTTTTAACAAATTATATAATTCTAAAGTATCATTATGGGCAGCAAGATAGAAAGTTATAAAAATCTGAGAAGTAATAATGTCTTTCCATTGATGCCTACAATCAAAAGGATTTTCTCCAAAAATCTTGTACAAAATCATGTAAAAAATACAAAAAATGAATTTCCTCTTCAAAATGAATTTTCTGAGTGCTTAAAATATTACAGGTATCAGTGACTTCAGTGTATGTTTTCATGCATATTTTGACAAATTCATAATACATGCAGTTTAATCAAGTTGAGAAAAATATTTATTTTCCATACAAATGTGGAGCTCTAGATATGCATTGTTTTCATATACATTCAAGTATACAGTACATGTACAGTATGTAGTAGATCTACATACATGTGGATGTTTAGTACATGTACAGTATCTACCGGTAGTCACAGATTTGTTTTTTTTTTTTGGGGGGGGGCATTTCAATGTCATGCACCCCCTTTTTAACTAAAAACAGGTTCCTGAAAAATGTGACTTTTAAAAAAATTGTGCCCCCCTCCCCGCTAGAAAATCCTAGATCCGCCCCTTCATCTGTCTCGTCATAAAGGTATTGGGGTAGGCCTACTTTAAAATTATCATGCTTTATAATGATCTGTAATGTCTTCCTATGATGTACAGTAATGCTTGCACTAAACTTTTACACACTATACATTTTGTATTTTTGCATACATTTTGTACAAGTGTAGCTACTATCGGCTGCTCTTTCTAGGCTTTTGCAAATTTTATGCATTTGGTTTGATACATGTACATGTACATGTTTGTGACTATGTGTTGCCCAACTTGCTGTGGAAGGGTAATTTTGTTGATTTTTTTTCAAACTCTTGAAATATTATTACATAACTTCTTCCAGTGTGATTTTCAAGATTTTTGAGATTTGATGCATAATAAATTAATAATATGCAATCGTTTTTCATTTTCCTATGAAATTGTAGTGAGTAGTGAGTACCATGAATTTCTTCATGCACCTTCATCAATCATGTAAGGTATTAAATACATAAACCTCTATAGAAATTCTGAAAATCATCTTTATCTAAATCATCTAATACACAGTTGCACATAATTACGGGCCTCGTCTTATGAAGAGTTGAAATTAATCGCAACTTACACATGAACTTGCGATTGATATCAATGGCAACTATGTGCGTATTAGAGATAGGAGACTGCGAACTTGCAATTGATGGGAGGACTTTGGATTTTGGATTTGGATCAAGCACAACCCTTCATAAGACGGGGCCGTAATGGTGTTTGTGGCTATTCTCAGTATACTTATTTTCAATACTACTTGAGGAAATATTGTATCTGCTGATAAATAAACTGCTGTTCCGCACATATTCAAAGTTAAGGTTTTACTACCTCTTCCCTCACTCTTTGTTTGTGAATAAATAGTCTGCACTTATTACACTTTTGAACTGTACACACGAATCAGTTTTGTCCGCAAAAAGGGGAGGAGGCCTTCGCACAATACAATACATCATGTACCTAAGGTAGAAATCTTTCTTCTTCAATTTATCGCTATCCTCACCTTCGTGTACATATCAATAACATTTGGAGTGTATTGCCCAAATTCTATAACCCTGAGGGGGGGGGGGGATTTAATTTGCACATTTTCTTCCTCCAATACAATGAAAGCAGGTGATTACTGAAAATGTGCGGGGTGCAATGTTTTGCACCCCTGCTTGCTCGATTCTCATTGTCATAAAATCATCAAGTTAATTTGATCAAGTCAAGTTGATTGCCCATTTGCACCATAAATGATTTACTCAATCAACACTGCATGATTGCCTATTTGCACCATAAATGATTTACTCAATCAACACTGCATGAATAGATCTCTCCTTCAGATCTACTTCGTGATCAATATGCGAAAGAAAATTTCTACTTCTTACTTGTCAAACATAAACACCAATGTCTACATGTATGGCTTGAGTAGATAAGTCATTGGGTAAACTTAATGCACATTACCCTTGTTCATAGTGCATTGGTTTTGCACACAGTCTGCCAAATTTTGGGTTGAAGTTAGGCATGACGAAGTGGCTATTGCAAAGCTGGGAGAAACCTCTGAGTGCAGTATGAATAGAGGGCCTATATGCTGTAACGGCTGAATGTAAATTGACTTACATGAACATACTGTATGTTTATGTAGTAAGGGGGATGTAATTTAAAACTGCATGTTCATCAGTTCAGTTTTCCATTGTTCTGCTAGCTGTCTATAGTATTGTTCCTTCTTAAAGGGATCCGGTAACTTTGTCTCAGATTCTGAAACAAAATTCTGGATTTAGCTCATGATGCAATGATAATCATAAACCTTTAGGTCAGTCAGGAACCCCATGACTTTTACAAGCTGATCGCCTGTCTGATTATCAAGATATTTATGATTGGAATTACAAATTTTGAAAACCGTTCGCCTAATGGTTTTCATAACACTATAGTCTATTAGGGAAAACGAGTATGGTAAAACCGGTCAATCAAAGATTTTTACTTTTTGAGGCACTTCTTGATCATTTTGAAGCGCAATTTTTTTAGGGCTTCATTATTACACCATATCACAGACACTAATAACATGTAGGGCCGTGTATCTCAGATTTAACACTGTTAAACGATCCCTTTAATGTACACATACAGCAATGTGTAAATGGGGGAACAACAGTTGCCCCTGGCCAATACATGTATCTGTGAGCAGAAGACATACATGTATGTGATACATGTATGTGCCCTCCCCCAACCCCCACCCTCCCCCAACCCCCACCCCAGAAAACATTGAGGTACATGTAGGCCCACCTACCATTGTGTTGTTTGTCAGGCCAGGTGGGTTATCCAGACAGTTGTTTTCAAAGAACATTTAGCTTGAAGAAGTTTATGTGGAAAAATTTTATCAATCTATTTGCATAATAATGATGGACAGTTTTATAAATAACAAATATTTATGATGATTAGTGCTACCAGTATTAATGAATTGTTTTGGTTATATCCAAATGCAAATGGGACCACTGTATTTTTGTTGAGCACCCGGATACACACCCCCCCCCCATCCACTGCTCGACCGCTATTCTTAATTGATTTATAATAAAGTATAAAGACACTTTAGGGATGGCGAATGACAGTATCTTCTTGCAGGAAGCATGGATAGTGCATGAACTCATAGGAAGGAGGCTCTCTCAGACAGGAAGCCTATTGTTTGTCCAGACCACAAGATCTTATACAATGCTCTCACAGGAGTCAGAATAATAATGATCTTTCAAACAGCTTGTTCTCATACTTAATTCTCAGTATATAATTAATGATATCCTGCTTAATGCATTATTGCTGTCATTATAACCTGTGTATGTACTTGAAAATACAGACAACAAATAATCCATTAAGGTATGAAAACAGGACCAATAAGAATATCTATTGTCTATGTCTGTAGCTAATTTTGGCTGACCCTTTTCTGAACTTTCACAAGGTGATGATCCTATGTTTTGACAAGTTTGTGTGCGAGATACATGTACATGTACAATGACTGTGGGATATTCTGTGAAAGGGAAATCTGACCTTAATAGCAAACTAATCTAATAGAAAGCAGAAATATTAAAGAAGCACCCTGGTGAAAGTTAGAACGCAATCAGGTGAAAGTTTTAACGCAATCAGCCAGGTGAAAGATAAGAGAGTTAAGAATTTTTGAAAATTGTAATCACTATAGGTATGGGGATTTCAAATTGGCTGAATCTATAATGTCACTGTTACCTAGTGGCAGAAAACTTTTTTATTTGTTCCAACGCACATAATGACTGAAATGTCATTTTTTCCCCTCAAAGTGTTGAGTAGTGTCCTAAGGGAGAAGAGCTTAGGAGAAAAACAGAAATTAATGATATCTTTGTACACGACAAATTAAGAGAGTAGTCCCTGCATATGTCACAATCCACTGACTAAGGCTCAAAATACATGTGGGGCGATGAGCGAATCGCCCCTGTGAGCTACATAATTGCCTCAGTCAGATTGCTCACGGGGGCGATTGCAAAATTAAAAATAGCCCCCGTGGAATTATGAAATAAAGATTATCTTTTCTATTACAGGCCTGATAATTACCCGATTTAAATCGGTTTCCCGATTTTTTTTTCTGATTAAAAAAAAAAATCCAGATTTTTTTTTTTTTTTCTTCTTCCGATTTTTTCTTCTGAATTTTCCGATTTTACCCCTATTTTCTTGATTGTTCCTGATTTTTCACAATTTTCCCCAATTTTCTTACTAAAAAGGGGAATGTTGTTAGATGCCATTTTTTTTCCCCGAATGCTTTTTTTAGTCAAGAGGGTGGGTGGTTGGGGAAAAAAATAAAAACCTATTTTTTTCAGTGCTCACTATCACCCCTGCTATTATAACTTTCACACAATATTGAGTTTCAACTTTCAAACCTTAAACCAATGAAATGGAACTATGGAAGTTAGATTAGCGTGCAGGATTTCTCGCTCAAATTTTTCGGTGTCTACTGTCTAGAGGCCGCCATATTGTAAAAAAATGTACGCTTATTTGCCGCATTATATATCTTATATCTCCCATCTCCACATCTCTATGTCTGTATTACCGATATAAACAACGGAAGCTCGCAGTTCAGTGCGACCGTCAGCAGCAGCTATACCGCGGCGGTAGTACCGTTGTGTGCACGCTGTTGCCCCATATCTGCTGGAGCTAGAGGCGATCGCGCAAGGACCAAAACATGGAGAAGTTTTTTCTTTGTGAAAAGCATGAAAGAATGAATAAGGTTGCTCTGAATGATGAGGAGGAATGTGCAGAACGCGAAGAAATGGAGAGAATGTCATCACGGGATGAAAGTCAGTAACCCCTATGTAAGTTGTAAAGTAGTAAGAGGGAAAATGGCAACTTAAATAAATGATAATGATGAAATTGCAAATAATTTAGTAGTATCATGGGTACCAATTCAATGTAAATTTGTATTTAAAAAAAAGCCCCTGTCAGTACTAAAAGAGCCCCTGTGAGAAGGCTCACGGGGGCTCTTTTTTGGGGGAAGAGCCCCCGTGGACAAAAAATTAATTTGAGCCCTGCCACTGACCAAATTGCCAATATGAGATTTGCATTGATAGAGTGATCTCATACATGTATATATTTCAAACTCTTATAACTCTCTATGTACATGTAGGTTGGCAGTGCACCAATATATCCTGTAACTGCAGTGTACTGTGTATTTTCACACAACGATCATTACTTTCAAGTACATGTAGATGTATGGTAGAGTGTTGTTTCCTGCAAGTTTGAATTGGCAAGAAGTTTTTGTAGTTCTACTTTCAAGTCCTGAGAGTGAGAGTATTTTTATAAGCTTGTGTTTGAATGGTAGTAGTAAGAGCAGGAACTCACAAGTAAGCAATATGTGGCATTGTTCTTATGATGCTTTCCTTTCGAGAGAGCCCCACTCAATAGTAAGGGCCTTCAATGTTTACTTTAGAGAGTACAGTGTATGAACATATGAACATCCAGTGTGAACGTGACAAATGACAGAAGTTTTGAACATGTACATACATGTAATGTGTTTGGGACATTGGACATGGAAGGATGTCAGAACAAAGTTACAAAGTTACATGTATAACATGTAACATGTAGTGCCCCAGGGGAGAAGGCATTTAGGAGAAAAACAGAATTCAATGATATTTTTGTACAAAACAAAGAGGGGAGTTATCCACCACTACGTCACAATCCACTGACCAAATTGCAATTTTGAGATTCGCATAGAATTAGTGATCTCATATTTCAGACATTCATAACTTTCTTATGATTGGTCTGATTGTGTGTGTTCATACAATGAACTTATTACAAGGGTTGGAGTGCCCTTAAAAGACAGTCCTAGTTTGCATTTGCAGGTGGACATCCCCCTCACAACCACTGTTCCAGTGCTCCCTCAATGCAATGGCTAGACTCCTGCTATGCCTCTGCAGCAGTACATGACATGTTTATAATTTGTACCATCTTTATCTATCTCTCTACACAAAGGGGGTTCTCTTGCCAACAGTTTGGCTATTATGACTGATGCTGCCCATCTTCTAAGTGACTTTGCAAGTTTCCTGATTAGCATCTTTGCTCTTTGGGTTGCTAGGAGGCCAGCTACAACCAGGATGTCATTTGGCTACTACAGAGCAGGTATGTTTGCTTTAATTTACAGTTTCAGTTTTAAATTACACTGATCATTTGCAAGTAGATGGTTAAAGGGAAATCCAACCTTGATATCAAACTTGTCTAGAATAAAGCAGAAAAGTCTGAGAAGCATACTGATGAAAGTTTGAATGAAATTGGACAAAAAATTAGAAAGTTACAAATTTTTGAAGTTGCAATTAGGTATGGGCTCTTCAAATTGGCTGAATTGATAATGTGTAAATGTATGTGATGTAGTGGCGTACAACTTTCCCATTTGCTCCAATACACAAAAGGACTAAAATTTCAACTTTTCATAATGTATGACTCGGGATGGTCTGTTCTTTTTAGAGGACCTGTAATAATGTACTCTCCATGATATATTTTGAGTAGTGACCCGAGGGTGAAGGCATTTGGAAGAAAAACATAAATAAGTGATATTTTTGTACCGGTATGCGACGAACGGGAGAGTAATCCGTCACTACGTCACAATCCACTGACAAAATTGCCGATTTGAGATTCGCACAACTGTAGTGATCTCATATTTCAAACACTCATAACTTTCTTAATATTGGTCCGATTAATTTCAAACTTTCGCCATTCTGTTTCTCTGCTTTTTATGCTTTCATTCAAATGAACTTATTAGAAGGATTGGATTGCCCTTTAACAGGAAAATTTTTACCTTGCAATTAAAAAACAGAAAGCAAAAAAAAATTTAAAAAAACAAGGTTTTAACCAATTGGCTACTGAATTCTCTCATCCCCATAGGGCTTAATACAGGGGCCTCTCGGTTCCCGCAGGCTATGGGTTTAAGTGAATGTAGGAAAATTGTCATTTATAGACATTTATTGTTCATGTACATTGTAAGGAACATCTTAGATATATATCTAGATTATTTTTATATTTAATAATTAAAAATACACTTGATAATTACATCTTCACTTTATTTTCCTTTAAGTTTAGATATGTAAAGGCATCGAAGCACCTTTTATATATGTAATTAAACATCATAAAGTGAATGAATTTAACAACAGTTGTTAAGAAACCTTGAAATTGTTTTCACAATTTCATCTATAACATAACCTAGTTGGCTGCAGTGTACATGTAAAAAAATAAAATTAATCATGAATGATGCATTCTCCTCTTTTCCCTTCTTCTGTCTGTATCGCTTTAGAGGTCCTTGGAGCTGTCATAAGCGTGATAATCATCTGGATTGTGACTGGTATTCTGTGTTACTTGGCTGTCATGAGGATCATCAATGATGACTATACAATAGAACCTAATATAATGCTTATTACCGCTGGAGTAGGAGTGGGCATCAATATTATGTGAGTGCAGTCAAGGAATAATGATATTCATATTGATAATAATAATGATAATGATAATGTATACTATTCCTGGGGATGCTCAAAGCAGGAAGATGAGACAAATGGAGTGCCCGTCCAAGAGGCCCCTTTGAAGCCTTCCGTTGCACCGCGTCTTTTCCCCTACCGTAATCCCCTTAATCCCCAACTCAATGGTACAGTGCAGTGGTAGCACTGAAGTCCTCCCTTTCCATCCACAGCCCAGCCCAGCGAGCACGGCGGCTTATTCGTCGCCGGCCCGTACTCGGAGTGAAAAGTGGTGATGAATTGACAACTTCTAACCCTCATCCAACAAATGCGCAAATATATAACACAATTTCATTTAGTTACTTTGGGAGATAAACCTTTGGACTACCTTCCTAGCTATGTACAATTTGCGGAAATTTGCGGAAAATGTCAATAATTAGCTGAGAAAATCATGATGATGAGAAACTTCCATTCACTCCAACTCACGATTTCCTTGGTCGATTTCGCTGGTTCGAACGGCTATGTCTTCAGTACAGTTTTCCGAGCACAGCAAAAGCATTTGATAACCAATAGAAGGTTGCATTGTGCCATATGTTGTGGATTCTGTATTTTATATGTTATAGCTATATACATCTTCACTGAGTATGACGTCATTTCGCGGTGCAACGCATGGCTTCTAAGCTTTTTTTACGACCGAGTGTTTACAGAACTTAGGGAAGCAGACGGCGTTGCGTAACATTTCATTGCCAGAGGGGATCTGTGGTCTGATAAGGGCAGCTGTTGATTGATTTGATGGCTGGAGAGGATTACATTTCTTGTTGTTAAGCCAAGTTAATCCTGAATATCTGTCCCTCGAGAAAATCTTTCGAGACGGGCACTCCATTTGTTCTCATCTTCCTGCTCAAAGTACCTACAATGTACATGAACAAACAGTGAACTTTGAACCTTGAGGAGATAATCCCTGAAGCAGCTTTTCCAAGCTACACTGGGATGGGATGGGATGTGCTTTGACAGCAGGTGATGGTGCAGAAAACAACATAACTGTGTAATATTTATATTTATAATGAAGATAGTGATAGTTTACAGCATTCTGGAACCTACAGGAAGTACCAAACCTGTATATAATGACTGATCAATAGAGACAAAAAAATGCAGTCTTCATGGGCAGGTGGTCTTTCTATACAGTTGCTTGCAAATGCATGATTCATTGTGCTAATAGAAGTTGGATTTGTTTTAGCCAAAGTAATGCTAAAATGCTATATTAGCATTATGGTATTTGACATATTGTATCTTTAGTGGGACTTGATTTACCCCCAAAATCTTGAAAGGATGTTGTAAATCTCATGATTATTGTTGACTTATCATGTATGAGAAGGAGACATAAAGTAATTTGTAATGGATTGTAATTAATGTATCCATATTGTTCAGAAATACAATTCAACCAAACCAAAATGCTTCTAAAGATATTGAAATTTGCGGAAACATTGTCATAGGAACCGATTACATAACAAGTGAAATAGCAAGATAGCAAGTGGTACTTGTAGAAATATGCATTTAGTATGTTGTGGTAAAAAAAGAGCAAACTTCAAACTTCATATCCACATGTGCCAGCATATTTTCATTTGTTCTACAGAATGATTGATTGGTTTTGGTAATACATAAGATTTTAAGTAGACGTGTGGACTTTTTTGTGGGTAGATGATACAATTGTATCAAGCCGTAACTGGTTAGTCCGTTTGAACTAAAGTTGACCAGTGTTTTCTGATATTTAGGTTTGTAGTTTTCAATACTGTGTAACTTATGCGGTCTACAAGGAATTGACATGACACAAAGTTTCTACATGTAGCTGATAAATTACACTCATTCTTACTGATAGTAAGCGCTTAGAGACATTAGTAATAAGTGCTATATAAAAGCAGAATATTATATTATTATAGTGATATAGTGTGGCCTTACATTTATTGTTTTAGGTTGACATATGATATTTGATTTTCATGGAATGTTAGTGAGAGAAAAACAAGAGGACAACAAATATGCACTGAATATTCACTGAATATTCACTTGAATTCTTGCAACATAGAGGTACTTCAACCCTTTCATTTACACATCACTTGTATGAAGAGCTTGTAAATACAGTTATCAAACATAGCATAGCCTGCTTCCTGTGGCCGGGCTTTATTACTTAGAACCGTATAATACCTGCTTGTGTAAGAATGGATGTGTGATTATACAAGTCTTGAAGATTGTGCTGCTATTCCAAAGGTCATTGATTTGAGTTATCAAACTAAGACATGATTATAAGTAGTCATGATATGATCACTAAATAAATAATGCACATGTTTCTGTCCCAAGGGTAGTCCACTGCCTGAACTGTTTCTGTGTCGTGTGCCAAATCAGCTGAGAACATAACACACCCTCAATGCTAAAATGGAGACAGTCCTTGCCCTTCATTCTTCCCACGCAAACAGTCCAGTAGTCCACTACCTAGACTGTTTCCAGTAGTCCACTACCTAGACTGTTTCTGTGTCGCACGCCCAATCAGCTGAGAAAATAACACACCCTCAATGCTAAAACAGTCCTTGCCTTTCATTCTCACCCTCGACGGGTATATTTTCGGGGTTGCGCGATCTGTGTGGGATGCATGTATTAGAGAGGAGGACATACATGTAGATGATTGAAGAATAACAAATTGTATGCGTGAGGTGCATACAACTTACTACTATAACATGTACCATGAATAGCCAAGTTTCTCTAAGGTGCAGAAAGCATTCAAGGAATTTATTCCTACCCTGTAGGCCTGTACTCATTCACTACTAATCAATGAAAGAGGTATAGTGTCTTACCAAAGGGCAGTAGTGCTGTGTCCCTTTGTTCCGACTTCTTGGATGACTTATCCACTAGATAATGACTCTGCCGTTCTTGATTATACATGTCTGTAATACCTAGCTAACTATCTAACAACAGAAATGTTGCATTTTTCCTGCAGATCAAAAAAGCCAGCTTCAATTATTTTATTTTTTCTCACCCTTCTTTCTCTTTAGATTAATCATCATTCTACAGGCAGGAGGTGGCCATTTACACAGTCATGGGGGAGGGGGAGGCCATCAGCACCTCGTGGAAGAAGGAGACGAAGGAGAAGAGGGAAAGATGGCAAACATCAGAAAAAGAATATAAATGTCAGAGCAGCGTTTATCCATGTTATCGGTGACCTCATTCAAAGTATTGGTGTCTTAATAGCAGCTGGTGTCATCAAAGCGAATGTAAGTGATATCCACGTATAACATATCATCTGTTCAGAGCCAGACGGATGTTAATTCTATGTTCAAGAATACAAGTACATACTCCCTTCTGGCTCCAAACAGACCATATTTCTGTTTTGTGGGGAGGTATGATCATAAGGTGACACTATTGCATTGAAATGTCTGACTTAGTGATATACCAAATATGTGAAAACCAAGTTACCAAATGGACAGTCTGTTATTGTGTACATGAGCCCATATTTTACTAAAAGTTAAACCTGATGCTGGACTTAGCTTTTGTTCAAAATTAGGTTTAACCAATGAAGTTAGTCTGAGGTCTAAATTTTCCTTTGTGAAATGTGATCTTAGGCCCAGGGTTTAATTGAATTAATAGAATACCAGACCATGGAGTTTAATTTGACTTGTTGAAAACTATTGGAAATGCTGAATCCTGCTGTATCCTGCTGTATAAAACTAAAAACAACCAATTTTGTGGTTGAAGTTAAGGATTGGTCAAGGTAGTGGAGGAAATGAATTGACCTAATGTAAGCGTAATACAGCTAATCTTGAGTTGTGGTATTGGAATTACATTTAGAAATCACTTGATTTGATAGGTACACTGTAGTTAAAACCAGAATTGTGTAAACTGTACTTGACTTGATAGGTAGTTTAAACCAGAATTGTGTAAACTGTACTTGACTTGATAGGTAGTTTAAACCAGAATTGTGTAAACTGTACTTGACTTGATAGGTAGTTTAAACCAGAATTGTGTAAACTGTACTTGATTTGATAGGTAGTTTAATCCAGAATTGTGTAAACTGTACTTGATTTGATAGGTAGTTTAAACCAGAATTGTGTAAACTGTACTTGACTTGATAGGTAGTTTAAACCAGAATTGTGTAAACTGTACTTGACTTGATAGGTAGTTTAAACCAGAATTGTGTAAACTGTACTTGATTTGATAGGTAGTTTAATCCAGAATTGTGTAAACTGTACTTGATTTGATAGGTAGTTTAAACCAGAATTGTGTAAACTGTACTTGACTTGATAGGTAGTTTAAACCAGAATTGTGTAAACTGTACTTGATTTGATAGGTAGTTTAAACCAGAATTGTGTAAACTGTACTTGACTTGATAGGTAGTTTAAACCAGAATTGTGTAAACTGTACTTGATTTGATAGGTAGTTTAAACCAGAATTGTGTAAACTGTACTTTATTTGATAGGTAGTTTAAACCAGAATTGTGTAAACCACCACCACCAACAACAACCCCAACAACAACAACCACAATAGCTGGCTACAAATCACATTGAGAAGCACAAAGCACAAATCTTATTTTGTACACAGAGATCATGTTCATGCACATCGTTGGACTAGGACTATTGAGCTTGCTCTCTATGTCTTTATTTGTTAAATTTCTGGCTCATATACATCCCCCCCCCATTTTGTTTGTATTTAGCTCATGTCATTTTCTTTAAAGTCTTGAACATTCAGTGTAAGTGTCATGTGATTCATGAGAATTTATTATACATTAGAAAATACCAGAACTCAAGAATACCTTTAATATTTGTTTTGATGTGGTTATGGGTAAGGTTGGCAAAGTTCATTGTTAACCTTTGAAGATACCAGTGCCTGATGTTATGTTTGGCTGCCCCTTATAGCTTCATGTGTTTGGTTACCCTTGTGGAAATATCTAACCATGATTTGAGAAGAGTATGTTGCTACATAATTTACATTGTATATCTCTCTCCAGTTCATTATGACTGTTTTATTTGAAGCTACACACACCAAAAAAAATATTTAAAAAATACATAAAAACTGTAAATCACGGCATCGTGTGACTGTCCTGACTAAAATGGACTGTAAAACTTCATTTTTATCTAATCATCCAATTAATGTATGCTTCATAGAGTGATCAATTTCTCTGTTGAA
This sequence comes from Mesocentrotus franciscanus, assembly GCA_037976565.1. Taxonomy (NCBI): domain Eukaryota; kingdom Metazoa; phylum Echinodermata; class Echinoidea; order Camarodonta; family Strongylocentrotidae; genus Mesocentrotus; species Mesocentrotus franciscanus. The sequence goes on along the minus strand of CP137666.1, from coordinate 18,463,332 downwards.
TTTCTTGGCTCATTCTACTGATAAATATCTTTAGGCAGGGGCTTCTCTAGGATTTTGTTTTAAAAAAAAGGGGGTCTGGACCCCCTGACCACCCCCATCCCTGCTAGATAACAAAATTATTTGTTTCTGCATGTGCATAATACAGTGAGTGATACATGTATTTCTATAATTTTACGCATTTTGTTTAGTGATTTTATTACTTTCTTTTTCTCATCTACAGTCAGATTGGAGGATTGCTGATCCTATCTGTACATTCTTGTTTTCTGCGTTAGTCCTCATCACAACTATAACTGTCTTAAGAGATGCTCTCAATGTCTTAATGGAAGGTAAGTCCAAAGATGGCTTATACATCTTCTTACTTTGGGATACACCATGCTGTGTTAGCTAGTATTTCCCTCTATCCTTGACAGAGAGATACTATCACAAGGTCATCAAACTCTTCTCTAGTATCACTGAAAAAAGAGGAAACTTATACAGTGAATTGTTGATCACACGAAAGAAAAATCAATTGTCTTATTGTGGATTGAACTTTATTCTATGAGATTCTGCTCTCGTACAATCCTTTTACATGCTGTCATTGCTATGTACAGTAAAAGTTACAACATACTGTTCGTTGTTATGTATTATAGTCATGCCTCAAAATTGAGCAAGAAGTATACAGGAAATAGGTTACAAGCGTAACAAATTATGGGAATGTTTCTGATTCTATTGATATGTTGTAAACTTGTAAGTGTTGGCACTCTGTAGCATTTTTTAAAGAGGAAATGAATACAAATTATATCCAATATTTTAAAAAAAAATCACTCTAACTTGATGTTCAATTATGCCAACTCAGTACATGTAGTCAGTGTAAACTTCTGTTTACTATTCTGGAAAACTCTTCTACATACATGTATGTAGTATGTATCTTGAACAATCCCAAGCATTGAATACTGCAGGTCCCTTCCTACCGCCTGAAGGAATTAGATCTGCCATAAGATTGATCTTTCTGTTATTCATGTTGCAGGTGTACCCAGACATATCAACTATCCATTACTTAAAAATGGTTTACATGCCTTACCAGGAGTCAAACTGGCTCATAGTCTACATGTATGGAGTTTAACAACGTCTACAGTAGCCATGTCAGTACACTTAGCAATAGGTAAAGTATATTCATTGCCGAGTGCACGTGTAGACAGGGTTGCCAGCTATGCTGGAAATCAGGGAAAAACTGGAAAATGTGTTCCCTTTTTTTCTCGTCAGGGAAATTCAAGGAATGTGAGAAAAAATCATTACAATCCCAGGAAATGTGAGAAAAATTATTCAAATCAGGGGGAAATCAGAGAATTTCATTAGCCCAAGAATGAGAGTGGTTAATCTCTTATGTTTTGTCCTGTGTCCAAACAGTATATCCACTGGATGATTGGTTAGGGTGACCTTTTTGTCTCGCCTGCGTAGCAAAAAGCGAGACATAGGCGCCGCTTTTCCGGTGGCTGCGGCGGCGACGCAGTATCGAGAACTATTGATAAATCGATACTTCATAATCAATGTTGGCAACTGTCCATCAATAGGTATAGGACTTGGACTAAAGGGTTATCAAGTATCCCCAATAATGTGAGGAGAATTTCAGGTCACAAAGTCAAGGTCAAAGGTCATTTAAGGTCAACAAACTTAGACCATGTTGTTGCATCATCATCAAAAACTTAACCTGAGGTTAAGTTTTTGAATTTTTAATATAATTTTGAAAGTATAAGTTATTATTCAATGAAACTTAGACTAAAGGCATATCAAGTATCCCCAATCATGTGAGTTGAATTTCAGGTCACTAAGTCAAGGTCAAAGGTCATTTCCGGTCATCAAACTTAGACTATGTTGTGGCATCACGTTAAGATCTTGAATTTTTATCGTAATTTTCAAAGTATACATTCCTATTCCATGAAACTTGAACATAAGGGTTATCAAGTATCACCAATCATGTGATTAGTCTTTTAGGTGACAAAGTCAAGGTCAAATGTCATTTCAGGTCTGCATATTCTTAGTCAATATTCACTTCAAAATGCACTTCAAAATGCTGATTAGATTCAGAGGATTTCATTTTGGGGGGCCTGCTAATGGGCAAACCTGCCTATCAATAATGTCCCTACCTCAATTTTTCATCATATCGAATTGCGTAATGCAGGCGAGACCGCCGAGAGCGTTTCACTTGTTTTGTGTGTTTGAAATGCCTTCTTTAATGGTCATGGAATTTTGAAACTACATCTGGGAAAAATCAGGAAACTTTGTTTCACTGAAACGGCTGGAAATCCTGGTAGAATTCATCGTCCATTCCCTGCCACTAGATTAATGAACAGTTATTACAGTCAAACCTGTCTATAGCGACCGCCCAAGGGAAACACAAAAAGTGGCCTTTGTAGACAGGTGGTCTTTGTAGACAGGTTCCTTTAGTACATGTTTCAATGAGAAACCATTTTCAAGGGAAACAAAAAATGTGGTCTTTGTAGACAGGTGGTCTTTGTAGACAGGTGGTCACTAAAGCAGGTTTGACTGTATCATGCAAGGACTTTGAAGAGTCACCTTTTGATTTCTAATTCTTTTTTTCTTTGTTTTTATTGGCTTTGAATACCTGCTATAGGAGCAACCTTCATGACATATGTATCTTTTCCTGTTACAGGAAGCATGTAATAGCTAGTTTTCATCCACACATATATAAGAACATTGAAATACTTGGGCGTGATTCGCCGCCCACAGCACAGAAGGAGTTAACGGCTGTTTTCATACTGAGACATGACTCACCTTCTTCTGATTCGGTCAGGTGATTTCAAATGGACCACAATCAATTACCATACTCCATATCACCCCAAACCAAAGTGGCCTTCTTCTCAGTCTATTTTTCTGTGTGCTTCAAAATCATGTATAGACACTCATCTCATTAGACGTCATTCATATACATAATGTATAGTCACAGCTGTGAACTAGAGTCTGCCTGCTGTTCTGTTTACTTGTTGATATTAGTTAAATTTATTCAAGATATTGAATAAGAGTTGTTTCGCAGTGAGCAGCAGTCTAAAATCTACCGGTATCTCATAAAATTAATGCAAAACACTACACCAGTGTGGATGATGTAAACATTGTTACAGTCACAAAAAAAATTCAAATTGGTTTACATAGTACATACAATTCATAAACATATTTAAAGAGGTCCTCCCTGCAGGCTCAACCTCGTGTTTTTCCTTTGGTTTTTATTGATATTGCACACAAATCCAAAACAAGAATTTCCAATGTGTGTCATACCTTTGGAATGATGACTCATTATGTTGCTCTTGATGGGCTTTAGGTCAGACTGGATTAATATATACAGACAGGGGATGAACATGGATATTTTTAGCTTGTACATTGACATCCTATTATTCCCCTAGGACTCATGGCAGGCTCTAATCCAGTCACTACTTAATGATATTGCGTGGTATTTTTGTAGTGGAAGTTGTTCATTTACCTAATGCAAGGCTTCCTGTTTGATCCTAACCTACTGCTCTATGTACACATGGCCTAATCAGCCTGGCTCATTAACGTTTACATGTTGCCTGACAGGAACCACAAGCGCTGTACATTGATTGATGTTCAGGGTTTGAGGATATTTATAAAATTTTGGGGTGTTTTTTCCATGATGATTCTTATTCTTTTCATAATTATTTTTAATTTGAAACATACCAATGTTTATGTTTAAAAAAAGGCATGCATACTGATTGATCTAGTTCTTTATATCGTGAGGTAACTTTTAGGGTGTACAGTAGTTTGAGAAGGAATAGGGATCTAGGCACTTCATTCTATGTGTGTGGAAAGACAAAGGGAACAAACATCAGTAACTATTATACAACTCACTCCCAGATCCTAATCAAATGATTGGTCATGCGCGGTCACATGTGATTCATTTACTGAGCCTATTGCACGCTTTTTCATGAAAAAGCGTGCAATATTTTCCAGTACTATCCAACGATTTTTCAGTGCCGCGCAGTAGTGCGCATAGAGGTTAGAGCGCTTAATACTGCATGTACACATGGGCCAATTCTTGCGCAGCACTATGCGTAAATGGGTATAGATAGAGGTGCGCTTGCTATATCTATAAATATCTATACTTATGTGTGCGCACTAAATTGAGACTTATTAACACTTGAGATGCTATATCTATACTTATGTGTGCGCACTAAATTGAGACTTATTAACACTTGAGATTTATTTGTCAGCTATAAACTGTCACGAAACAATCTTGAATTAATTATTTTTACATCAAATAACAAGTATCTAGGAGTTTCGTTGTATAAAACAAATGATGCATGTTTTTATTCGTTCATTATACGATCTATCCGCTCTCGTTGATGCTGTGTGTATCTATCGCACTCAGCCTAACGGCTTCGTGCGATAGAAACACACATCCTCAACTCGAGTGCAGATAGATTGTATAATGAACTCATGAGCATCATCATTTGTATAATATTGCATTACATTGTTTAAAATCAAAATTCAGAGTATGACCACAATGAAATGTATCAACTTTCTACAGGTACTGAATTATTTTCATAAAATGTGCAAATTATCTATTATTAACTGAGGCTATTGTCTTTATACTATCATTCTCTTTGTTGTATATCTCCTGCAGCTGAAGGAGCAGACAGTGAAGCAGTGTTGCAGCAAGCCATCCAAATGGTACAGAAGAAATACGGAATCCATTTCTCCACCATCCAGGTGGAAAAGTACCAGCATGATGCCATGACCAACTGCACAAGATGCTCTCAATGCTAGCAGCCTCTGTGACATTCCATCTTGAAGCCCAATAGGAATCGATCTGGAAAGGCTAATCATTCCCCAAGCTTCATAATGTAAAAAAAATGATGCCTTCCAAATGGGCATTAAAACAGGCATTAAAACAGGCATGAATTGATGGGTATGAAATATTCATGTTGGCCGATATTCTTGAAGGCAGACCCAGTTAAACCGGGCTTAACTTTAATAGTCTACTGATTTATGGAAGGCTAAGTGCCCTGCTCTTTATGTCTGTATAAATTACTATGAATAAACAAACAGGATCCAGTTTTGAAGTGAAAATGAGAAATGGCATGACATTTAGCTTTTCATTTCCTTGTAGTTACAGAATTGTGGTAATTCTAACAGGATGGAGAGGTTGACACATGGTGCTCCAATAATCAGTAGACTAACTCTAAGCACTCCATAAAGTCAGACTTTTAACTTGGACTCAAGTTAAAACATTTTTGTGAATCAAAAAAAGTAATTAAAAAAATTAAAAATAAAAAAATTCCCCACCATAAATCATGAGTAAGCTCTGTTCAGACATGAAGCTATAAGCCACTTGAATAAGTAAATAAATAGATAAATAAAAGATAATGCTGTGACAAGATAAAATGAGATGAGTGTAGTGTAGTGTAGTTAATATCACTTATCATTCCTACCACACTGCCTTACCGTTTCTTCCTGTGCCTCTTACACTTAAAAAAGTGTGAACATGTGCAAGTCATGTTTGCATTTGATGAGACATGAAATCATGCTCAATTCATACTTTCTACTTGAATAGATTAGTCAGGAAGTCAATATTTTGTTCGTTCGTAGCCAAAGGGGCATTAATTCTGTAATGTAGCGTCTGAGGTAACACCTGTATGGCTTCAAACAGGCAATTTTTATGAAACATCTGTGATGTAACTAGTTGTTTGCAATCATTCCCTTCGGAATGGATGTATTTCGCCTTCCATAAACACTCTTAGAATTTTCTAGGCAAAGTACAGTATATAGTCATATAATAATACTGAGATGGAGGCCCCACTTCATTTAGACTTGACTTATGAAGAATGGATCACCCCAGCCTACATATCGATGTAGCTGGTCAATATCTTTTTTGAGGGGCTACCCCCATCAGCAGTATAGTCCAGCTCATCATCAAGGATGGGGTACCGTTTGCCCCAGGTGTCACAAAGGACTGTCAGTGAGCAAATTAGAACCTGGCCCGGACAATTTGTTGGTATGGTCTGATTAGTGAAGGTGCAAATGACAGAAAGAGAGTCCTATATTATGTTACAGGTATTTAAAACAACTATACTAGAACATAAATGATAGCAGTTGATATCAATCGCAACTATGTTAATGAGAGATAGGAGACTGCAAACTTGCGATTGATCCAATCGCAACTCTTTTAAGACGGGGCCCAGACATCAACTAATGAGTATTAAAATCATGTCTTTAATCATTGCATTTGTTAACAAAATCTTTAGATGTACTGCCTAAAAATCCAGAATTACTATTAGATTTGAGTAATGACTTTCCAGCCTTAAGGTTAATACATCTTGGACATAGCTTGGAAGGTAGTGAAAATGAAAAATAATTTTGGATTTTCAGCAGGAAATTCCTGTATAAAATAGAAAAAACAGCTGCATTTATCCTTCATTTTGTTTTGTTTTATGGTTTATCAAATATTTTACTACTGTATACCGGTATTCTTCTTTTCATTTTGTTTATCTTCATAAATATTATTTTGACTAATTTCTCTTCCTTGTTTAAATTGTGGTGGTTTGGGAAACAACCCTGACCTTGAATCTGTTTTATGTAGGTGCAAACTGCATATCGCTTGAAAACCCAGAATGCTATTATTGAGATAAAGTCTACTGTACTATAAAGGAAGAGTGAGAATATATCGTATTTTGTCCTAAATGGTAAATATGACAATTTTAAAGAGACTGATTTTGTTCTGTTCCTGTAGGAAAACATTTTGTCCCTCCAATAGGATGTTAACGGGAATAAAATGAAGGGTTCCCAAGTCACAACACTTGAGTGGTACACATGTTGAATTCATGTTGTTGATACCATGGACCTACTTTGTAGTACATGTAGGTCCATGTTGATACTTGGACACCTGTTTTGCTGATATGCTACAATGTGACTAAATCTCAATGACATCTATCTGAAAATTCATTAATTGAATCAATTTTTTAACTTCTTTTATCATAGTTTGAGAATAGGATGTGACAAGATTAGAGAATTACAAAGAAAGAGAAGAAGTCTTCCCAATTGTCTTCTCAGTTATGAAATATCCATCTTTTTTGTAATGAACTCCAAAGTAATCTTCCACACAAGGTTTATTGTTATGCATCCATCTAATGAATGAATCTTCCTTGGGTATCCAACATGTATGCTCTAATGGCAATTGCACTGGGCTAATATATTTCACCAAAGATGTAGGGTGAGAGTTAGGGTTGCAATTCGGTTTTATGTTAGGTTTAGGTTTAGGGTTAGGGTTATGGTTTGGGTTTGGGTTAGGTATAATGTTTGGTCCAGACTTGGAGTTCAGTATTTGGTAAGTGTAGGATATTGACCATGGAGCAATTGTTTCTGATAAATAAATGTAAAGTAAAAAGTTAATCTACCATGAGAGGATCTGGAAGAAATCAAGTAAATTGATGTAATGGAAACCAAGTCTTTCAATGCAAGCAAGTAGGGGCTAGTCATGGGGAAGCATCTGCTTTCAGAAGGCATGTTGTTGCTTTTGTTTACAAGCAATTGTTTGGCTTTTGCTAGTTTTATGAATGTGCATATGGTCTATTTATTGTGGTATTTGTGTTGTTTGTTGAGAATAAAAACAACATTCACTGAAACACAAAGCTTTAGATTAGATATGTTTGCATTTGTCATGTGATCATAAGTGGTATGCAGTTATACATTTAAGATACCATACTGCTGTTTTACTACTGTATAAGACATGACGATATTATATACAGCGAAATCTGCTTTAGCTACCAGCTGTATAGAAAGACCTCCTGTCTTTGTAGACCACAGTTTTCATTTCCCTTGAAAATCATCTCTCATTAAAACCTATACTAAAGGAACCTATACATTAGGACTGTCTGCCTATATCTTTTCTTTTATATATATATATATATAGGATTCACTGTATTTATGTGAAATTAATCATGCATGATAGAAAGTAATCAGATGTAAATTTGCAAGTGATATTTTGACGGAATACTCAACTCCTTCCACTCTTACAACATACATGAATCGCTCTCTACCTCAAATTTGACACTAATTCTCCATTCCCATTTCATACAAAGTTGATGTAGAGGTCTTTGGTGGACTTGAGTAACGAGTCCTCAGATAATGCATAGGGTAGATATGTATGAAAGCTGAGCTTTTAACAAAATGATATTCATATCTGAAACGACTTTGTGTAAATGGGGAAATAATGATTGTGTTTTGACTTGTAAAAAGTAAATTGGTTGACATGTCTTCCAATTAGATAAGAGGTAATGCACAGTGTTGGTCAAGGCATGGATTAGCTGAACAGTCCTGTCAATCAACTTATTCTGATTTTGTTTCTTGATGCATCAATATTGGCTTTATAACCTCAAATAGCCATGCTATAATATCCCAGACTGGACAGAAAAGTCAGGCATCTATCTATTGTATCTGAATTTAAGGTATTACATCATTTTGAAACTCATCAGCATTTAACATGTATAGTGAACTGTAAGCTCTGATATTTCATCTGAATTATCAGACTTTTCAACTAGTTGTAACAAATATTTTTTGGTGTTAGATAGATCCTTGTTCATCAAGTTTTTCATCATCTCACAAAAAACATGTGTTTCTTGAAAATGCAGGCATTTAGATAGTTCTGAGGATTTTGTTTTTTTAATTACTTTACACCAACACTGTGCATTGTCCTTCATGCATGACATTTCCAGGTATTGAATTGAGATGAATTTAATCTTATTACAAGTTGAATAGAATGGTACAATACTGCACAAACTATGGCAAATTTGATGACATTTATATGTTGTACTGTGAGATCTGTTATCAGTAACAAGTGAAAAAATGAAATATCCATGTAAGCAGAGGCTTGTATTGGTGTGCAAATAATGTCTGGTATTTTGGTAGATAATTATATCTGGATTGGGAATTATATGTATCTACATTAATTAAATGACAGATTACATCATCATCATCTTCTTCTTCTTCTTCTTCTTCCATTTCTTCTTCTTCTTCTTCTTCTTCTTCTTCTTCTTCTTCTTCTTCTTCTTCTTCTTCTTCTTCTTCTTCTTCTTCTTCTTCTTCTTCTTCTTCTTCTTCTTCTTCTTCTTCTTCTTCTTCTTCTTCTTCTTCTTCTTCTTCTTCTTCTTCTTCTTCTTCTTCTTCTTCTTCTTCTTCTTCTTCTTCTTCTTCTTCTTCTTCTTCTTCTTCTTCTTCTTCTTCTTCTTCTTCTTCTTCTTCTTCTTCTTCTTCTTCTTCTTCTTCTTCTTCTTCTTCTTCTTCTTTCTTCTTCTTCTTTTTCAAGTTGGTTTTGTGAAATAATTATGATAAATGGTGCTTACTTTTTCATACAATGTCTTTACTTACTTCTATCACTGTCTGTGATTTCATCTGTATTTGTCTGTATTACCATTTACAAATTAATCTTGGGTCATAGTAATGTTAATAAATTATTCAATATCCACTCTTACAAAGATTTGATTTCCATGTGCATCTAAGTGTATCATAATGATACAATTGATTTCAGTAAAAACAAAGACTGTGCAGATTTTGCCTACTGTGTTCAACAACAATATCTCACTCTGTAATTTTGTGATACTGTTTTCATACAGCAGGAGCCATTATAGTATGTAAACAAATGTTATAAAGTGTATTTGCTGAAAGGAGAGTCAGTAAGCCAAGAACTAACTAAAATGATATAACATCCAGGGGATATGATTTGAGAAACTAGAATTTCTTATTTAAGAATTTATTATGTATGTGTGTGAATTAAACGAGAAAACTCAAACTTTCATTTATTTTGGAGAATACAATCATGTTTACATAGTAAGTGCAAAAGAATGTTGAATATATAGCTTCTTGCATTAGCCTTCCTTTTTGTGTATTTATGTATAGAAAAACGTTTACAAAAAAAATCTGACATGTAATAGTGGCTGGTTATAAAGCTTTTAATAATATGGTTCGTCATACAGTGGCACTCTAAGCAGCTGTATCTATTTAAAAACAGAGTATATACATATAATTTGCATTTATTATTCAGCTATCATCTTAAACTCTGAGAGTTCATTAATGCAGATTCATTTAAACCTATTTTTAGTATATATTAAGGTATAGTTTATGTCATTTCGCTTTAGAATCTTACTTTTCTTGAATAATGTAATCTCTAATAAATAATAATAAATCTCTCAATTTAAGTATGTCATGGTTAGAAAATTACTGTAATCATTACTTCATACTAACAAAGTTATTTTGTATTACATGTATTACTGCCTAAAATGAACTTTTGGTCTACTTTTTCTCCTTATATTACTTTTTCTCCTTATATTACTTTATATTTCAGATCTTTTAGGAATTGAATTTTGTCAAGATGTTGAGAGCTCATAATACTAATTGCTGTATACGTAAAATCTGGAGGCATATCAAAAATATTTGAAAATCATTGATCACTTAGATGCAGTGATGAGTAGCAGTAATATATTGATTTTTACTGGGAATACAAATTTAACATAGACAGATCTATGTAAATTTTGTGCAATGTGTTGAATTTTTTTCTATTAAATTAAAAAGATTTTGAAGTATATTATTTTCTTGATATAATAACTCTTCATAATTATGTCTGTGAACAGTGACGGATCCAGGTGGGGGCCGCCCTTCCCTTTGATGGTCTACGAAAAGAAAGTGAAAGAGAGCGGCGGAAGAAAAAAAAGAAACAAAGAAAGAGAAGAGAGAACAAGGCGAGAGACAGAGAGACATAGTGAGAGAGAGAGAGAGAGAGAACAAAAAATCGCCACCCCGAGTAACAGGTCGGCATGTCGGATGGGATGGAAACCCCACCCCACCGCAAGGCTATGTGTAATACGTGCATACCAATACATGTATATTATAAATTCGGGGGGGGGGAGGGGTGAATCGGCCACGGCCCTCCCCCTTTTTGGGGGTGGCCTAAAAAAGGGAATAGGGAAAAGAAAGAGCGACGGAAGAGAAGACGATAAAGGGAGAGAGGAAAAGGAGAGAGAGATAGAAAAAAAGGAAAAAGAAAGAACATTACATTGCCGATGAGTTGGCTCGACATGTGCCTACGAAGACTTCGTGCGAATGTACAATAGTACAAAAAAAAATGAAGATGTCTTTAAGAGAAAAAGAGAGATGATTTCCAACGAAATGAAATAATAGGGGATGTATGAATTTCAAGGAGAAAATCACAATTCCTATTGCTTGTGACGGCCATCTTCAATGTTCTAAATACTTAAAGGTAAAGACCAGTTTTGGAAACGCCCCTCTCTCAAAAAAATGAAATGGAAGCTCTCATTACCAATCATGTGAAAGAATATGTTTTGACTAATACGTGATGATACAAATTTTGCCGGAAAAGTCGGGAAACCGCCTACTAATTGATATATTTGGTAAATTATTTTATCTATTGGGACCAAATAGATATCGCGCACGTGGTCGCGTAGTCTCATATACATCTTTCTGTGTACAGTGCTTGTAACTTTACCAAGACTGGGCCAAATTTCTTATCATTTTGATGATTCCAGAACCTTGCAGTACACACCAATACTTATATGCTAGATGATCAACCTTTTCTGATCGATTCCACAACGTTTCTTTCACAATACAATCGCATTACCAGAACTGGTCTTTATCTTTAAAAATTCAAGAGCGTCCGAGGGCTCTGGACTCCGGGCAGGGGCCCTGGACCCCATCCGTAATGAGAAATGTGATTCCCAATACAACCCTTTGTTTTTATAAAATTTGCTTAGGTGTGTGTGTGTGTGTGTGTGTGTGTGAGAGAGAGAGAGATAGAGAGAAAGTGAGATAGAGAGAGAGAGAGAGAGAAGAATTGAGCAGCGTTTCACGAAACCGTCGTAATATAAGTACAAATTCGCCGACAACCCAGGGAAATGCGTGCATAAAATTTCTCATGTCGGTGAACTTGTATTTATGACGGTTTCGTGAAACGATGCCCAGATTCCCAACGAAATAAACCAATAGACTTTCTATCGCTCAAGACGGCTATCTTGAAGGTTCTGAATTGCTAAAACCCAAGAGCGTCCGGGGGCTCCAAACTGTGGACTCCCGGAAGGGTTCTGCCCTTGCAACCCGATAGAGGCCCTAAGACGGGCCCCTGGACCTTAAAGATAAAAGTGGTTCCCAAGACAACCCTTTTTTCTATAGAATTGTCCTTAGGAGAGAGTGCGTACGTGAGAGAGAATTGATCTCCAGCGAAATGAACCAATAGGGGCAGTGCAAATTTCAAGGCATATAATTATTACAATTACTTTCGCTCAAGATGGCTATACGTTGAAGGTCCTGAATTGCTAAAACTCGAGAGCGTCCGGGGGCTCCGCCCCTGGACACAGGAAGGGCTTCGCCCCTGCAACCCAACAGGGGCCAGGGCCCCCTGGACCTTACACGTAAATATAGAAGTGGTTCCCAAGAAAACCCTTTGGTCTATGTAATTGTCCTTAGAAAACGCGCGTGTGTGAGATAATTGATTCCCAATAAAATAAAACGTGAGAGGCAGTGCAAATTTCAACTGATGGATTAGCTCAAGAGAGCTATCTTAAAGGTTCTGAATGTCTAAACTTCGAGAGCGTCCAGAGCCCCCCCCCCGGACTCCAGGCAAGGGCTCTGCCCCTGCAACACACAAGGGGCTGATCTAGAGGCACGGGGCACATACGTACCCCGAAAAACCCGCTTTGGGATATCCTAATTTTGCCACCCGGCAGAAACAGTCACCAAATAAACCTTATATTTATTTCCTTTTTGTTTGGCAGAGATTTTTGTATGAAAAGACACCTCAAATTTGATGACCTTTCATTTTATTTGGCCAGCGAAAGGCCTGGATCCGCCACGATAAGTACAGTGTACATGTAAAGCTCATTTCAAATCTTCACACAACCCTCGCCCTAAATACATGTCACCTTCACTAATACTATCCTTGGCCATCACGTTTATACTAAACTTAGCGCAAATTGATTATACTATCCATTTGCTCACGGTAATTAATGCAAGGGATGAAGAGCGAGGTATAATATATTGGATTAGCGGTAGTCATGGAAAATATATTACCGTCCGAGTTACACTCCTATTCAAGAAGAAGGTGTGTAATGTGCTCCTTTCGGGTTCATGTTATATCTGATTATATATATGTATATTATATTGAGATGTAATGATGTACTGTAAACGTGGTAATATTCGCGGTGCTTTAATTTTCGGGATTTCGCGCTAAAGTCGGTGTCCGCGAATTTTAGAAAATATAAGCATGACTTCTTATGCGTGTTTTGAACAGGCTGAATTGCGTGCAACGCGAATTTAAGAACCCGCGAATAAGTTGTTGGGTCGCTCAGCGCGAAAAATTAATCACGCGAAAATAACAGCGTTTACAGTATTATATTTTTGAAGCTGTTTGCAATATAGGGACATTTTCTTTATTGTGGTTCGGACTATACTTCAGAATTTGAAATATAGAGTGATATTAGTTCTACATGCGTTTACCAATAACTTAAATATCCAACTTATTACTAGCATTTATACTTAATACATGCCACAGAGAATTTTGTCCAAGCACCGTCGAAATTTATATCGCATGTAGGCCTAATAAGCTCTCAAGAAAATTCATTTTGACGTTTTGGATATCGTATTCTTGATTTCGAGTAACATATTAATTTAACTTATTGCATGATTGCATTTAATATTATGAAACCGATACCTCACAATCTCGCAACATATGAATAGTTCCTCATTGTGTAACCTGAGACTAATAAGTTCAATAAATTGGCGCAGAACGTAATTTATTGTCCTATGATTCCTCTTTCTATGCCTCATACCTTTCACTTAATTTTTTTTCAAACTATTGATGTACATTTAATTTGATAAATAAATATATCCCGAGAAAGTGGAGACCATGTGGTTGCTAGGTGACTATGAAGGTGACGAAGAATAATGAGAAGGAGGGGTAGAAGACGAAGAATAAAAGAATGGGAGGAGAAAAAGAAGAAGAAGAAGAAGAAGATGAAAAGGAGGACAAAAAAGAAGAAGAAGAAGAAGAAGAAGAAGAAGAGGAGAAGACCCATTTCCTGAATAAAACCAGGTCTCATTTTATGTATCATTGACCCGATAGGGTAACATTGTTTCTGAACTCGCATCTTGGGTTGGTAGGCACTGTTATAGCATAAACATTGGAACAGATTATCATACCATTAATATCATAATTAAACTGCATCATCTAACATTATCCTCCTATCAAAACATTAATCTCCACAATTTACTACCGAAATGTTCTATATTAGATCTTCCAATGTCACAGTTGAGGAATGTAGCTCCTATCATCTATTTTTTAAAAACAATTCTTTATTTGATCTAACATCAAAGTGCCAACTTGAGAGCGCTATCAATTTTTTGTTAGATAAGCAATGAACATGTAATATCAACATAATATTTTTAATATTTTTAGGCAGGCTTTTTTGTCTAAATCAAGAGATAGAATTACGAATACATTTAAATAATGAACTGTGTATTTTCAAGCATTTTATCTTATAATATTGTTTAAATCGAATTTTTGGCCCCAAAATGAAACCCATCAGTTGTGGTATTTTTTGTAGAGGATTTATGATACCTCGTCCACGTTCATATGTTGTTCTTTTACAAAAAGAAATCTTCATATTTTGTCACTACTATAACACATGGTGCCATTTTTAAACACACGATATATGGCCGCCATGTTCTCACGATTAAAAATAGGATACATTTAGTTTTGCTAATCTCCCCCCCCCAAAAAAAAAAAAAAAAAAAAATTGAACGAAATAATATATTTTCTAACAAAGTGATTACAGTATGAACTATTGATAAGAACCAGGTAAAATGGTCACATCATCAAGTAAATAAAAGAAACAAGATTTTATATGAGAAAAAGATGGGGAAGTAATACCGTAACATTGATGTTATCGAGTTAGTGATGACCACAAGGTAAACAAGATAAATACAAGACATTGATGCACTGGCGTATTGATGGAAGGGGGGCAGTTGCCCCCAAATAAAATTCAAAAGTGGTTTATTTCTAATTCGATACCAGTGATACAAATATTGCTGAAATGACATGATTTTCCCTTTTTTTCTCACTTTTTTGTAAATTATACTTTTTTATGCCTTTGTTGGAAAATGACAAATTCCAAAATTTATAGTGGGCAAAAAACATAAAGTGCCCCTTTTTACTTCGGATAAGCGCCCCCTTTTTAAATTTCAAATAGGTCCCTTTCCACATTCTTATAAGTGCCTCTTACCACCTCTGATAAGTGCCCATTCACCTTTTATAATTGCCTCTTTTCAAATCTGAGAGGTGTCCCTTATATTTTGACAAGTGCCTCTTTTTATTCTTATAAGTGCCCCTTTTCATCTCTGATAAATGCCCCTGTTATTTTGACATGTGCCCCCTTATCCTTCTTAATTGGTGCCATTTTCCTTCTGATAATTGCCCCTAATTCTCCTTTCTAATAAACGCCTCTTTTCCGTTCTCATAAGTGCCTTTTTTCATCTCTGATGAGTGCCCCTTATCAGGTGAGAGAAGTGCCCCATTTTCACCTCTGATAATTCCACTTTTTACTTTGAAACGTGCTCCTTTTCTTTTCTAATAAGTGTCATTTATCCTTTCAGATATGTGCCTCTTTTTCCTTTCACAATAAAAAGTGCTCATAATTTAAAGGAACTAAGAGCAATGTTTTCATTAATTTCGCCCAAAACTCGCTCGCATTTAAAGTTGATGTCATTATGTGTCTTATTAAATATCTTTTCAGTCTTTCATGATTAGATTGTTCTTGAAACCCCATCACAATTCCTCCTTCTTTATAAGATGTAGTTTTTCGCACTGCGACCTCACAAATCTTAAAATTGCTGCTCGCTCGCAAATAAATATATTCAGACCATCACACCCAACTGCAAAGTATGATGCTTAAGCAGTATCTTGGACCATTTAAAGAGAGAAACAAACATTGACATCATCCCTGATAATGTAATCACAATGTAGGGGTATATACCAATGTCTACAAATGGCATATTTTCATTTTGAGGTTTCCCTTTGTAGGTGCCCCTTTTTCCAGAAAGTGCCCCTTTTTGTTGGTGCCCCCCTCACTTTGTAAGACACTCCACTGCCCCTGGATATTGGGTGGGATATTAACTTATCATCTCATTGCTCAAAGTGTGAAGAACATTAATGTAAGCAATCAAGTAATTTGTTATAGTGGGTAGATGCAAAGTAATATATCCTCATGAATAATCAACATAACAAAAAAAAAGTATGTCATAGCTAAAACATATTTTGACCGTTATCGTTAATATCCGCATTACCCCTTAAAAAACAATTGCCCATTATGCCACCTGGTAGTGATGCAGATTTTTTTTCTGCCCCCCCCCCCAAAAAAAAAGGTTTTTGCTCATTACGCCACTGCATTGATGCGGATGGAAGACAAATCTTTAAAAGAAAAGATTCCCCAGTTTGTTTTCTCCACTGAATGCTGGATTATTAATAAATGATTATAGCTTGTAACCAACGTCGCTTGGAGCTGGCATACACACAAAACAATACTAAATCAATATCAAACCAATGCGAATCATTAATTCATTGAGGACCATATGACGTACATGCTCTGATGAAAACGAATTCAGCCCGAAATGCGCCCATCTACAGGTAGGAAGTGCAATAGTTCTTGTATAATAATTATTATATTAAGGTGAAGCTACAAACCAACAAAGAGGGAAATGTATTTCCCCTGCGAGGGGATATATTCCACTTCTACTTTAAACTCCTTCACATTTCCCACCGGTGTTGACCAGAAATGATCCTTCTCTACAGCATTATGTTGTAAAAGAATCACCCGATTTTTATAGCGATGCTGTTTGAGGCACGACAATCTCCAATGATGACAATGAAACAAATTAATTTCAGAAGAAAAAAATAATTCAAGAGCTGTTACTGAGCAACGGTGACACTTCGAAGCTGAACACAGAATTATTCGATAGGAAATTATAAGTCGGCCTTTGGAGAGGCCTATATTTATACTTGGTAGCATGATATGATCGAAGGAAATGTAAAGTATACAAGCACCACCCTCCTCCTTCCCCTTAATTGAAGCAACTCTATCGTCCATGTCTCTTGGGCCTCCTTCCCCACATAAATGACAAGCAATGCCATCGTCCTGTACATCACTCCAAGAAAACAACTGTTTGCCTGCACTTGTCAAGCTTGTACGCGTATGTGTTAATGAGTCTACTGATATAAATAAGGTAATTGACAGTGTATTCCTTTCGCAAAGTTAAAAAATCATGGTCAAATATTTGGTAGTATATTTATGAAAATTAAAAAGATTGCTGGCGATGCCAATTCATGAGGCGCCATTGTGTAACACTTATGATTCTATTTCAAACAAACTTGATGTTTTCGATCATTTCAGAGACCAATTTACAATCAATACAAATATATATCAAATTCGTTACAGAATCATTGAGTTTGCTCCAAATCAGAAGTGTTTTTTTTTGGCACCAAATAAACTAATGAGACATATAATATGTTGGAACCCGCCTTAAATTCATTTTCATATGTAACTGTCGATTATTCCACAAAAAATCAGTTTCCAGATTTAAAAAAAAAAAAAAAAAATTAGAGGGTTATTATATATATATATTATGTGTCTATATAGACCTACCATAATGATAGAATTCATACCATTCTGTATTGCTGGCTTTAAAGGGTAACTAAATTAAAATTTCATGTTGACTTTTGTTGATCTGTAATAATGAATACATCACATATCTTTTGACTTTTTGGTGTACATTTATGTCATATATTTTATATTATTTTTAAAATTATTTTTGTTTTAAAAACCTCCAAAGCAAATGACTTTTGTGACATCATGCCAGTCATTCATCAGTCAGCTAGATGAACAAAAGACGTTGGTATGTCCCTTCCCATCAACTGACCACCTGTTCACAATAGCATTGCATGTTTTCATATAATAGCACATTGAAACCCTTCTTTTCATGGTGTTGCTTGGGGATTTCTGACATAGCAACTGCTTAAAATGTAATTTAATTTTGTGAGTGGGCATTTTATAAAAACATGCAATGCTGAATGAACAGGTGGTCAGTTGATGGGAAGGGACATACCAATGTCTTTTGTTCATTTATCTGACTGAAGAATGACTGGCATGATGATGTCACAGAAGTCATTTGGATGGAGCTTAGCAGGTAGAACAAAAGTAATAATACAAATTATATAAAATATATGACATAAATATACACCAAAAAGTCAAAAGATATGTGATGTATACATTATTACAGATCAATAAAAGTCAAAATGAATTTTTAATTTAGTTACCCTTTAAAAATAGATCATTTAATATTTATCAAGGCCAGTGATTTGCATGACGGTGATAGCCACTGCTGTAGTGAGCAAGGAAGGCCATAGTAGTATGATGAAAGACGTATATACATACTGAGTTAAAAAAAAAACACTTCTATTTCAATCGACATGAAGGAGGATTTAAATGCAAGGTCGTGGTCATACGTTATGATATCGATTTTATAAAGTGACCGCGCATATGAATGCATTGTTGGATTAACAGCAATATTTCATCGTTCTGTATTCCAGTGACACATTTAAATTCGATATAGGCATGTAACTGTCAAAGAGTATAACGAGCTTTCATGAATGTCAGAAATGATATGGATGTAATGAAAGTAGACACTATGTATTAACACGCTCTCCCAAAACATTTCTTTCTGTCTTTTTCTCTCTTTCTCGTTCTCCCTTTCTATCCCCATCTCTTTCCATTTCCCAACTTCTCTATTTGTCTGTCTGTCTGTCTCTCTCATTGTATTATGTGCGTTTATGTACATGGCACATGCATGCATGCAATTTTGGCGATGATTAGAAAGTTTTATACAAATTTATACGAGGAAATATTAAGTGCTATAATGTGGACATCGTAAATTTTTTTTCTTCAAATATGTTAAAAAAATTAAGTGAAGATGGGAGGAAAGCATGTGAAGGTAAAGTAACAAAAGATGAATGCTTACAGGTATTGAAGGCTATGACATTAAACAATTCTCCGGGGAATGATGGCCTTACAGTTTAATTTTATATTACGTTTTGGTTCAATATCGGAAATGTTTTGGTAGATGCTTTAAATGAAGGATATGACGTGGGCAGTTTTTCTATATCACAAAAACAAGGGCTTATTACTTTGATTGAGAAGGAAGGGAAAGACCTTCGATACATAACAAATTATAGGCCAATTACATTAATAAATGTTGATTTCAAATTTTTGTCAAAGGTTTAACTTCAAGAATTAAGGGAGTACTTGAGGGAGTCATACACGTAGACCAGGTAGGCTTTATGAATAATCGCAAAATTGGAGAAGCGGTACGTTTAATTGATGATAATTATGTTCTGTTTTTTTAATGAGGAGTCAGATGATAAACATTGTAGTTGATAGTTTTGAAAAAGCATTCGATTCCGTATCTCATACTTCCTCTTTAGAGTCTTAGCAATGTTTGGGTTCGGTCCCTTATTTTGTTCAGTGGCGTAATGAGCAAAAACTTCTTTTTTGGGGGGTCAGAGCATAAGTAGTTGTGTTATGAACGGGGGTTTTGCTACTGGTTATTTTGTTATTAAGCGAGGTGTCAGGCAAGGGGATCCACTCTCGCCCTATTCATTTATTCTCGCTATTAAGATATTGGCAACAGTAGTGAGGACTGATGAGGTTATTAAAGGCGTTAATTAATTCATTTGTCGTTTTATTTTGACAGGGTAGCCCTTTCAGTTATAAAAAAAAAAACCCGACCAAGGGGCCCTGTATCAACATGATCAAAAACATATTTACAAAATATGTAAACAGACATAAGTTATAATGAGCACATAAATTAAACAAAATATAACGTTGAAATGAGCAGGGGGGATATAATATTCATGTAAGTATTGAATAAATTATAAACTATGTGAGGGAAAGGAGTTTGCAGTGTTTTTTTAATGAATCCAGTGAGTTTAATAAACGCAAAGAAGGGGGTAGTGCATTCCATATAACGGAGCCTTGGTAACAGAAAGATCTTTTGAAGTACTCGGATCTGGGTTTTTCAATGTATAGAGGACAGGTAGTTCCAATAAATAACTTGTCCTCATTTTGTAAGCAAAAGATTGAAACATATTTACACTTGTTCTGGGAGTATGTTCATGTTCAAAAGTTATGGCAGAATGTAATAGCTAAGTTTGAGCTAAGGGAATTAAGGTCTGTCAATTTGGTGGATACTCATTTAGGGTTGTCCGCTGATTCCTCACGAATAAAGATATTTAGTACAATTATTTTTGCAATGAAATTTTGGATATATAGATGCAGGGGAAAGTCCGTATAATTGCCTTTGGGTGATATTCAAAAGCAAACTGTTGGAATTTAGGGAAGAAGAAAAGAATATGCAGGGAGGGGAGGTAAATTAGCCCTACATTTACAGAGGTCGGAACAAGTGAAGTTTTCATGAACTTTTAACACTGGATTATTGCAGCCTCTATTTATTCATTTATTCATTTATTTTAATTATTATTATTCTGTCGCTACAATTTTGGGTATTCTGAGGAGGTTAGGAACGGTTTGTGGTACATGTATGTGTGTGGAAGTGTGGTCGGGTGGTGGGCATGTTTGTCGTGTGTCGCATGGTGGGTGTGGAGGGGGGTAGTAGTGTGTTTGGTTGGATGGGGTTGTTTGTTTTATGTTACAACTGATTTCATTTGTTCTTCTACAATCGTACAATCTATGTATTCGAAATATGTATTGAATTATGTCAAAATGAAACAAAAATGTATGACTTGTATTGTTTTGGAATCAATAACAAAAACTATGGAAAAAAAAGAAACAAATAATATGTCTGCCTGTTCGTATATCACTTTCCTTTCCTTTTCTTTCCCTGTCTCTTTCTCATTTCTTCATGCCCTCCCCCACTCTCTCTCTCTCTCTCTCTCTCGTTCTCTTTACATCTCTCTTCCTCTCCCTACCCAATTTCCCTCTACCATCTCCATGATCTCTACACACTAAACACTCACACATACAACACACACTCATTCACATTCTTTCTTACTCTCTCCTCCCTCTCTCTCTCTCTCTCTCTGTCTTTTACCCACACACACACGTACACACCCAACGCGCGCGCACACACATACACACCCACTTACGCTCGTACAACTAAATCTGGTGTGAGAACGAATTGCTTTCATTGATACGAACCGAAAAGCGCCACGAAATCAGATTATCTCTTGAAATGCTCCTTTGCTGACAAAAAGCAAATGGTTTTCTTTCACAACGAAATTCCAGATCTTGATGACACTTTTAATTCCATCTAATCTTTTACAGCGAGCATTAATTATGCTTGTGACGATGATGGCTTTTATGAATGCATGTTTATTTCTTTTTCTCATGCCATGTTCGGCACAACAATCCAATCCAAAGTTGCAGTTACTTGCGATGTATGGCCACTTTCGTCATTTTCTCGAGTCCAGCCTTGCTCCTGGGGTGGATCTCGCTGTCAATCACATCCATGGGAAGGTCAGCCAGGGCGTGTATCTCAACTTCTCCATCGTTGTGGATCATCGAAGTATTGTCTGTAAGCCTTATCCACAGACGACTCCTGCCTTGGGCGCCGAGGTGTATTGGAATCCTGACATAGAAGTGGCTGGGTTTATCGGTCCTCCTTGCAGCGATCAGGTACTGGGCCTGGCAGATTTAGCAGCCGTCTGGAACCTACCAGTGATCTCAGGTCTCTCATCATCATCCTTACTCAATGACAAATCAAGGTACAGGACTGTGACCCGGACGGGGTTCCTATCCGGGGATTCTGCCAAGGCGACGACTATGTTGATGATAGCTTTCGGTTGGTCACATTGTTCAATTCTAGCCACGAATCATCCAAGATGGACGGTCTTCTCCGACGCCATAGCTAGTAGTTTTCGGGAGCTGAACTACACATTTGAAAGTGGATTGATCAATCCACTAAATATACGAAAAGCTGTCAAGGACATGGCAACCATCAGTCGAAGTAAGTAGCTCAAGCTGATGCTTTACATTAATTCGTGTTTAATACTATCCCATATTTCAACTGATGGCATATCGTTAAACGACCAGTTTCCAACTATAACAATGATAATGATAAGGATGATGATAATAATAATAATAATGATAATAATAATAGTATTTACGAAGTTTGGAGTCAAGCTTGCCCGCACACATTGTGTGGACATTCTCCACTCCCTGGGGAGCTTTCCATCTAGGCACTATTTTACAGACACTCGCAATGATGAGCAAACTACAATGAATTTCGCATCCTACCGGGTACCCTTTTAACGCCTGGGTGGGTGGGGGTGGGGGGGGGGGGGTTCATGACTGTATGTTAACCCACGACCTAGTATACATCTCCTTTCAAGTGTTTAAACCACGTGACTACGACATCTCTTACTATATGAATGACATATTATTGACATAAGGATGACTATAGATGTAGAGTTAAATCGCACATTACTTTACTTTACTTTATTTCATTTCCAGGAACATAAAGAAGTATAACAATAACAAAGAACACAAGAAAACGAATTACAATAATAAATACAATAACAGGAAGAAAAAAAACTATCAACAGACTAATACCTGAGGATTACCAAAAGAAACTGAGTTTCTGTAGGAGGCTCTCCTCATTAGTTGATGGTCTAATCATGGGTGTCGATCACGGATGGGGGGATATATCCCCCAATATTTCAGGTGGGGGATGGCCTGTACAATCATCCCCCCAATAATTCACCATAAAAAAAAAAATGAAGAGAAAAATTAACGATGAGAGCCCGATGAGAGTAGTTAATGGTTATTACTCGCAAGATGACCATCAATATACACATTTTGCTATCTCATTTTCATAATACATACATATATAAATAGAAAACGAAGTAAATGAGACAACCGTATATGAGACAAGAATAAATTGAATTCTCGCTCATACGGCTTCATCAGGAATTGATGAATTTATTCAATTTATTCAATCAACAGCATCATAGAAATGCAGTGCGCCAAATGCAAAGCCGCAGCGTTAAAAAGCAACGAGCTAAATGTTAAGCGCGAAGCGCAAAAGTGCAAAAAGAAGTAGAGAGTGGAGAGAGAGATAATGAGAGACAGAGAGGATAATAACCCAGGTAGCAAGCCCATGTGGGACCCACATGGATCCCATATTCTCTGAAACATGGGCCCCATATGGAAAACCATCTGGGGCCCTAAGGCATCTGCACCCAAGAAGCATATGGGACCCATATAAGACAGATGGGACCCAGATGGGACCCATACCAAACTGGGCCCAAATGGGTATGCCCAGCTTAATCCCATCTGGTACCCATATTGGTTAACCCAGATATATCCCATGTGGGTTAACCCAGATTTTCCCCATGTGTTACCCATATGGGCATATTCATATTCTACCCATATGTGTACGCCCAGCTCATTCCCATCTGGAACCCATAAGGGCTGGCCCAGATAGATCCCATATGGGTTACTAAATATTGGCCCCATATGGGATACATATATGGGTTCCATTTAATAGCCCAGATGGCACAAGTGACCCAGATCATCCCCATATGGGCTTGCTACCTGGGAAAAGGGAAAAGGGGAAGAAACGGGCAGAAGAAAAAAGGAAGGAGGAAGAGAAAAGGAAGAAAGACAAGAGAAAGAGGGATATATATATTCCAGCATTTCTTTCAGGGAACTGATGTGAAAAAAGAGGTTGACTTTAAAGTAACCTACAATGAAATATTGCTCGTGTTTATTTCTTACAATGTCAAAATTACTTTACGGGATCCCCTCCCTAAAAAGCTTAGGCATGGGTGATGGTAGGTATGAGGTTAATGCATGATCAGGAATTAGTTGAGTGGATGGAAAAGAAGTGAGAAATAAGCTGAAAGAAACATGGAAAATTGCCATGGAATGATGGAAGGCAATGTGAGACAGGCCCAACATGTTCTAAAACAAGTAATAATATTCAAGAATAGTTATGATTTCTTTCACCTAGGAGTTCTTCAAAAACTAATTAAAAACGAGTAAATAATCAATGTCACATTATTAACAGGGCTTAAAAGGAAAGTGAAAAGAAAAACAAGAAACAAAAAGATTGAATGAAATTTGGGACCTTTTGTTTATAACACCCTTCCAATAATAATGCACCTTCTAAGACTGGTTATAGTTTTTGAGAAAAAATAGTGCTCTGGTCAGGGCCTTAGGGAATATTATGCTTATATTTTAGAGCGTATCTGGTATGATAAGTATATCTGGGTGAAGAAGGAGATAATGGAAGTTTGTTGTTTGGTAGTTGGAACGTAAGTTTTATATTATGTTTTTAAGAAACAGACAGTTTGTATGAGATCAGGAGTGGAAATTTTCTGTCATTTTGAGAACCAAATTTTGCATCAGTGATATTCTGTTTCATTGAATTGAGTTTCCCGCAGAGAGGATTCAGTTGGTTTAATTAAAGAAGGAAGAGAGTCAAATGAAGAACCAAAAGCAATATGTTTTTCATTTACTAATGAGAACTATGTTTTTTGAGATCTCCTTACACAGAATATTGGAATGGGTTTTCACGATGAATGTTGTTTGGAGACATCAATATTCATAAAATGTATGTTTCTATCACCAGGAAATAAAGAATTTTCTGTCTACATGAACCTTTCCTGGTTGCTTATTAATGCATTTGCCCACTGGTAACATAATACTTTCACAAGTTGATATCCCTCACCATTGGATTTTTTTGGTAATGTCTAAATTTCGTTTAAAAATAGATGATATCAGTCTGGTAGGCCTACACTGCAGGCAAGAGTCAGGACTAACATTTAGCATGTTATTAATTTTATTACCACTCTTATATTCTCTGAAATGTTATCTTTATTGAGGGTGACTTGAAAAAGTTAATAACTTGGAAGGGAGGGGTGCAACCTGCCACACGCTTCTACCTCTTGGTTGCTTTGATCCATTGCCGAAAATATTTTGGCACCTATCATCCCCCCAACCACGGATACAAATCGACACCCCTGGGTCTAATACTTAACTATACACAATATACATAAATGGCATAAGATATATATAATTGAATACGAAAAATGCAAAAGACAAATCATGAGATCATATATATATAATAATCATGTGTTGTTCAGGTCGTAAGAGTGAACAAAAAAATTGAGCACTCTGGGTGTCAATCTTGTTAAAAGGCGTTATCAATTGGTGACATGGCGCATTTATTAAACAAAAAACATTTGATCAAGAAGCCGGTTATACATCTTCTTCATTTTAAGAAGTATTGTGCAATTTTCATTAACCTTTTAAAAATCTCCGTATTTTGTCAAAATGTAAGCTTCCATTTATCCATCGTACTTTTTAAATAGATTTTCTGGTTTGATTCAGTGTAACTTTATAACAAGATTTTGATCCCCTTCAACACAGAAATGGGTGTAAGGCATTCTGCTTGTGTTAGAAAGTTTAGAAGCATAAAACTAAATCCCCTGCCCTGGTTTCAAAGCCCTTAATAATACTAATAACAATAATAATAAAAACGGTGCTTGTCGAAGATGACTTCTATTAATCGACTTTTTATAAATTATGTTACATAACAATAATGACCCAAATTTGTATTTTTCCTCAATACCTGAGATGACTGTGACTCTTTATGTTAGGGTGGGAAAGTGCTCACAATGTCCCCAAATAGTGTAGGAATGTATAAAGCCGATGTGATTGCGACTGTAAGCCTGATAGACAAATCGATTCGGCTTTTTCGTTCCAGTTCGAAAGCAACATGAGCAAGAGTCTTTTCATTTCTAATCTTTTCACGACCAAATTAATGGGCATAGCTCACGCCTACGCTCCAAATTCACGTGGGTGTACTGTGATGAACGCTTTTAATGTGTGCAGGTGACATTGGTGAATCAGTCACAAATGCATTAACAAATAATACATAGAACTTCCGACGTGTTGTCGTGCTGAAAACTGCAGGCATGATAATAATGTTTGAAGAACTGCACAAAGGGCGGAATGTCTCGAAGAGGTAGAAAGACGGAGACATGATAGAGTTTTCAATATGGGCGAAGGTTCTATGTTTCTTGTTTTGTAACTCGATGATCTAGATCACGTAGATGGAAAAGTATAGTTCGATAATTTTTTAGCCTGTAATGAAAGACATATCAGTCTGAAGGAAGAGGAATACACTATCTAGAAAGCCAGTATAATAATTTCTTTATAGTTTCTTTAAAGTTTCATTTTAAATTTACTTGAAAGACTAGGCACATACCAACGTATACAAGCAATAACTTGCCGATATGGTTTTGTTATGCCATGTATAGGGTAATTTTTAACTTAAACCATAGATATCACAGAGTAATATCGATTAGAAAAAAATTTGTGTGTGAAAATGAAAATTGACAATAACGAGCATACCGTCAAATCTGACTACTACAACTACTACATGTATTACTACTACTACTATTATTACTACTACTACCACTTATACTGCTAGTAATACTACTACTAATAATTATGATAATAACAATAATAATGATAATAATAATAATGATACAAATAATAATAAAAAATCAAACAAAAGAATAATAGTAAAATAATAATAATTGCAATAATAATAAACGTAATGATAATTATAGTAATAATAAAACAATAATGATAATAGTAATACTAATTTAAAACAAATAATGATTTCAATGGGGTAAAAATTCGGGTAAAAAGATATTCACATTTTTAATGTGCAATTGAACTCATAAAATCTCTGATAATAAATTGTTATTTGATTACTGTTTAGGCGCCTTTGTCGTTGAAAATCTGAATGGTGGCCCAGCACAAAACCAGGGGAATTTTTTTTCTTTTGTGCATCTCACTTAAAGGTACTTATGTCCCATTTGCAGGCCAAAAAAATGAAAAGGTTAAATTCCAACGGCATTTGAAAGACAATACTAATATAGAACTTCCCTAAAAAAAGGGGGCTTGAAAATGTCTTTAAGTGGGAAAATAACGACTATTAGTTGTCGAATCGACTTAGGAGCTATAGAGCCAGTAAGTAATAGTCTGATTTTTCAGACCATTGTACCGAATGGTCATACGTTTTATGCTAAGGCAAAGATTCAATCACTTTAATTTTGGCCATTACAAGAAGTGGGTTATTGATGTAGACAAATGCTCATGTACCTGTTACAGCTCATTTTATGTATGTTATTACCAAAGATGAAAAAAGCCAGTCAGTCACTCAATAGTGTCTGACAGTGAAGTCTAGCAAGTAAACGGGTTTCCTTGCATAATTTGAATATTAGGACACTGCTAACGTTTAAATTTCACAGATAGGACATACATGACATAATATAATTCCTGCAAAGTTCTATATAATTTGATGTTGGCTGCAAAAGGGACATAGTATCTTTAAGGTATACCACATTATGTTTTAAAAGGGAGGGGCACGGGCCTGCACTGCCCCCTAGATCCGATCTTGCGTCTTTATTGTTATTTATATTCCAACTTGCGTAATCAATCTACTACCACTACAACTACTGCTACTACTACTACTGCTATTACTACTACTACTACTAATAATAATATTCGGCTAATATAGCTCATTATGTGTCTCTTTTTTTTGTTATCTTCACGCGCTTAATAAGATGAAAATCCACTCTTGTTTTATACATTAATACATCATAATGAGATATCGACTGCTACGAGGGGACTGGCTGTTTTATACGCTTTTGAAAGGGAACAGGCGCACCTCGGGGTGATGGCAGCGGATTCAATTTTCCCGCGACCCAGTATAGAAACAGCCAGTCCTCGAGTATTAAAGCAGTTGATATGACTTTTATATGCCAAATTAAAACAAAAATCTACCAAGAATTCTTACCTTAGCCTTTTATTGAGTAAAGATTGGTTAAAACATCACAGAAAATCTGAGACACTGTCTGTTAATCTTCGCTGGAAAAAATGACGAAAGTTTCAATCATTTGGGAATTGCAGAAAAACCACTGTATGGTGTCCGCGCTCGCACAATGACAATTTTAACACGTTAACCAATGGGGATCGCAGGATGAGGGCACAAATTAACAGATATTAACTTGTGGGCGGTTACAAGGGCACTTTTTAAAGATGTTTGACTGGTAGGCGGGGCATGGCTTAAAATCACGACTCCAATTTCGACCAATGAGATGGCTAGATTTCTAAAGTGAGGTACATGTATATCATTCATTATATTGAATTCCATTACATTACAATACCCTTCTTTACCGGGTAGGATTATTCCCTGAAATGCACTTTGCGCTGATAACGGCTGCCGAATCTAAAGCTAGGGTAATAATTTCCAAAGCTATTTGGAAGCACATAGGGCCGTTATAATGTGATATGCGCTATACAAGAACGGACTATCATTATTATATACCTCTCTTTAGTATGTTGAATAAATCTAGCCATCTGATTGGTCGGAATTGATTTAAGCCATGCCCGTAAAGAAACGAACAATTACAGTTGCCCCGGGTAACGGTCAATATTTCATATAATGCCCGTTGTCCCGGGTAACGGGCCGAATAGTTAAATTTTCCTGAGATTCCCATTGGTTTACGTGTAATAAGTTTCTTTGTGTGAGCGGGGATATCATAATCCTACAGTGTGTGTGCGATTTGGTCGCTTAGTGTGTGCGATTCCCGAATGATCATAACATTCAGGCGAAGATTAACAGACAGTGTCTCAGATTTTCTGTGATGTTTTAACCAATCTTTACTCAAGAAAAGGATAAGGCAAACTTCTTTGTAGATTTTATTGAATTCGGTATATAACAGATATATGGACTGCTTTAATATTGGAGGCATAGCTGTTTCTATACTGGCTCTCGGGGAAATTACATTGCATTCCACAGCATTACATTGCAGCTGAATGAGATAATGCAACAAAAAAGAAAAATAACAATAATTTAATACACAAAGGTACATCTTGCAGGTGTGAGAAATGACTTCAAGTTAAACTAAATAATGTTATAGGTGTCTTCAATTGCTCTCCTAATTCAGTTTTTTTTCATTAGTAACACGGATATCAAAACGTGAAGTTGATTCTGTATCTCATTACTGAACAAACATACAACGGTATTTTAAATGTACTCATATCATTCATGTCTCGCTCACAGTGAGTCGGCGAACAATGGAAAATGCAAGGACGGCCTCTTGACCTTCTCTTCGTAAATAGTGGATCAATCAAAAATGAAAAAAAAAAAGAATAAAGAAATGATAATAAACCTTTTTAAAAATGTCGGTAGACGGTGTTTGCTTTTGAGAAAAAATGTATTCAGCTCGGGACTGAATCAGAAAGTAAATTTATGTAATCAAAATTCTCAACATGCTCGCAAACCCATATGTTGCCAGGACAATTATGCTACAGACATTTAAGAAAAATATAGCGCTGAGGTGTTGAGATGAAGAAGAAAAAAAAAAGAGTTCAAGAATGAGAGAGACGAGCGAAACCTATTTTCAAATTAAGGATGAATACGATCTGAAATAAAGAAAGAAACAGAGAGTAGAAATTCTTCGAGAATGTGATATGAATGCATGGGCAATCTTATCGAAATATAATCCAAACTTGCAATAAGAAAATCTCCTTTACCCCCCCCCCCTCTCTCTCTCTCTCTTTCTCTCTCTTACACACACACACACACCCCCCCCTCTCTCTCTCTCTCTCTATATATATATTTCGGTATTGCAATTAAAATACGCACACGCCGGCAGACATCATACCCTCGCACCCGGCGCAAAATTGTACCGCTTCAGAATTTTCATTCGCAGTACGCACTATGTTGATAATCTAAACCAATTCACATTCAATTAAAGTATTTGTTCAGATTACATCACTAATTGGTTAATGATTGGTCATACCTTTAATCACTTCTTTCTACAATAAAAGTCAATAATCTTTGAAATGTTAAGACGTATTATACATTCTAATTGTCAAATAGCCGTTGACTTTATATCAACGACGGTTTCAAATTGTTAGAGACACTGTTTAAAAATTAATTCGAATTAAGTTATTCAATCCAAGTTATATAAAAAAAATGGGAAATATTAATTACGTAAAATGATTTAATGCTAATTCTGGTTAATGCGAATAATTTTATCCATGACATATACATCATAAAAACATTCTTGCCGTAAAACAAGATATCCATTGATGGCCCAATGAATCTATTCATGTAAAATGAGGAAAATGTGGTTAATGTAATCTGCTTGTTTGACCATGGACTCTACTTTCTCTCTCTCTCTCTCTCTCTCTCTCTCTCTTTCTCTCTCCCTCCCTCCACCTTCCCTCGTTTTTGTTGTCCCCTACTTTTCTAGAGTCAGTTGTGATCTCCTCGACGCGAAAAGCTTCATGAGGAAATAGTGAAATAGTTCTACACAAAAGGGCGGTATACATTGCAGTAAGAAGATCCTTTGGTGGCGCAACTAGAAACATAAGAAAAGGACGGATATTTCGAAAGGCGTTTGCTCTATTACTATGTGTTGAACATAGGGTTTGCAAACAAACAAAACAAACAGATAAAGTCGAGTAGTGAAGGCTCTTTTAAAATATCTAAAATTGTTTATGCGTATTTTAGATGATATTAGAGTTATTTCTTGATTTCTGAAATTATTTAAATGAGGAAAATATTCCAGGTTTGATATGACAATCACGAAAAATGTTGGTCACTATTTTACTCATCAGGTGATATGATAATATTTTAGAGAATGTGCATTGCAGGAGAAAGAGAAAGAGAGATGTAGACATAGAGAAAAGGAGAGACTCATAGTCAAGTCTGCGGATTGTGAGAGTTGCGCCATCTGGAGGCCGAGCTGAACTATCCCCTTTCCTTTATCCCCTGTTTCTTTAGTTCGTTTATTTCCGCCTCGATCTATTCCCCCTCTCTCTCACTCTCTCTCTCTCTCTCTCTCTCTCTCTCTCTCTCTCATTCTACTTGTTCATGTGCAACATGTAAACTGTCATCACACATGGTGTGCATGCATAATGTGACTTCATACTACATGTATTACTTCGAATGCAGTTATGCTAGGGGCACATGCCGATTCAGGGGAAAGGAGTCAGTTACCTTATTTTTTGTAACCTTCTTGAACTATTTCAATTCATTCCTTTCGATTTTTTCCACCCTCTCTTTACAATTGTTAACATAATCTGACAAACACTTGAGCAAACATTCTTTCAAGGTCTTAATGTAATTTGCACCAATAAATGATGAAAAAAAATCATAACACATATGTTATAATTCATAAAAAGGAAACAAATATGGTTTGCCGTCTTCTAAGGGGTTCTATCCTGTCTCATGCGGGGCAAGACTACACACTGAAGTCGCCCTTGTAGCTCTTCCTCAATCTCACATTGTTGTGAGTCTTCTTTTTTATCACGTTATATTTCGTCACTTTTAAAGTCAGATGTAATTTACTTCTTGGTCTTCTACTTCTATTGTTTTCCCGTTTACTCCTCACCTTTTCTATTTTGATTAATGAATATGGCCGACTCCCTTCTGACAATGTCTGATATTCTGAAACAGATTTCGTGTTTTTTGTTTCCTCTTGAGGGCCTTTTACACTGTACGCGGTCCAAACATCCAAATTTTTACCAACATCGTCATGTTATGGTGGAACTTGACAAAGTAAATGGCGTTAGTATCCAGCCGTAACACGGGAATTCGTTGAAACTTCCAGTGCTTAGGCTCAGGGGCACTTACTATATATCTCTTGATTAGTATGCATATTCACGCTTTGGTTCAAATGTCTTTATTTTACTAACATCCCAACGTTATGGTGGTACTTAACAAAAGTCACAGCGTCAGTTCCCGGGTAATTTGCAATCGCGATGGTAAACTCACGATGTTTGAACCATGTTGTAAATGTGTCTATTAGTGAAGAGACAGCGAATTCCTCTGGGTACTGGTATTTTCAACAAATCAACAAATGTAAAGTGCAATAAATGAAAATAAATACGTCACAGTGCCATGTTATTTCAATTCCCTGGGTCTCCAATATCTGTCATCTGTTGTACACATGAGACATTAAGTTCACGGTCATTCTACGTTGAGTATTGGATGACTATACAGTTGGCACAAAATCAAATAAAACTTCAAGTGAACGATTGACAAAGAGTTTCCGTTTATAAAACAGTATCGCCAATCGAAATGATTGATATGTATAGGCACTTTAATGATAAGAAAAGCATGCGATTCTTTTCAACGATCAATGAGTACCATCACTTGTACATCTATTTTAATCATTACATGTGGAACACTCCTTTCAAATTGCATTGGCTATAAAGAGATTTTAAATGTTATGACTTTTTTTCCTCAAGATTTTCGAGGCGCACGTTGTTCGTCAGAATGAAAAAATAGAGAAATAATAGTCATGTTTACATCATAACACCTATCACGTTTTACTCCCTTACCTTTGAAGATTATTCTCATGAGGTTATTGAACATGTTGGGCTTTTAGATATATAGATATATATATATATATATATATATATATATATATATATATATATATATATATAAGTAAATAGATCAAATAAATAAATAAATAAATGAATAAGTAAAGGGAGAGAACTTATCGGCTGGAGAGTGAGAGAGAGATAGACAAAGGGGAAGGAGAGACAGGTAGTCAGAGGTAGTAAAGAAGACTGAAATGAGGATAACACAGGGGGAGAGAAAATGAACAATGGAGTAGAGATTCATAGGAGAGGAAGAGAGAGAATGAAACAAAGGATATATAAGAAATAAATAGAAAATTGTAAAGAGGTAACAAAAAAGACGGAGAGATATAGGAGTAAAGTGGAAAGGGAGAACATAAGAAAACGAGCGAAAGAGCAGAGCAGAGGAGAGGAAAAACAGAAAATTGGGACGAAGAATGATGAGAAGGAATAACAGAGTAAGCATAAGGATGGGATGAAATAGCGAAGAAGTAGAGGAGAATCAGGGTGTGGAAATTATTACAGCTGAGAGTTGGTAATCGGAAGAGAAAAGAGAAGAAACCGAAGCAAAAAGTTGAAGGAATTGTAGAGAAGGAAAGATGGAAATGGAGAAAGAGGGGAGAGGCGGGGAGGAAGAGGGAGATAGGGGAGTGGGGGAGAAGGAAGATAGTGTGTGAGTGTGTATGTGTGTGTGAGAAAGAGAGAGGGAGAGTGGGATGGGGTGATGGGAGAAGAAAGGGAGACGGATAATGAGGTGACGGTTTGAGATTGTGTTTGGATGGGTATGCTAAATATCATAATTAATATCATAATATCATAAACATCACGACTAGGCATTTTGTATTTTCACAGAAGCTTGATCAATCGGCCAAGGAACTTCTTGTCACGAGTGGCATTCAATATATCTGTCGTAACATTTCTACTAAATTGACCTGCATGCTTTATTTGATTTCAATTACCATCGTCTCTTGACCCTTTCGTTGATCATCCGACCGCACTACACCCACCATGCATGCAGCTGAACGCGCGCACCCTCGCGAAATATACCGCGTTCAAGATGTAAAGAAGATAGATTGCAAAAAAAAGTTGAGATATACCGTAGTACTAATTTAGCTCAACCCATAGGCCGGCTGTATTATAAGTACGTATTTTCGGATGCATATCATCATTTCTCATTGGTCGCACTAAGTCTTTCATTAAGCGATATGTGTTACAACTCTCAAATCAAGGGACTAGCGAACGATTATTTCAGAAATCCTGCATACCTTGAGATTTCGTTCAGAATACAGATTCAGCGGGTTTTATGTGGCTTCGAATGAAAATACTACAACTTGAGTCTCTGGTGCTAGGTGAATAAATCTTCTTTGGACTTGACGTTTGGAGGTAATGACGGGTGGTTGACATTTGATAACGGATATCTTCATCAAAGTCGTAATTCACTCAAATCATTGCAACACTTCAACTCATCTACTCGTGTCGGAACAAATTGACTTTTGGGACATTTTTACGTGACATATTGAGACAAAGTCAGCGGAAAATGCATCGCGAAATGACATTTGAAGCTGAATCGTCACTTCTTTCGCATTAATTTATAGTTACTCGCTGGAATTACATATTTGATTTCGTACAATTTGTGCTTTCATTTAAAGCAGTCTAATCCTATTTGGAATTGATCAGTGGTTGCTTCTGCAGAATTAAAAGCGTATAACCCATTACCTCACTCGGATTTGCTCTGGCTGGCAATTAATTCCACGATTTTGTACCTCAATGCTGGAACTAATGAACTCAACACGTTATGATTATTTTTGGACAATCTGATAGCATTTCCCATGTCTGAATGAACAAAAGGATAATTCCACTTCGGGCCAATTCTCTAGCCAATTTCATTGAATTATATTCGTAGTTGGAAGAACATGAATCAATAAAACCTTTAACGCTTTGATGAATAATTTGCATTAATATTGATTTGTGAGTGATCAAAGACCAAAAAAGTTCGGGTAATTTTTTTTTTTAAAGTGCATACTATCCTTACAAAATTGACTTAAACAAGTCGCCTCCATAATATCAGCTTATGATTCAAGATGTTTTGCTCTTTGCGTTTCTTATTGCCATGCTGAACTTTCGGGTTTACGTCGTGTTGCAGCCTGGTACTGAAAGAACAAGGAAAGTAGAGAGCTTAATGATGATAATCTAAACTACAACATTCAAAATATTTGAAGATCCCAGATATTTAATGTGACAAGAATTTTGCAACTTCTCGACGTGGCATTACTTTAAAAAAGACAACAAAAAAGAGCACCGAAAATATGAGCATTACAATTTTTACAATTTACTGTGGATAACCACACATGCAATTTAATACGAATGGATCACTTTGAAGTGAGATCTGTAAAATAATTTGACGAAGTGAATTCATCAGTTAATGGCGGTTTTTGGCCCTTTAAAAATTAGAGAAACAAGCGAAGACAAGGCATCCTATGATTGTGTCTTATAAGGACAATCGGTCCATGATTCTTTCGTCATGAATCTGCGTGGAACCCACTGCGATCGCTTGACTTTACTCAGAGTACTTGTTCCCAAGGTGATTGGACGAAAAAAGATTCCAACTTTTTCTCTTTCGCAGGGGGGTAGAAATCACAAGTCATGAACTATCAACCTGTACGGGTCTTCTTTTTCCAGAGAGTTGTCATGAGTCATGGATACGAGAATGGTTTGATGTCAATATTGGGTATAAATACCTGGCATTGAGTGATATTGAACACTAAGGGACCGGACGTGTCATACATGCTGGCCGTGTATTTGGCACCATGCTGCTTTTTGTCGTTGGACAGGTGTAACCATAGTCTTGAACGTGCATGAACATGAGAGCAGAGATGGAGCTAGTTTCTCCTATTTTGAGAACTGTTTTACTACTTTACGCTTTTAACACGATTGATAATAGTTTAGGGATTGAGGTAATCGTGAAGGGTTTGAGCAGCAATTATTTTGAAACCACCATCGTGCCTGTGATCGACATCGCCATCGAGCGTATCCATACCATGGTCGAACAGGGAAAGTACATGAACTTTACCATCGTGTTTCATCATTACAGTTATAC
Source organism: Mesocentrotus franciscanus (assembly GCA_037976565.1). NCBI lineage: Eukaryota > Metazoa > Echinodermata > Echinoidea > Camarodonta > Strongylocentrotidae > Mesocentrotus > Mesocentrotus franciscanus. Next base: position 18,427,698 of record CP137666.1, on the reverse strand, counting down.
ATGTGAGCGCGTGTACCCATCGATGGGGGCATCCCTCGCAGCCAAGTATTACCACACCAAAAAAGTGGCCGCCTTCATGGGACCAACTTGCAACTCTGCCATGGAAAACGTGGCCATTTTGTGTGCCGCATGGAACTTGCCGGTCCTCTCGGGCATGTCGCCTGGTTTCATGCTTGGGGATAAGGACAAATTTCACACTCTGACGCGTACATCCTCGCTGGCCGAACACTTCGCAAGAGCTGTGGAATCCGCCATGCACTACTTCAACTGGCACGTGATCATCTGGATCAACCAATCAGAAGAAGGCTACTACGGAGCTATTACAGAAGGGCTCAGGGATCATCATGCCCAGCTGTTCAAGGAAGGTTTTGATTTTGTGGAAATTAAAAGTTGGGAGTTTGATGACACAAAAGATATTCTGGTACATGCTATGACCAAGGGAAGGGGTAAGTTATCAACATGTGCAAATAAGAAATAATGAATGATTTGAACAAAAATAATATTATTATGGTTTCCTAGACCTTATAAAAAGGTTGGGAATCTTCTGCATGGCGATGTTTTATGTGGGTAACTTCTTTCTTTGACATCATAAACTTATCTGCGCGTGGTTCAGAATCACTTTCCTTTAGATCATTCACCCCCCCCCTTCAAATGAGATTTTATGCATAGGATGGTTACATCACATGCCTCACAATAAGACATACATGAATGGTCGTTAAATCCTGGTGCCTGAAGAACACAAAATCCGAAGAAATGGTAAGTATATATATATATTACCCTGTATCAATTCCTCCCCAAATATCCGGTGGTTTTTAGATCTGTATAGTAATGTTTATTGCTGGAGAATAAAGCCTACAGTTTTGAAATACCATGACAAGTTTCAAAGAAATTCTCCCCTGTCATCGGTTCGAAAGATAAAAAGAGAAATCCGGCACTTTTAAGTACTCTCTGAAAACATTCAGAAAAATAGTCGTACCACTATCATTATTTGAGAGGAAGATTGCACTCTTTGTTTTCCTATATTAAATCTAGATTCGGACTGATTTTCTTGCCAAGGCCCCAATAATGTAATACCTGAAGAAATTCTACTTACGCTTTTCTCCTCTCCCATCATCTTAACCCAACTCGATAAACGCACTTTCTTCATTTCCATATCGAATCCCACTTCTCCATTTACTTCTGTTTCAATCGGCCATGCTAATTCACAGTCCCTTCTATGCCTCTGATTCAGCCATTGTAACATGACTTGTCCTTCTTTACATTTCATTGTCACATAGTTGGTCTGACATTTTAGCGGTGTAATATATCGATTGGAAAGGCATGAGAATCTATATAGTATAGCACATTGTAAACGCATGCACTTGGAAATGTATCGACTATTATATTTTATGATGCAAAGTTTCTCGAGAATGATTGTATTTCTATTTGTACCTCTGTTCTTAGTTTGCTCTGCAGTAAATATTGTATAGCTAGTAGATATCGTAGCTAATGCATAATTGCCATTAGTGATCGCGTCATTTGAGCAACCCTCTCCCATACTAGTCGATGGAAATTGAAATAATTGTATTAACCATTGTGAAACATTTTATCAAGGATATATGCTTATCCAGCCGCATCAAAGACTTACTGACATGCTGACTGATTAGGAATTATTTTTTCCTAAATATCAAATATGATTATAAAAATGTGTGTTCTCTCTCTCTCTCTCTCTCTCCTTCAGGTATATTCTTTTTATAATATCGTATGTTGGAAATACGGTGTATGTTATGCAGAACGGCATCACTTAAAGCTATGCTGTTACCATGACAACGATCCGTTCATGATGTGTCCGTTGCAATTACATAAAGGCAGATGCCCCATGCTTGTCTTTAGTTTGTATGCCGGGAGGGGGGGGGGGGTGACATTGCATTCCTTTGCCTAAAAAACAGCTTGTATTCTAGAATATTAATTTTGTAATTGTTCGGAACTTTTGGAACCAACATCCAGACACACCGCTAATATTTGAACATTTCGCCCAATTTTGATTTGAAGAAATACTCGCTGAAAAAAATGCCACCAAGAATGTCAGGGAACCATACTCACTCTCATAACATTATCGCATATTTAACCTTAATTTAACCTCAAAACTACCAATTACAGTAATATACCTGAGGCCAGACTGTTTTGATTCCAACTTTCACGACAATCAATGATGTTGTAATGAATCCACTGGAATGTTGCTTGGGACGAGAGGTAAAAATAGAGAGATTCATGTACTTCTACAGCGACTCTTCAACTAAATGTTCACTGTTGGGGTGAGGGTATCTTTCAATAGTATTCTATTCGTGACCCTCTACTGAAAACAAAACAAACTCAAAGTTCAAACGACCGATCTACTTTTTTCACCAATAGCGTAATCTTATAAAAATTATGAGTTCATGAAATTCTAGAAAGAGTTTTGAAAATTATTCGATAAAATATTCAATATTCGCTTCTCTCCTGAATTCAAGATCAGGCCAATCGTCTCATTCCAGATTTAATAATATGAGTCTCTCTCTCCCCCCCTCTCTCTCTCTCTCTCTCTCTCTTTCTCTCTATCTTTCTCTCTCTCTCTCAGGTCCACGCACCAGAGCCATCTTTAGTTCTTTCTTTATTCCTCTCTATCTTTAGCCTTCTTCTTTATCATGTCATATGATCCGTCACCTTTCAAGCCTGACACCATTCCAATTCTTGTTCTACCTATTCCACGTTTACCATCCATTTTCCCTTCCAATATGTCTCTGACAGGATTATTTTTGATAATTAGATAACATCAACAAAAGGATCATTATAATTTACTGATTACACATTGATCATGGTCGAGCACTTAGCCTGATTATGTTTATAAGCGCGTTTGGTATGAAATTAATTTAACCTCAACTAGAACTCAACACACAATCAAATACCCTGTATGTAAACATTTCATTTAAACTCGGGAATTTCATCGATATTTAAAAAGGTGTTTTACCTCCGCCCCCTTTCAGGTGTTATAGGAGGGGCTGAGGGGTGTTACATGCCCTCCTTTTTTTGTTGTTAATAATTTTTCTTGTTATTATTGTGTTTTTTGTCATTGAGTGAATAATATTCTGTAAACGTCTTTCACGAAATGTTGCCCTTCAACAATCGTTATTTTTTCAATTTGATCATGGAACTATTAATGACAATATTAACAACTACTTATATATCAAAATATAGTGGCGAGGGTTGAGCAATTAGCTTAATCATGTTAACGAGCTCGCTGGAAATGATGTTGTTGACCTCAACTTGAACTTAGCAAGAATTGAAAATATTGATAATTTAACGAGTCATTTAAAGACTCATTCAGAAATTTCATGTGTAGTAAAACAAAATAATAAAAAAACTGTGATTTAAAAAAAAAACCTTTTTTTTAAATGGAAATCGGGACAGTTCTGTTAAATTTTAGCAAACGTATCTACAAATTTGGTTTGATGACCCCCTCCCCCATGACAAGTTCCAGAGACGTCCCTCCCTTTATTTATTGCTTTCACAGTAGACAGGCATTGTCCGCGACTAGGCATTGCTTCACTGAAGTTATCCAAATATGTGTAGATAACGATATCACGTCTATACCATTTCGAGTATGGTTGAAACGATAAAGCCATCATACTCAACCGACACATTTTGTTTCCGTTTGAGGGGAGGGTAATATGTTACTTGTACTTATATGAGTATCGAGCCATAAACGTTCACTCTCAATATGAAGACACTGTGCAGCCATCTTCCATTGGAATAAAACTAATTGGAAAATGCATTCAACGCTTACACTGAATTGCATGCATTTACAAAATGTGAGAAAAGTGAGAGATATACACATTTTATTTTTCATGAGAGGTTAGTTTATTCGCTTTAAATCTCCCTTTAACGTCTGATATATAAGTATACGCAATATGGACAGTTTTTGAAAAATGGGAATAATTGCCATTGAATGACATTTAAATTCATCTTTGTTAAAGAAAAATGATAGTGAATATATTCCTCCTTTTCAATTTTTTTAGAGCCCGGATACCATTCGATAAAATACTTTACTCGGGTATACATATATATATATATATATATATATCATTCTTTCCTATAGCACCATTTTATTACGCCCCGTCTATGCAAGATTATACAGATTCCATTGAGCCTTAGATCCTATGAATAAATGTAATCTTGATGAAACCGCAAATACAGTCTGCACCAGTGGCGGATCCAGGGGCCCGGGCCCCCCTAGCAAAAAAAAACAGGTAAAAACACATTTTTTTGAAAAAATGAAGATGGGCCCCCTCCCCTGGCGCCCAGGGGGGGGGGTGGGTGGCGGTGGAAAAAAAGTAACCCTTCCCGTAGGGAAAAAAATTTCGGGTGCCAAAAAAAATTGTGCTCACTATCCCCCCCCACTGAGCGAAAAATCGGCCGGCACGATTTTCAAATTTTCGCACGAAGTGGGCCCCTTTTTAGGCCCCCTCCCTTGCCGCCGGCTGGATCCGCCCCTGGTCTGCACACACCGTTACTATCATGTTAAATCTTACTTGAATATTGAGCGTGGAGAAGGTCGATATATACTCATGCATGGATCCTTAAGGCCCGGTCACACAGCCCTCCACGGGCGTATCGCGGCCGAATCACGGCCAAAAATTTCTGCCCGTGAAGCAGACGCTGTTGGACGCTTTGAGGTCGCGATAAAGACGCGATACAGCCGTACTTTACCCGTCGTTACACGCGGTAAGAAATTCACACGCGGTTGGCCGCGCGAAAAGTTTTGGGCTGCCCAAAATTTAGACCGCGGGTAATCGCGGGCGGTACACGTGGTACACACGCGGTAAAGACGCGGTACAGACGCGGAACGAACGTGCTAGGACGTGCTACGGCCGCGGTTAAGACGTGGTTACACGCGGTAGGACGCGAAATTTTAAGGCCCGGTCACACAGCCCTCCACGGGCGTATCGCGGCCGAATCACGGCCAAAATTTCTGCCCGTGAAGCAGACGCTGTTCGACGCTTTGAGGTCGCGATAAAGACGCGGTACCGCCGCGCTTCACCCGCGATAAGGACGCGGAACAGTCGCCGGCGTCTGTTCCGCGGGCATACCACGGGTAAACCGCGGGTAAGCCAATTTTGCACATTTTCCACCACGGGCAACCGCGGGCAAAAAAAAATCGCGAAATTTTACCCGCGATACAGACGCGAAAGGCTGTGTGACCGGGCCTTAAAAGGGATCGTTTAACAGTGTTAAATCTGAGATACACGGCCCTACATGTTATTAGTGTCTGTGATATAGTGTAATAATGAAGCCCTAAAAAAATTGCGCTTCAAAATGATCAAGAAGTGCCTCAAAAAAGTAAAAATCTTTGATTGACCGGTTTTACCATACTCGTTTTCCCTAATAGACTATAGTGTTATAAAAACCGTCAGGCGAACGGTTTTCAAAATTTGTAATTCCAATCATAAATATCTTGATAATCAGACAGGCGATCAGCTTGTAAAAGTCATGGGGTTCCTGACTGACCTAAAGGTTTATGATTATCATTGCATCATGAGCTAAATCCAGAATTTTGTTTCAGAATCTGAGATAAAGTTACCGGATCCCTTTAAGGAGGAAGCTGAGCTTAAGTAAAGGTGAAAAAGAAAATTGTGAGCTTTCACATGCGTTTTTCTTCCCCATGTGGGAGATGGTCTGTCTCCAAAATATCTCTCTGATCTTGTCTTGTTGTGATATCTCTTTGGTCTTACAATATGTTCCTTGCGTTCTGCATCTCAAAACCTCCTCGTAGCTAAGAGAGGCATGCAGACGGAAAAAGGCATATATGGTCAGGGGCGGCGAACCCGGGGGGGGGGCGGGGATATTACAAGAAAAGGATTTGCTTTCGAAATGCCCTTGTATTAATCCATAGCTTTGGAGCACTTTTTTTGTTTTGTTTTTTGTCGTTGATGCAATGCGGGTATGTGGTGTTATGTATCCATACCTATTTGTAGAACTTTAAATTTTATGTGACTCTAAGCAAGATTAAAAAAGGCAATTTCTTATTTCGACCATTCTAAAACCTCACAATACACAACAATCCTTATATACTACATAATGAACTTATTCCATAATTCGAGACAAGTGTTTTTTTCCTACGATGCAATTAATGAAATAGATCTACATGTAGTAATCTAGATATTACTAATAAAAAGGTCCGGTACTTTTTATTTACACTAGTAAACATGTGGCTTGGAAAGTAGATAGAATAGCGGATCAGGAAGAATACACTTATATTGTAACAGAGGGGCAGGTACAAATCAAATTACATTGTTCTCTTAACAGATTTCAAAGGTAACTGATAATAACGTCTTGATCAAGTCCGAAGCAAAACAGAATCCGTTTGGGTTTTACAGCAATGTGTTAAAGGTGAAAACCGATGAGAAGAAGCTGATATTGTGATGAATGAGAACACCGAGAAGAAAAATGTACAATATTTAAACGTACGTATCCAACCACTTAAAAGATATTCTCAAACAAAATTATGAAATCTTGCATGAGACTTAAGTGAAGTATATAATTATGCACTGTAAATTATTACTTTATTTTTCTTCCAAAATATGGGTTTTATATGAGCTAACGGTTGTGCAGGTCAGGTCATGAGCTATGAAATTACCTCCAAGTATTGAAAATAATAATTCGAGCAATTTACACCCCCTAAAAAAAGACACATAATTATTCTCTTCTTCAGTTGGATAGATGATGTGCTTATTTTGTACACATTGTTATCAATATGCATATTATACGATTACGAATATGCTAATTCGAGGAGATGATCGAGTTGATAGTAATAAATGACGAATGATCGAATCAAAGGTAACAAATCGTCTTGATTTTTGATTGTATTAATTTAATTCTAAGTTGTTAAAAGAGATAATTTAATCTAATTGCCTTGTCAAACAACATGTAATATTATTACTTGTTCTTAAAACTGAAGATGAAATGAAATGAGATTATGGGAAAGTACTGGATATCTTGGCATCAAAAAGAGCAGATTTCGTAGAAGAGTTACAGAAAAGAAATGTCTGTGTTCATTTCCACCTGTGGGATAGAACATCCTGGCCAGCCAGCGACACCTGATGAAAGTAATCCGCTTTTTATTTGATGTGGAAGTCCAAATCCTTTTCAGGATCCTCTCATCCATGGCTGAAAACACGATCATAAAATTTGGATTTGAACCGTCTTTGAACGGTACATTAAGTGAAATCATCAATAATTCACAAGCATCAGGAAGTATGCTCTAATCTGATCCTCTTCCGGGGGTTCTAGTTTGGGTATCGATGAACAGATCTCGATCAGACAGGCTATGAAGTGTCCTCTTTCCTGTGTTACCATTGTGTCTATTGACTCACCATTGCTCCCAGCAAGATAGTCCTCATTGGGATGGGGTGGCAGAGGGGGGTTAGGTTGAGACAGGAAGAAGATTTACTCTGCTTCCATGGTATACTCTTAAAAACATCGCCGTTCTGAGATACAATTCAATATTCGAAAAAAAATATTTATTATGGTGCACGTGACGTGTGGTGGATGCAGGGGTATATGTAGCAGGTGGACCCCCCCCCCTCGCCAAATATGACACTTTAATAACAATTTATCTTTTCGTTTACCAATGTTCTGACAATATTTTTGTTTTCACTGATAGTGCTATTTAGCCTGTACGTCAACTCTCTGAGATGTATGCGACCGTATGAATGAAAATTAGTTGAAATGTGCTGCACGTCAGTTTATCTATAAACAAAGGGGGGAGGGGGAAATGGGCACCAACTGCGCAGTTTTAGATATTGCATAACCGCAGATATTGCTACTCACGCCGGATATATATATGTGACCCATTCTCTTATTTCTTACGAAGAAACAAAATTTGCCCCACATTTCATGTATGATCAAAGGATCCAAACTCTAGCAGTTTTTAATCAGATTATTTATACACTAAAGATTATACTGCAGGTATCGTTTCGACAACACCATATACGTCAACGCCTAAATGGAACAAACCTTTTGCGGGCATTTATAAGTTGTTCTGTAACAATTCATTTCACTTTCCAGATTTGATATACGTTCACCTCGAAAATAATAAAACCATGGATAATCATAAAACGAAGAGGTTGCACGACTTTGCATCGGCATGAGCAGCAGTAAAGCGTGATTGTTGAAATCGTATACAATGCCTGTGTAAGTGTTTTATGATATAAGAGTAAACGAGAGGGGTAATAAATGTAGCTTATTTTGGAATGAATCTCAATATTCGATGTCATAAATGATAACAAATATGCTTTGATCACCTTTTCATGTTTGATCCTTTCTCAATTGGATGAATTTGATGCCATTTGATATCTGATATTGTTTCCCTCGTCCTCCCATAACTCTCTTCCCCCTAATAATAATTTAGGATCATAAAAACAAGTAAACCTTCTAAATTACCATAAAAACTATATATATAATATAGTGTTGCTTCCATTTTTACTATTGCTAACATCCTTGACTAAATAATAAATAGATCGCATCCAATTTCATTCAACTTTACGGCACTCGTAACGCTTATTGACGAATGTGCTTATTAATATCCATATTCATGTTAATTTGATAAAGGTTTTTTACATCACCGTTTATTGTTAACATGACAAGGTTCGTTTGTCATTATATTTACTTCCTAAATAATTACGACGCTGAATTGAATAAGACAACCTGGTTTGAAGGTTGTTCTATATGCTCAGTTGCTCACATCAAAATGAACATGATCGATTCGACGAAAATGGCAAATATACATTTCTTCCAAACTAGGTTACATTATAGAGTGTGCGTGACTCTTGCATGGAGAAACATTATTAAACCGTGGTAGATGTCTATACGAATAGAAAAATCCATACACACCCGACCGCGTCTTTCCTCCCGTTGATATAGATCTCGAATAAAATGTGAGGTTGACACCAATCCTACAACCGTCACGTGAGAGTCACGTGACTAGGGGAAGAAAGATAAATACCACGGTCTCCGATGATAACGAGGCATATAAACAAGTACGATAAAAATGATGCATAAAGAATGGAGATTTGAGAAGAAAACTGGTGGTAAATGAAAGAGGAAAGCAGGAACATTTGATTAGAGATGAAAATGGCATAGATTCGGTTGTTTGTTAGAAAGTTCACGATGATGTGGGCACTGAATAAATGATACGGCCGACTTTAAATGAGACGTCTTTATGGGTATGCCGTATAGGAAATAGCGGTCGAGATACTGAAGACAGAGTAATAAACTCAATGTAAAAGATCAATTTATTTTGAACAAAGTGACAAAAAGAAATACCGAATATCAATGAAATTTTTTTTCTCCTTTGTTAGCTTTCTCTCGCTCTCTCTCTCTCTCTCTCTCTCTCTCTATATATATATATCTCCCTCCCTCCCTCTCACTTTCTCATCCTCTTCCTATCTCCTTCCATTTCTCGCCCTGTTCCCTTCTTACCTTTATACGTATCTATCCTCCCTTTCCTTTTTTTTATTTTTCATTTTTCAAAAATTTCTTATCTGGAAATCAAGATACATGGTTAAAACAAACATTACATCAAATAACACAGTCAAACAGTTTGAAATTGAAAATATAGAAGAGGAAGTTACCAAACTACCTTTGAAAATGCCTTGAGATAAAAATTGAAATCATTCATTGATAAGGCTTATATCATAGTTTTAAAAATTCAAATTTCTTCTTCCTATTATTCTTCTTCTTCTTGTTCTTACTCTTATTGCTGTAGTTATCTTCTTGGCAGTCGATGGAGACACGTTACGTTCTATCATGCTGAACGCCTACGATCTGGACCTTCTCAAAGGAGACTACGCCTTCATCAATATCATCCCTTTCCGTGATATCGACATCTTCGGTAATGATTCCTGGGAAAGGGTAAGTTTAGCAGGGGTGTATCCATGCAGAATGTTGTACCGAGGGGGTTCAACAACAAAATCACCGACAAGCAAGTAAAACAAAATGCGATCACATCTTTGAGAGGGCCATAAAACATAAGATGAGAGCACATTTTGTTGTCGATGGTGGTGATGATAGTGGTGGTGGCGATTGTTGTTGTTGTTTTTGTTGTTGCTGTTGCTATTGTTTTGTACTGAAGGTATGCCATTCGGATTGGTTGTGCTCCCCTCCATCCGGCACTGAGTCCATGTGCTCAGACATATATGCCAAGATGATACCTTCTCAAAGCACGATATGGCCTCCTCAGAACCCATGGGTGGTGGAGCATGTGAAAATGGTGTCGGGGTGCCGAATTCATCGTCATAACTTTGAGCGAAAATGGGAAGAGGGAGAGAGAGAGAGATATATATATATGGGAGGGAGGGAGGGAGAGAGAGAGCGAGAAAGAGACAGACAGACACAGACACACACACACATACACACAAACACACAACGCTAGATAGTTGCAGAGTAAGAGCCATACAGAAAGAAGAGTTAGAGAGAGAGAGAGAGAGAGAAAGAGAAAGACAGGGAGACATTTTGAAGATTATGAGATCAGACATGAAACGTTTTCACCTTTGAACCGGCACATTTTTTTCCCATACTGGCGGAGCAGTTTCGTTCAGCTATGAACATATGAAGGAGGGGGTTGTTTCTCCATTTCCATTACCAGGGTTGTAATTTTGTAGGTTAAAAATGTTCGAAACCGACCTCAAGATCAATCCCTAATGTCCTATAGTTCACTGAGAGTGTCAATCTGAAGAGTCCTTGTTTTTCGTCTTCCAATATTTTTTAAATGGTGCAATGCCTGAATTTACACGATTTTCTAAAAGAAATCATTCCTTCCAAAGCTCCAAATATTACCTTTTGCGAAAAAAATTACATTCGGCAAAATCCTGCGAATATTGGAAATGTAAAAAGTATAGTTACATCTCCCTGGTTACATACAGTAGTTACATTTGTATGCCTCCGCCTACCAAAGGTGGTGCTGGAGGAATTATGTTTTCGGGTTGTCCGTTCGTCCGTACATACATGTACCTCCCACTTTCTTGTTAACGTGATATCTCAAGAACCACTTTAGATATGAACTTCAAACTTTATGATAGTATGTATCACCATAACAAAAAATTCTGAGTAGATTTTGGAGTAAGTAGGTCAAGGTCAAAGGTCACAGAGGTCAACTTATGAAATTCCGGCTATTAGCCTTGTTATTGCAAAATCTCTAGAACCACTAGATATATGAGGCTCAAACTTGGTGATAATATGTATTACCATACGGAGACAACCTGAACAGATTTTGGGTTAATAGGTCAAAAATTATAGGTCACAGAGGTCAATTTCTGAAATTCTTGATATAGCCTTGTTATCGCGTTATCTCAAGAAGCACTAGAGATATGAGGCTCAAACTTGGTGATAGTCTGTATCACAATAGGAAAATGATTTGATCAGATTTTGGGCTCAAAGGTCAATGGTCATAAAGGTCAGTTTCTGAAATTAAAGGTGTTAGCCTTGCGATTTCTCACGAAACACAAGAGATGGGCTTTTTGTTTTCATTGTGATATATCACAAATATTTCCATCCATTTCCTATACTGAATTTAGGGCGGAGGCATATAAGAGACGCAGCCGCATTATTTTGTCTTGTTCAATAATAATATGAATATGATCCATTTCATTTCGTTGATTGCAAAACCTCTTCAAACAGGGAGATGACCGCGACGATCAGGCGAAGAAAGCATACGAAGCTTTGATGACGATCAGGGTATTTGAACCAACCTCGTCTGTTTACAAGGATTTTGAGAAGGAGGTTATTTTGAGAAGAGAGATGAACTATAATATCACGATGGATCATGACAGCAGCTCGGTAAGATATTGTTTGCACGGATTCTCCCCATCAATTCATGTTTGTCTCTTTCCATTACGCTCTCATACTTCCTAACTGCAAGACGCTCTTGTATTTTGTCATTTCATAAATATATTTTGTTAATATATATATTCAGTCAATGGCGTATTTTCTCCTTGTTTTGCGAAATAGCGCAACTGTATTCAAATTTTAAGATCGATCTCTCCTGGTGCACGCGGTACAAGAGCAAGATCAAGGATATTAATTTCTTGCAAAAAGGTTAAAGAAATTATAAGATATGTTTGTCTTTATCTAGGGCTGTATTTTCACATGGCAAGCCTGTTGACATTCATGCATGCCTTCTCCCTTTATTTCATTTGATCATTCTTTTCCCCCTCTCTGTCTTTCTCTCTGTCTATCGTTGTCTCTTGCTCTCTCCCTCCATTTATCTATCTGTATCTTCTTTCACTTTGTTTTATTTTATTTCCTTCCTTAGTTTATAGCTCTTTTCTCTCTATATATTTCTCTCTCTCCCTCTCTCTTTCTCACTCTTTCTCTCCCTCAAAGTCTGCCCTTTTATGTTTCTGTCCCTTGCCCCTTTTCTCTTCTTATTTCTTACTTTCTGCTCTGTAAAAAAATGACCGTCAACAATTTTCATAATTGCATTGGATCAAGGTATTGCCGTAATAAGTATTATTGAATTTCGCAATTACAGTATGTACACAGCATTTGTTGAATAAATCAAGTAGAGTGCTCTTGATATGTTCAACATTGTGTTCTACATTTTAGACATAATCGCATATGTCTTAAATAAACCCATTCTATCCTAACCGTTTCTAGTAGTGTATCCTGAAATTGACCTGACTTATACGTTTTGTAGTGTTGTCTACCTAATAATAAGTACAGGCCTACATTGAGTCAGTGATGCTTACATAAATCAGGTCAATATCTTGACCTGATTACATTCAATCTAAAAATTCGACTTATAGGTTGTGGATCCGTAAGTCCATTGGTATATATAATTGACTTTCATTGGCAGCTCTTGCGACTTGGGCTTTTAATATTGGCCACCTGTTTTTTGCAGCAATGGCTAGAATTAAACACTTGTGCATATAACGAGGGCGTGAGGCGGCACAATTTTGTTGGCGTGTAAACTTGGTCGGCAATTGTATTTGTATCTTATAGGCATTGAAGATAGAATTACTCGCGGATGAAATATGACACTCTCAAAAATCAGTTCATATTTGAACTGGAGTATGGACAGTTTTCGATAGCATTGCCAGACAATGTTGCTATCTTTCACTATCAATCGAAAACCTGATAAAAATTGGTCACAACCTTTTGAAAAATAAGACTACCGAAAGGTACACTTTTGATCCGGTTATGTTAATATACACATTGAGCATGCAATACTAAAGGGAGGGGTGGTACTCGTTTTGCAGATGGTTCTCAAAGCCGGAAATTATATAGGGCACTATTTCATTTGAAGAATCACGAACCCTGTTACATTATCAAAATTGTGAATGCTATTTTGTTTTCGGAAATAATTATGAACCATCGGGAAAAAGAGCCCGTATGGAGCCAAAGTCCAATGACATTGACGGAGAGAGCATTATTTTAATCACAAAATAGCAATCTATAGTAATGATAATGTGACGAAATTAGAGTTATAATCCATTTGAATAGCATGAAGATTAAAAACAATTATTACTCTGTCTCTAATTTCACATAATTATGAATGACGATCTTTAAATCTTTGTTTTTCTTACTTGGCAGCATATAGCTTAATCATTTCTATGAGTATATTTTTCTTTTATTCTGTCTCCAATCTCACACTAACTTTTCTTTATTTTACACTGCAGCATATTTTTCTAGCTTCAGCATTCTACGACGTTATGATCCTGTACTCATTAGCTATCAATGAAACATTAGCTGAAGGAGGAGATGTCTACGATGGACATGCTGTGACACTAAGGATGTGGAATAGAACATTCGAAGGTAGAAATTAAAAATTAAGAGAGAACGAGAGAAAGACAGATATACAGACAGAAAAACTAAGCTAGAGGGAGGTAGATACAGTGAGAGAGAGAGAGAGCGAGAGAGAGAGAGAGAGAGAGAGAGAGAGAGAGAGAGAGAGAGAGAGAGAAGAGAGAGGGGGAGAGAGAGAGAGAGAGAGTTAGGCGTTGGTTTCTTTTGCACTTTTTTGCTGATTTTTCACAGCAAAGATCATTTGCTTTGATTTGATTTATTTATTTCCGTTTCAATATGAACATATTTAGACACGTATAAAATATAAATTGAATAATGACATAAAACAATGTAATAAGATTGTATATTACAAAAATTACAAATATCAAAGAACTGAAAGTGATAACGGAACATTTTCGATTTAAATGTATACTGTGAAACGGAGGGGCTTGCTAAAGAAGCAATGCTTGTATGGCGCAAGCCCCTAAAACTCAGTTACATATTAGATAGTTTGTGTCAAAATAGTTATAACAATATAATAAAAAAAAGCGAAAGTTACCAACATGTTAAGGCACGTCTAAGCATGGACCCTACCATGGTCTATATAGGTAAATCTATAATAAGAGAGAAAGAGAGGAGGGAGGGAGAGAATTTCAGAGTGAGAGACAGGAACGTGAAGATCGGGGTCAAGAGCGCATATGGGATCGTTAGACACGTGTTCAAAATACATAAATTATAAAAATGTTAAATGCAAAATGGAATGCTTTGAGAAGTAAAGCTGTCACATTTCTTGAGAAGGATGGATATGTCTACGGAATTTCATGAATAAGTTATTGCATCCCAACATGTTTCACATCTGCAAAGAAAGGCTACTAAAATACTAAAACACTGAATCTTGATCAATTTGTTTACCAAACAAAGAAATAGTATACACAAAACTTGAGACATGTGGGACAAATTAACACTTCATTAATTTATAGCAATTAGCCTACTAGTTCCTTTGCCCGATTTATATCAATTTCATTAGTGTATGTGTTGAACAAGCACAAATTTCACAACTATTCTTTCACTTAAAGGTTTAATCAATCATGTCCGATTCCATAGGCGTACAACCCGGTGGTGTGCGCGGTTCTAAATTTTTTTTGGAAGGGGGATGGGGGCTTTGTGGGAGGGCTTTGAAGTTCTTGCATTCATTTTCTTAATGTGCCCCGCTTGAAATAATTTATAATCAATATTTTTTGTCGGGCGGGGAGGGGGGGGGGGGGCGCTTGAACCCCAAGCCCCCTCTAGAACCGTTACTGGTGGAAGGGACAGATTATTAAAGTCACGATATTAGAGCAACCTTCTCCTCATATTCGGGCAATAAAGTGCCTGAATATCCTCATATTCGAGATGCGAGTTGCCAGAATAGGTGGAGGTGTCGTGGTATAGTGGTTCATTCACTTCGCTCACAATCCAAGGGTTAAGGGTTCGAATCCCAGCCCGGTAGTAACGTCATTTGGCAAGACCTTCATTTTCATTTGCCACTCTTCACCCAGGAGTAAATGGATACCCGGCAATTGATAGGGAGATAATAATCACAAGAACACCAATTATGCTCGTGAGGCTTGCCTTGGTAAACAACAAATTATAACAAATAAAATTATACACAATGTTATCATAGAATATCCTCATAATTTATTCAGAAGCGATGTGCCCAAATGTGTAATTTGTATATCTTATCTAATATTCTGATGACAATAGTGCATGTATTTTGTTACCATAAGAAAGTGTCTTTTTGTCTCGCTCACTTTGTTATATCGCAAATTTAGAACGAGAAAGTTAAAATTCGTGCAAGAAGCGTCAGCCCCACCCCCTTCGTGAAATATGCCCCTACCCTTAGGTCCGCATCTTTGAAAACCTGCAAGAAAGAGGTGTAAGAAAAATGATACAGCGCTGGTATGACTATATATCTCCGTCACTGTGAACATTTGCACAAGTCAGGAATCGATTTTAGAACTAATGTTGGTTGAGTTACCTTCTCATGATATCTTGTGCCCGGGGAAAATTATGAAACGTGCCATATGAAGCTAAACTTTCTACGTTAAAAATGATGAATGATAAATAGATGATAGGCTGTACGTGTACATCGTGATATTCACTTTTCTTTGTATTTCAAACTATATTTATATAAATTTGGATGGCCTTGAGTGCTCAGCTGAATAGCAAAGGCATCGCGCTTTTGAAAGACCAATGCGATATTTATAAAGAGTGTGTGATAGATAGCTACTTCAAACGAAATGAAGGTATAATCAATTGTATTTCATTTTTAACCATAGATTTTGAGCGGAACAGAAGCAATCGGTATTCTTGTCGTTCCACTTAAATTCATTGTAAATATTGACTGGTCAGAAATGTAAACTGTGAACAGTAATAGGGCCCAATTGATCACGTTTGTGGGGAGAGGGAGGGAGAGTGAGAGAGAGAGAGAGACAGAGAGAGAGAGAGTGAGAGTGAGAGTGAGAGTGAGAGAGAGAGAGAGAGAGAGAGAGGGGTGAACAATACCCACGGCAGTACCACGTGCCGTAGACCCAGCATTTTCTAGTTGTATTTTGTCTGGGCCTTTAAACGGCAGGGGTGTACACCGCCTCCCCCACTTATACTGGATATGCCACAGTTTGAAATTCATCGTAATAATTATTTTTTATTTAAAAAAAATGCATCTCAACATTAGGGAAGGCTAATATTTTTGCTCAATTGTTCGGATTCTTTTAATCTCAAATCAAGTCTGTACGATATTTTGTTAGCAGCTCAAATCTCTCCCTCAATGTTGACATTGTTACTTTTGATTGACACAATGAGTGTTCACACTCACTTGGTAAATATCACACTTGTCTTAAGCTTTTGCGATCTTGTAATTGATGTCAGGCCATTTAATAAAAGGTGTTGATCTATGTAAACTCAGTGATTGCCATAGTTAGTACCTAGGAAAGGTCACCAAATTATCGAAAATGCATCGTATAAGTTAACTCCACTTTTATATTTCATTCTTCATCAGCATTTGTTACATTAAATGAGCAAAACGTTTCCTTGCATATTAGAAAAACAGATTTTTATATTAATGCTCACAGAGATTAATCAAGAGAACATTTTCTTTTGTAAGCTCCTTCCAAATAAGTCAAACATCAGCTTTTCATTATTTTTAAAAGGCGTATTCAGTAGACCAGAAACTAAGATAAAAAAGGGGCAGAAGTTATATCCAGGCAATCCCGGGGCCGTAGACCCACTTAACTTTTGCATTTACCCTAGACCTTTAACTCTACATGTATTTGTGGATTTAGGTATCTTACATATCTGAGAATTGCTACTTAGGAAAACATTTCTTTGTTTGTCTTTTTCTCTTTATACAACTGTATTTCAGGACTGTATGGACAGGTAGTGATCAATGAAAACGGTGATCGTGATTCTGAATACACTCTATGGGACATGACTGATACAGAAAACGGTACATTTGAGGTAAGGAATAACACTTTATTTGTTTAATGTCGCGATAGTCCTGATTACACAGTGTAAATACTAATCTACTATTAAGTTACTATCACTTTTACTGTTAGTATAGTATTATTAGAAAACGTAATTAGCACGAAGGTAATCTGCCACAAAGTCCATATTACTATCATGATCACTATTAATATTAATATTAATATAACTAATACTACTACTACTACTATTATTATTTCTTATACCATTACCATCAATATTGATATTATTATTACTATCACTGTTATCATTACTGTTCTATAAGTGTTAATATTACTGTTGCTATTATTATCAATATTGGTATTACTATTCCTACATTACTATCGCTTCTATTGTTTATATTACTATTATACTTCTACGGCTACTACTACTACTAATACTACTACTACTACTATACTACACTACTACTACTACTACTACTACTACTACTATACTATACTACACTACTACTACTACCACTACAGCAACATACCACACTACTACCACTATACTACAACCACTACTACCTACTACTACCACTACATACTCACCACCTACCACACTACTACCACCACATACCACCACCAACACCACCACCATACCACCACCACCACCACCACCACCACCATACCACAACACCACCACCACCACCATACCACAACACCACCACCACCACCAACACCACCAATACCATAACACCACCACCACCAACACCAACACCACACCACCACCACCAACACCACCACCACCACCACCATAACAACAACACCAACACCAACAACCACCACCTACCACCAACAACACCACCAACAACAACAACAACAACACCACCACTACCACCACAACAACAACACCACCACCACCAACACCCACATACCACAACACCAACACCACCACCACCACACCACCACCAACACCAACAACAACACTACCACCACCACCACCAACACCACCACCAACAACCACTAACTTACCAACAACAACCATACCACAACAACCACTACCACCAACAACACCACCACCACTACCAACACCACTTTACCACACTACCAATAATACCACACCAACAACACCACACACAACACCAACACAACACTACCAACAACACTACACCTACTACTACTACTACCACTACTACACACTACACTACTACTACTATACTACACTACTACTACTACTACTACTACTACTATACTACACTACTACTACTACTACTACTACTACTACTATACTACTACTATATTGCCACTATTCATACCACTACACTTCTATCATTAATATTTTGTCAACACTCCATCTTATATCAACATGCCTAGAGTTGCTACTATTATACTACCTTTACTAACGGAATGAATTTATTGGGCTGATCTATCTTATTTCGTATAACACCTCCGCACATATATTATTCCCCCCTGCATCTTTCAATTAAAGACATCTACATCTAAGCGTGCCTTCCAGCTATTTCCATCTCCCCGTTCGCTCTTCTAATTGTGGTCTCCATTGTACTGACTTTCAGTAACGATGATCAGAATCCATCAATCACTTATGTTCTCCTTTGACAAGGGGAACAACCTCTGTTTCATCTCTTGTAGAATAACTGTATAAGGCTTGATTGGACTCCGCTTTCTAGTTCGGTGTAACTCTTCCACTGTTCTTTTAAAGCATACAAATTACCCTTGATGTTTATAAGCTATTAAAAATAAAAAAGAAGAAAGAAAGAGAGAGAGAAAGTATTTTTAAAAGGACAGACAGAAAGAAAGAAGAAAAAAGAAAGAAAAAGAGGAAGAGGAAGAAGAGGAGGAGGAGAAGAAGAAGAAGAAGAAGACGGGAGAGGAAGAGGAGGAGGAGGAGAAGAAAAATAATAATAATAAGAAGAAACGTTTTGTGCAGTTTCATAAATCAATGTAACCTACCCATAAACAATCTCTTCTTCTTCATTTTTGATGTGCGTAGACTTTCTTGAATGAAATAAATGAGACGCGTTTTTTCCCTATAGGCGACCAGTGATATAGCATTAAACCGATGCCTTAGAACGATTTTTGTCAACAATTGAATATTGACCACTCGAGAAAGATAATGCGTCAGAGTGTCAGGTCAAACCTAAAGGGCTGTGACGATCAGTGCCAAAAGTGTACATAATTATATGGAAGCTATTTATAAGTCATCGTACAATATACACGATATAATTCATTTTTATAGGTTTACGAACCTTTTTTCATATTAAGGCAGGGATTTACATATTTGGGTTTATTCCAGTGGTTCGGTGTAAAAATGTCAGACGGAAAAGTGTCAGAATAAAAAATGCCAGTGGTAAAAATGTCATAGGTAAAAATGTCAGAGGTAAAAAATATTAGAAGTAAAATTGTCAGAGTTAAATATGTCAGAGATATTCTTACCTCTTACATTTTTACCTGTAGCAATATTAATTCTGAAATTTTTACCTCTGATATTCTTACCTCTGACATTTTTACTTCTGGTGTTTTTTTACCTGGCACAATTCAAGTACCCTGACGGTCCGCGAGATGAACAAAACGAAGAAGTATAAGTAAATTATCTCTTAAAGGTACTATGTCCCATTTGCAGGCCAAAAAATGAAAAGGTTAAATTCCAACGGCATTTGAAAGACAATACTAATTTAGAACTTCCCTAAAAAAAAGGGGGCTTGAAAATGTCTTTAAGTAGGAAAATAACGACTATTAGTTGTCGAATCGACTTAGGAGCTATAGAGCCAGTAAGTAATAGTCTGATTTTTCAGACCATTGTACCGAATGGTCGTACGTTTTATGCTGCGCAAAGATTCAATCAGTTTAATTTTGGCCATTACAAGAAGTGGGTTATTGATGTAGACAAATGCTCATGTACCCTTTACAGCTCATTTTATGTATGTTATTACCAAAGATGAAAAAGCCAGTCAGTCACTCAATAGTGTCTGACAGTGAAGTCTAGCAAGTAAACGGGTTTCCTTGCATAATTTGAATATT
Source organism: Mesocentrotus franciscanus (assembly GCA_037976565.1). Lineage (NCBI taxonomy): Eukaryota > Metazoa > Echinodermata > Echinoidea > Camarodonta > Strongylocentrotidae > Mesocentrotus > Mesocentrotus franciscanus. The sequence continues at coordinate 18,407,422 of CP137666.1, read as the reverse complement.
AGGACACTGCTAACGTTTAAATTTCACAGATAGGACATACATGACATATTCATAATTCCTGCAAAGTTCTACAGAATTTGATGTTGGCTGCAAAAGGGACATAGTATCTTTAATTAAGGTTCTCTTGAGCTGTATCCTATACATGTTCATAGAGTCAGCTACACGAAAACACACCAAAGAGATATCTGCATATTTACAAATCACGTTTTATAATCTCACACAGACACATATATTTTTAATGGTATGTTTTTATTCCTTTTCTTTACTTCGCCTAAGATTGTTGGGAACTTTTACGTGACCACCACTGGACTTCGCTACACCCCTACTCTAAACAGATCGATTGTATGGCCTGGTGGAGCTACGGCGCCACCCTTAGACAGTCCTCTCTGTGGATTCTTCAATGAAAATCCCGATTGCGAAGAGAAAGGTATACTGACAAAACAATTAATGGTGCCATTTTGTGATGATTAAAGCAGGAATGTCTCGTTGACATTACGGATATCATCGTTTGTCCATTCATTATATCTTATTCGTCTTACTAACTATCTACGTAAGATATCATGAGTTAATTTCAATTTGCTTCTTATTTATCCATTTAAAGATATTTGTTAGCTCTTTAAAAATGTCTAAAGCTGTAAAAATCAGATTTCAGTCGTTTAGTGCAAAGTATACTATAAGCCATTATTCGTTAATTACATTAAAAAAAATACTCTTATTGTAATGAAATATGATCAGAATAGAAAAATTAAATTTCTTGATAGGAAGCAATATCTGATTTTTCCAAATTTATTATATTTATTTATTTATTTTGCTGCACATGATTTTAAATATTGACTACCATACTATACAGCTTATCAAGTACAAAACAGTAACCCACATTCCTCCCCGTTAACAGATTCGACGTACATTTCACTTTAATTGAAAATCAATTTGTTGTAACGTTTTCATCATTTGATAGACAGGTAAAATGTGAAATAAAGATTGGCTAGTTGATTTCTTGTTGATTTCATAACCTTACATTCATTGCTATTATATTACAAAAATAACGTGTTTCTCGTTCGGACTTTTAAAAAAGAGGAGGAGGCAGGGCATTACTATTTACTATTTTGCAATTTTTTTGCAATTTTTTTCCAAGATGGCTGCCATGCTAATTATAGCTGGCCAAGCCTATTATTTTATTCACAGATATTGTGCTATGTGAGTATACTGATGCAATTTATGACAAAACAAATGATTTCTATTTTTTTAAATAGTAAATAGTTATAAAAAAAGGAGGCGGCGGCCAAAAATATAGGGGCGGGCGGGGACGAGAAACACTTCATTTTTGTTATTTGGCCTAATTGTAGTAGAGCTATAGATAATCATGTTTTAGATAAGAAAATATATGCTAATTATCAATATCAGTATTATAGCTGTATTATTTTGATATTCAAATCAAGAATCAGCTTTTACAAATAATATGTTTATTATTATACTCGTATAAGCCCATTGTATGTCCATAACCAATTACGTAAAATGAAATTTAGCAAAACATAAAATAAAGTGTTTGGAAGTAAATAACCTTATCTTATCGACCTTTCTGTGACAACGATCACAGTAGCGTTTTAGGTATTGTGAATAGAGCAAAATAATGCACTAGCTTCAACAATGTAGTTCCTCGCTGACTTCGAGGTTAAGTTAATAGTGCGTACTTTGCTACGCCTAATTCTTTAATTTCATTGAAAGAGCAGAAACCATTTCTTTAAAATATAAATTGAATCTGAGATGGAAAAATTAAGTCAAGATACCCGTATAGGTCGTAGTGACATTTTATGCAACCTTTTTTTCCTCCAGACAAACGAACTTTAACTTTCAGTGGTTTTCCAGAAAAGTTCGTCGTGACTGTTTACAATATCTATTTTTTCTACTGTAGGTGCTAATTGGTGATGGGCAACGAATGGACGACCTCTTTTTCCATTTCTTTTTCTCAATTAGATTTAGAGTTGCCTCATGACCGATCCCCACCCTTAATTCCCTTCTTTGAATGGCTAGAATTCAAACCATTCAGTGGTTTTGTTCAATATGACTCGTGTAAATTTGCAGTGGAAACGCTTTTCAGGCTCAGAGGTTGGCCTAATGTTCAATATAACGCCTTAGTAGCGATGGCCAGTCGGTGGGTCTCAGAAATAAAGCGGTAATAATGTGTGATACGCAGAAATGTATAGCTACGGAAGGCATGGGGCACGTGCCCCTAATCAAATGGTGGGAAAAAAGGGAGAAAGAGAGAAAAAGGAAAAAGACAGCGTTAAAGGAAGACGATATAACCCATCCCCTTGCCATCTCCCAACCAATGACTTTATTCGCTCGCACTTCATTAACCTCTTAAGACTCGTGCCCCCGCCCCCGCCCCCCCCACGAAGATGTAGACTGTGATCCCAAGATACGTCACGTGATCACAAAATAACCCATTTCTCGCAATTTCGGTGTTGTAGAAGTGTCATGTGCATTTCTGTTCCGCTACGTCCATCCACATGCAGAGCTCATAAAGACATCTTCGTTACTTCTGTGCATCCATTCTTCCAACTTCATTATTTCAACGTCTATACTAATCAAATTATACTCTGGGAATATAACTCTGGAGAATCTCTTCGTTTTCTCCTCGGTGACTCAATTATTCAAACAAATCTGTAGTAAACTGAGGGTCGTTTGGCCGGTGAAGTATGTTGCATTGTTGATTAGCCTTTTCGCCTATATCGTCCTTGACAATAACCATGAGTTTGTTGTTTAGGGATATTTTCATATTACAAATCAAAATACATTATTTAAGTTGAACACAGGTGAATAGTTTATGTTCGCATTGTCATTTTCTTCACAAATTAGGCGGACCTGAACTATTTACTGACCTCGAAATAAAGTTTGATCAATTTGATCGGGGTTAGTTCTATTCAGATAATAAAGATAACAGTATTGGTTGTAATATTATTGTTCCACTACATTCCTATATCCGCTGCATAGTACGTTATTAAAATTAATGACGGTTTCTCAACTTGATTCTTCAGATACTCAATTCAACATCATGGTCAAGGCCATTATTGAATTATAAACAATATTGGCATTACTTTCATTATTAAGCATGTTCGTGTATTGAACAAAACGATCTAACTATTTTTGTATCGCAAAGTAGTGACCTTGCATTGTTTGTTTTAGTTTTTATTATCATTTTTTTTTTAATTCAATGAAGTCAATTTAATCTAATTTTTTCGGTGATCGCATCTCGAGTAATAATGGTCATTTAAAGCATTCACTATTGTCATGCCTTTTTGAAACGTGCTTTGACGTGACTTTGCTAGTTTTGGACCGGTTATAATGTTCTTTCGGTTATCTAGATTCGACTATATTATTTCCTTACCCAAGCATAAGTTAGGAGAACACATGACTTTGGCAAAATGATCTTCGATTGTGTTTAGTTTGCATTTCCAACCAATTAGTCACGAACATTTCATTTGTGCTCAATTTCAAGCCAGATAAGTCAACTTTCTAATACGAATTGTAAAGTTTTATAAGAAAAATTGGTTAAATAGGTAATTGCCCTTACCCCCAGTATAATGACCTTGAACGTATAATGGTCAACAAAAGCTTGAAATTCTGTTTTATGCAAAGAAATTACACTAAGTCTACTTTTGAAAATTAATTGCTCATGCAGAAGTACCTCAAATTCAATGCACTTGTTTCATATCAAGGACAGATATCAAATTATTAAATAGTAAAGTAAAATGGTACACTTAATAAGCAAATTACTGATCCAACTTTTTTGCTATGAAGATCAATAATTTGGATATCGTCTGTTGAGTGTCATAAGGACGTTAAAGGATCCCTATTACGAAATTACATGTACACTTGTACAGTGTACTATAGGACTTTTCTACCGTGAATCCACTGGTAGAAGAGCTCAGTTTATGCCTTTTTGGCTCTCCACAGAGGATCTCTCTCTCTCTCTCTCTCTCTGAATAATTTTGTTTTCATTATCCATTTCAACAGGTATCTCATCATTAGTGATAGCTGGAATGACAGGTCTGTCCATTGTTCTAGTCGGGACTCTTATAATCTTCCTCGTGTACAGGTGAGTAGCAAGTCATTTTCGTTTATGGTTTAGGCTGTCATGTTTGCGCCAAATCTTGATGACGTTTTATTATTTTAAATTAATACTATTTAATGTTCATATAGCGGTACGGATCAAATATAGTCGGAGGGCTGTCGTGTCTTTCCTCGAATGTCTGCGTTCTTTTTTCTTAATTTTGCGAGAAAGCTAATCATTATGAGCAATTTTGACATGTTATTGCAATGATAATAATAAATCTTTTCATCAGAATCATGATAAATAGTAAGATATCAAAAATACAAATAGACTGGATGTGAGAGTACTAATCATATTCGAGGAGATATATTATAATAAAGGCCTGGGAATATATACCATATCCGGATACCTACCCCCTGGACATCCACCCCCGGATAACCTCCCCTATGATAACCATCCTCTAGGACAACCACCCCCTAGGACAACTACTCCCTAGGGCAACCATCCTCTAGGACGACTACCCCCTAGGACAACTACCCTCTAGGATATTTGTCCGGGGTTATTGTCCTAGAGGATGGTTGTCGTAGGGGGTAGTTTCTGGGGGGTAGTTGTTCGGGAGTAGTTGTCTGGGGGGTAGTTGTTCGGGGGTAGTTGTCCGGGGGTAGCTGTCCTAGGGGGTAGTTGTCTGTGAGTAGTTGTCCGGGGGTAGTTGTCCTAGGGTTAGTTGTCCTAGGGGGTAGTTGTCTGGTGGTAATTGTCCGGGGGTAGTTGTCCTTGGGGGTAGTCGTCCTAGAGGGTGGTTGTCCTAGGGGGTAGTTGTCCTAGGGGGTAGTTGTCCTAGAGGGTAGTTACCCTAGGGGTGGTTATCCGAGGGTGGTTGTCCAGGGGGTAGGCGTCCTAGAAACAATTTAAACAAATTAAGGAGGGGTGGGGTAGGCTGCAGCAGCCTCCTCATCCTTGTACCCTTGTGCTTTTTATATCATTATCCATCATAAATATATATCACGAAGAGTAAGCTCTCATTCACATGTTGCATTCCTCTTGAAAATAAACCTCACGATATGAAATTTTTAGGAAGGCTTTCCACTCAATATTTTCCTGACCGAGCTTACTTTTATTTATGAATGTATTACAATTCGATGCATCATTTCATCAGTAATCGCTTATTCATTGAACCGTGCCTGTTTATCAAAATGAGAATCATGAATTTTTAATGCGTTTAATCACTAATCACTAGCTGACTATTATGCTAATGACTAAAATGTTTGACCTAAATGTAGACTTCATGCATATAATTATGCCAACCACTGCCAACTGCTTTTTTACCGCTTTACACACAGTCATAATCCATATTATAATTCATTTGGAAAAAAGGGGAACAAGATTAATGAAAGCTGTAGAATCTCTCGATCTTCGTTCGATCTTCACATGGCTTTCATTTGAATCAGCCACTGACTAATGTAAGCTCCCTGAATAAATAAAATGACTTGAATTGAATTGAAATTCTTTATTTTTCAACTAGGTTTCTAGAATGAGAAATTAATGATGTGATAATGTAAACTGCAGTATTTATCGGAATTATTTCCTATTTTCTTTTAACAGGAAGATAAAGTTGGACACTGAAATTCTTCGTATGTCGTGGAAGATCTCTTGGCTTGATCTAATCTTTCCAGAACAAACCAAGTCGGGAAATTCACGATTTTCAGGCTCATTTGTAAGAGTATTCTTCATTATCTTACCCTTTTTCTTCAATTGTTTACTCGTGTTTGTTTTACTCGTTCAGTTAACGATTTTAATACACATCTATAAACACGTATATAAGGATCGTAATTTTATAGGACGGTAAACTTCGATAACTGATTGTGGATCACAAGGTACGGAGTTCAATTTTTTCGCCACAGCACTAACATGGCTAACGTCCTTTTGGCAAGACATTAATCAACATTTGCCACTCTCCACCCAGGTGAGGTAAATGGGAACTCTGTGGGAAGTAATAAATATTCCTTGAACGCTTTAGCGCCTTTTCATGGCGGCTTAGCTACAAGCGTGGTAATAACATGTTACCTTGTATTAAAGGCATCGTTTAACAATGTTAAATCTGAGATGCATGGCCCTACGTGTTATCAGTGTCTGTGATATGGTGTAATATTTAAGTCCTAAAAAATTGCGCTTCAAAATGATCATGAAGTGCCTCAAAAAGGGAAAAATCTTTGAGTGACCAGTTTTATCATACTCATTTTCTCCAATAGACTGTAGTATTATCAAAACCGTTAGGAAAACGAATTTTTAAATTTCGATTTCCAATCATAAATATCTTGATAATCAGACAGGCGATCGGCTTGTAAAAGTCATGGGGTTCATGACTGACCTAAATGTGTATAATTATCATTGCAGCATGAGCTAAGTCCAGGATTTTGTTTCAGAATCTGAGACAAAGTTACCCAATCCCTTTAAGCGTCGTAGAGTATAATTGTTTTGTGCATGCGTTTTACAAAATTGCACCAATTGTTATTAATTTCATAAAAAGTGGTTATGCGTATGTAATATGTGCCACGTAAAGCGGAGAAACTTAAATATATCCGTGAAATGATCCTACGTGATGTGATGTGAATATTTCTGTGATCGTATCTGCTCTACAAAGGGGATTACATACAATATCATGAATAAATTACATTTCAGCGATGCCAAATTTAATCAAATCTACATTCATTTACGAGCTCATACCATTTTAAATTTATAAATCCGAACTAGAGTGTAACTTAATCGCATTTCACACAAATTGACATTATATCAAATTATAAATTCTGCATTTTCCCTAAATTGAGAGAAATGTAAAATGAAAACACAAGATAGGAGTTTGGTTGCTCATTTTATGCCCAATTTTTATGATCATGAATTTTCAAAATGAATGCTTTCACCCCAAAGTTTATTGTCTATCTTTATTAAAGTAATGTAGGATTATGGTATTGGCAGAGCTTTTCTCTTACTTCTTAATGATATTGCAATGTAGCAATGCTTGATTATTTCTAACTACTTGTTTAAAGCAGTAATCTTTCAGAAAAAATTCCCATGTGTACCTTTCAATAGGCATCATTATGCTTGAGTAATAAATCACCAGTAATCAGCGTCAATTACGCCACCTCGCTTTAGCCGTCATTAGGAGAGTGCCTATGTACTTAATTGACGCCGATATTTGAAGAGTTTCGATTGTTACAATATGCGGCTCTTTTAATCGGAAACTCTGCGCGGCTTTCTCCGTCTCTCACCATCACTCAATACCAATGGCGGCACCAGAATATTTTATAATAATGGGGGGTGCTCAGTTCTCAAATTAAAATAAGGCGAATTGATGATCGGTCTCGAATTTAGCGGTGGCTATTATTTACAATTTGGAGATTTTCATTTAAAAATGCTATCTAACTAGGAATACCAGGTTGATTGTGCAGGCTGACATGTTTGAGCGTATAACATGGGACACCCCTAACACATACGCACACACACCTTTTTGTTTATTTTTCGTACTTTTTATTTTTATTTCATTCAATATTTTATCAAAACAATACAAATAATTATTTTCCATCATAAAAATATAAATAAATTAGCTTGATATATACATGTACGGTTCATAATTTACGATCGAAAAAAAAAAAGGAATGAAAAAAAAAATGAACCTGAATTTTTTATTTACGTATTGCACTTTTCTTTGACCTCGTGTAGCTTGAAATAATATTTTGTTAGTTCACGCTTATAAAATTATCAACGATAGAAAATAGGAATTGCATACAATGTCAAGGGTAAGATATATATATATATATATATAAAGAGGTTTTTTATTATCAGTTTACGAATTGCCTCAAATTGAGAGAAGGGCTAAAAAATTACCAAGCGGAACAATAGTTTGAATCTATTTTAATCCGAATTGTGTTCACTGGATAATTATGAAATGGTATTGGTGTAAGTGTTTTAATTCGGTATCTCTTCCTTTTACACATCAGCTTTAGATGCTAACCAATTTTATTTTCAATGATTAAGATAATCTTGTTTTGTCTCTCTGGTAATGCTTTTTCTACTATATTTTGTCGATATTTTAGGTAAGCTCTCTTAGCGAGAGAGGTGGCGTTGTGAATATCCCCAAGCAGGTCTTTGCAACCATTGCCCATTACAAGGTAATTATGTATCACACTATCATTTCATTTTCATGAAAAAACACTCAATATCCTCCATAATCTACCCGCTCTGCAAGAATATTATATGAACTATTGCAATGGGTTGGTCAAACCTGACCAATTATATCAATAACGTTAAATCCAACCAAAATGATGGTCATAAGTACCAATTTGATTCGATAGATTACAAGAACAAACAGAAATATTTAGGTCGATAGATCATGATCATCTAAAACAATGGTCAAATAACAGCATGACTTTCATTGTTTGTTCTTAATTCATATCCTCGTCGGGCACATGTCTGTACCAAATAAATTAGTTGGAATTGATCTAAATAGTGTAAGCTTTTAGTGTGTCAATAAGTTTGTGCACAAGCGGTCCTTGGAGGGGAAAGGGGTGCAAGCGGCCGCTGCCTCCTATTGAGAACAAAGTATTACGGAACGTATATGAATAAAATAATAATAAAATAATAACAATTCTTTTCCCCCTCAAAATCCGACCTCCTTTTCGGGATAATAAAGGGAGGAGGCGGTTGGATGCACCCATTCATGTTTCTGGGAACAGTCAATGTCTGGATGGGGGGATCGGTCTCTTCTTTCTGACCAACCCACATCCAGCCCGGCAGTATGCTCAATATTTATTATTCAAAGCATGTTCACTTCTAATTTCAACCCAATTTGCAAACGCATTCTTGCCTTTGCCTTTCTGCGCTTTCTAAGTCATGGTTGCATGCCTTAGTTGCATAAATGACCTATGAACGTTCCATGAAAATTGTATTATATATAGACAATGTGAAGCAAAGGAAACGTACAAGTTTATTCAAATCATGGAGTACGTCATGACCAAAAAGCTGCTTTGGAAAATTCAACATGGTTTGGACTGTTTGAATGTAATCATAGTAATTGTCTAGGATCTTCAACAGAATATACTCATTTCACGGACTGACGTATGATGTGAAGTGGAAAAGGGTCTCCGCTTATATACATGTACATGTACTTCAATATCTAATTTCAGCGCCTATACAATAAATGATACGATATTGTGATGTATTGTAAAGGATTCAAACGGGTTAATCTCAAAACGGTGCTTCTAATTAAATATGGCGTCTTACCGGACTAAATTAAAGTCGTAAATTGTAACGAAATTAAAATAGGTTAATTTCATAACGGGCTTCCACAGTCTTTTAGATTTGATTCGATTGCCAATTACGAGTTGCTCTCGTTTCCTAAAATGAATTAAGGAATACCTGGAATTAAATTGTGATCAAAACTTGTTGAAAAGTTTTTAATTGAAAGCTCTACACCATTTCTACCAAGCATGAAAATTCAAAGAAATTATATGTTATGAGGTTGAATTAGTCATACGAATAAGTTGAACATATGTAACTTTCATTCCATAAAAAGAAATGACATAATAAGCCATTTTCAAAATGTGTTCAAAATTGTACAAGTTTACTTGTACAAATCATGGCCCATGCTTATACAAAGGAGCTGTTACATTCACCTCGTATTGTTCACTTGTTATTGTACTTCAATAGTCAGAATCCAAATTGCATTCATTAATTGTCGCTAGGTACATGAGGTAGGATAAACATTATTATGGCTTCTGACGATTGAAATACAATTATTCTTAACAGGTACATGAAATAATACGTAACTAGGCACTTAACAAATACGCATGCAATCAATTTGATTGCATTACGATAATGGTCTATTATGCACAACTAAAAGTCGGGAAAATTGCTTAATGGTGTTCTGTTGTTGTTTTTCAGGGTCGATTAGTGATGGTTAAACGAATAGAAAAGTCGAAGGTTGATCTATCACGTGCGGAATTGAAGGACTTCAATAACGTGAGTTTGGAGAATACAGGCGGGTTATTTGTGTGAAAGAACCACTTGAAACTTGTACCCCAGCCACACTAAAGAGATCGACACCAGACCGTCCACAGACAGAACGAAACATTACAATACACTCAATGTCTCAACATTTGGTCGGTTTGGAGTCGGTTTGGTAAAGGTTTGGGTGTGACTGAGGTATAATGGTTACAGAAGTGTCTCGCTCCAGTGCTGATGATATATGTTGTACATAAAATGTCGATGATACTTGGTTCTAACACTGCCTGGTCGTCGATTGCTGCAGTGGCATCTGACTTTGAACCCATAGCGTCCTTGCCCTCGGCCTTTGTATCAAGTCACGTGTACGAAACCTATATGGAAGATTTTCAACAGTCACGTGCCATGGAAATCCTACCTACAGAATGTATCACTGGCATAACTGGTGTCTTTCTCTCTCTCTCTATATATATATATATATATATATATACATGTATACTATTGTATTGATTTAAACTACGCAACCATTATTCTCTCATTCCCTTTCGCGCTGTATTTATTTTCAAGAGAGTTGCCAAATCTGTTGTATTTCCTTGTAAGCTATTTCCTTACATTTATATAGGTGAGCACACCAGATCAGTCTCAGAGTAAAATCGGAATCGAATTGCTTTGTTTCTTTCCAATTCTTGACATTTGGGAACGTTATGAAGACATATGACGAACACGATAGCAACACTTTCCAAAAATCAACCTACGGTAATTTTAGTAACTTAGTGCCTCACCTATTGACGTCAGCAAACATTGCAAAGACGTATTACGTAATCCGAACATGATTTCTATGGAGCATACAATAGGTTGTTGAAATTGCCCTTGAGTTGATTTTTCTCGAAAGTCTTTGCGATCGTGGTACACTAACCTGGTGACGTCATAGAGATATGAAGACGGCGTTGATTCAACGGCTTTATTTTGCAGTGTTTGCCGTTGTTTTCTGAGATAATACTCTTCATTGTGTTATTTTTTGGTCTCTGACAAACAAATAAACTAAGATTTATATATTTCATTTCTTTTTAATCTTTTTTTTCTTCTCATTACAAACAAAACAGTTGCCCATTCGCTCTAGTCGTTTCTAACAGATCAACTTAACAAGTATTTTATATGTAATATGAGAACGGAGAAGATGGATTTTCACATTACTTTAACACCTGACATTTATGATATTTATCTCCCAACATTTCAATCTAACTCAATATCTCATGAGCTTATGTGAAGTCTATTTTTGCCAGAGATAGCTGTATATCTCGCTTTGTATGGAAACTCTTTAATAATTCAAAACGCGTCTATCTGCAGATGCGGCAGGTCGAACACAACAATCTAGCCCGATTTGTGGGAGCCTGCTTGGATATCCCCAACGTTTGTGTCGTCATAGAGTACTGCCCTAAGGGAAGCTTGCAGGTAATCCATAAGAAATAAGTATACAGTGGCGTAGTTACAGGGGGCATGGAAGGGACACGTGCACCCCTCCCTTATCGAGTGGTTGAATGTAGAAATAAAGAAAGAGCGAGAAAAGAGAGAGAGGGTGAAAAGGAAGACAACTGGACCACCTCCCACACCTCCTCATCGGTAGCCCTGTAAATTCTCATTTTATTAATAAGATCGGTGCCCCCCCCCCTCCCCCATCGTTCCAGTGCCCCTCAATGGGTGGAATAACGCTACGCCGTTGTAAATATAGAACATATCAAAAGAACGTGGCGGATTTTGACCTAGCCGATAGGAATAATTTTCGAATTAAAGTTCAGATGAAATCTCCCAAGGTGGAAAAACGAAACCCCGCAATGTTACTGACCTTTTAGGGTGGCCATTTGTAGTTTCTTATTATCATTTTTTTTTGCAACGATATGTCCTCAACAGTACCAATTTTTAAATAATTGTCAGAATGAGACAAGGCCTACTGTTTGTCTTTTTAGCATGAGAGAAGATATTCACTCTCTTTCACTAATTTCTTTCAGTTTTTTTCATTATAACTAATAAGCTAAGTAGTAAAAGTAAAAATAAAAGTAATATTTATGATCATATGCAAATAATCTTCAGGCATGTTCTTTTCACCATTTGTCCTCAATTCAGGCGATATGGTTTTCAGGTTTTGTGTTAGTACTCTTAATATTTTAAAGACTTTCTTTACTTTCAAACTGCGGTTCTAAAGGACATTTTGGGAAACGACAGTTTGAAGTTGGATGCCATGTTCAAGGACTCGCTCATAATAGATATCATTCGGGTAAGTGAATATAACATTTTGCGTCTTTGTACTTAATATGATATTGCAAATTTAGCTATGTTTATATACAACAAGAAATAAGTATTTCCATTGTGAACAGATTATGCAATGATAAACAAACCAACACGTCAGTCATGCTGTATGTTTAATCCCGAGTTTTTAATCACCTAACATATGATTTAGCTGTACAGCTAAATCTACCAACTTAGCATACTTTCATTTTGTGTGTGGATGCATTAACATCTTCAAATCAGGTCGGATTAACAGTAACTATCTTAATGTCAAAGCTTTCCGTGCACAAAAATGTGTGGATGTATCGTGGTATGGTGCTTCATTCGCTTGGCTCTCAATTCAAGGGTTGAGGGTTTAAATCCTAGCGCTGCAATAATGTCCTTTGGCAAGACACTCATCCACATCTACCCCCTCCAATCAGGTGTAAATGGATACCATCAGTATTTATACTGATGTGGTTACCGTGGATAAATAAGACCTAATTAGCATTATCATTATTATTATTAATATTACAGTCAAACCTGCTTTAGTGACCACCTGTACAGAAAGACCACCTCTACAGAGACCACATTTTTTTTCCCTTGAAAATGGTTTCTCATTGAAACATGATTGTACTAAAGGAATCTGTACATAATGACCACCTGCCTATAAAGAACACTTGTATTGTCTCCCTTGGGTGGTCTTAATAGACAGGTTTCACTGTATTATCATTTTTATTATTATTATTAATATCATTATTATTATTATTATTATCATTATTGAAAGCTATGACATGTTATTTATTCATCGACCAATATGTTTCCACAGGGTCTTCATTACCTACACAACAGTGTGATAGGAGTCCACGGACGGCTTACATCATCCAACTGCGTGGTGGACAGTCGTTTTGTTCTCAAGCTGACAGACTTCGGGCTTCCAAGATTTCGAAAATCGGATTGCATTACGCATGATGATGATGCAATGATAGAGAGGCAAAGTGAGTGAATATCCCATTCTTCAATTCTCTGGGTACTTGTTTGAGTTTTCTCATCATATTCCCCAGTCACATTCAGAGGCAGCGCTGCAGGGATGCACAGTGCCTCCACTTTATCAATAACCTGAAAAATTCTCCTTTTTTCTTTGAAGAAGTGCCCCTTTTCAGATCTGATTAGTGCCCCATTGTACTTCTAATGTGCCCCTTTTTCCTCTCTAAGAGGTGCTCTTCCCCTTCTAATAAGTGCCCTTCTTGCTTCTCTCGCTCCAAAACGAATCATCTGCACATTAAACATATTATGGTATGGTCATAGTATGGTCACACCAACGAGATCGATAATTGACTGAATTGCCAATATTTTAACGATTACCGGTTAGTTTAGTGGTGTGACTCGAGTATTTCATGAAAATATTGACATCTCTTCCTTAGGCTGAGTAGACCTTTACTAAATTGGCAGTTCCTGTTGTCTATTGCAGAACTGTTATGGAAAACACCAGAGGGGCTAAATGATCCTTCTGCTGAACCAACGCCAGAGGGCGATATCTACAGCGTTGGCATCATTTTGCAAGAGATAGTGACACGGAACCCGCCGTACGAAGAAGTTCGGCAGATTATGGACATCGAAGGTAAGTGCCGTGGATGCGATTCGAACCGAACGGTAGGGAGACACCCCAGTAGACCGACAGCCCATGAGACCGACAAAACAAAGAAGTATATATGAAAATAAAAGAAGAAGTTGCAATAGGTCTACGAGACCGACGGCCCACAGGACCGAAAGCTTACAGACAGACAAAAAAAAATGAGGACTGTCTTGTGAACAATCATAAAAAGTTGTCTGAAGACCACGAGACCGACGCTTTCGGTCTCGTCGGCTTCGTGGGTCGTCGGTCTCAGAGGCTGTAGGCGAATGGTAGCTTTCTCGCGGGAAATTTCAATAAGGAGATTAACTTGTACACTTAGAGGCTTGACCGAATCTTCTATTACTCCCAAATCAGCATATTTTTCAGTTTTCCCATTAGGAAGCAGAATTTCCTTCTATATTTTCATACCTGCAGATAAGTCTATAATTATCTTGAGGTATTCTTCTAACTGAAATTGTAACACCATGAACATATCATTTCTTGATACAAGCCCTTTGTGTTAAAATAGATATGGTGATATATTTTTTTCAATTTAAAAAGATTGATAACACCAAATGTGGAGGGGGCTGAAGCTCTAACTATGATTTTGAAAGAAAAACAAACATAATTCCGGCAACGGTCATCTCATATCCGAACAGCGAGGTAGTCTGTCTTTAGTCTTTGATTATTATAAAGTATAATTGTCACTAAAATACAGTTCATATATTTTGCTCACACGCAACATTGGTATTCAGGGAAAGATCAGCCCCTCTCCTAAGTCGAATTTGAAATATAAATTAAATGATTCTGTAATCAATAATCGCATTTGGTCTCTATATTTTGTATTTTTTAAATATTTACTAAATAACGGATGTATATTCATTGGCAGACATCCTGATGAAGATCAAGGAGAAAAGCGATCCTCCTTTCAGACCCAAGGTGGCGCCAAACTCATGTCGTCCAGAGATTCATGCCGTGATGACGTCATGCTGGGAGCAGCAACCAGAGCTGAGGCCATCTACCGCTTCGCTTTTATCAAGCATGAAGAAACTGAACAAGTAAATGATTCATTAAGTGGGCGAATCCGAGCTAGTTTGTCTCATGTATTACCTATACCATATCTTAGATTTCAGTATATCTGAGCAGGGTCGTATACAGGATTTTGTAAAAGAGGGGCACAAATTAAATTTCTGACACTTCTGACAAGAAAAAAAAAGGTCATCACCTCAAAATTGTGGGGGGGGGGGCACAATCTTTTAGTTTTGTACTTAAGGTATGTCACCTGGATTTTAAAAGGGGGCACATGCCGGATACCCCCCCCCCATCCACCAATAAACTCACTTGTAACTCACTTGATTAAGTTAATAACACTTCTAAGCCTTAGATAATACCAAATATGTTGTGGCATGACGTATTTGATGTCAATAATTCAAATGAGCAAAATTACACAATTTTTGGCATCATATGGGATATCAAACGACCAAATACCGTGGTCATTCCAGAGTGCGCTGATGAACATTGTTTTGGACGTTTATCAGGGGTCCGTCAGATGTGGGGTGCCGGGCCTACTTTCCCGACACCTTGACCGAAAATTCATGAAGTTAAAGTTAATATGTCTTATGAAATATTATACATACATGTCCATTCCTTTATAGTTTGACGTGTGAAAAGAAAATGAATTACAGATGAAGAAGATAGTACATGTACATGGTATCCTGTAATGAAGGGTACCTTAAATGACCAAGGCGATCTTGTGAAGATAGTCCCCTTTGGTAAAGAAAATAAAGTGCCGGAATGAGAGAGGAAAAATAGATTAATATTTCATATTGTTGAAAATTACGCAGCGACATTGTCATATTTTTAACTTTGATACCAACTGTTACAGATTTACTGATTTTTTTTTTGAAGGGGTGTTACAATATCTTCACACGCCATTCTAGCGACTGAGATTAACGAGAATACAATTAGGACCATAACTGGCTTATTATGGGTAGGAAGAGATTTACTTTGCATTTGATAAAAGGGAATATTGGTTTTAGAAGTCATTCATGAATTCATTCCAAATTTCGATTTTCTTTCGCTGTTGTCACATTACTAGTAGCTACTGACATGACTGGCAAGACACGTGCCAGCAGTAAATAGGATGATTATAAATAGGTTGTGCGACACATTATCCGGCTACAATAAATCTCCGCGTCAATTTGACTGACCGAATTCTTAACTTCAATGCTTGATTAAACCCTAAACCTAACCCTAACCAATAAGCCTACCCTAAAACCCCGTTACAACCCTCACACCAACCCTATACCTTCAACGAAATAAACCCAGAACAATAGTCCTAGAAGATAATGTCGGAACACCTCTTAACTCTATCAGACTACAACGACTTACTTTATTTATATCGTTCTCTCTTGCTCAGGAACGTCTCAGGAGGCAGCATCTTGGACAACCTCTTGAATCGTATGGAGCAGTATGCGACCAACCTTGAGGCTTTGGTGGAGGAAAGGACAGCGGCATTTCTGGAAGAAAAGAAGAGATCTGAAACACTGCTCTATGAGGTTCTGCCTAGGTAATGTTCTAGGCATTCCTGTCGTAAAGCCTCGTTTAGATATGACGCGGCAAACCGAGGCAGTTTTATGACTAAAGTGTAATATGCTTTACTTTTCTGTATGCATCTGAGAACACAGTGCTCAGTGATACACGTAGGCCTTTTGTTTCGCCAATTGCCATTCATTAACGTTGTAAAATAAAAACACCGCGGACATTTATACATGTATTTTTAATGGCGATGTACACATTGCCAGTATATCTCTAGGAAAAGGTATTCCCAAAACGTCTATTTTTCTGATTATAATCAAGACAATGGCGTAGTTACAGGGACATGCCCATCAAATGGCCAAAAAGAAAAGATAGAAAAAAAGGGAAAGTGAAACGTGAAAAGAAGACATTAGTACATGTTCGCTCAGCCTCCCACTATTGCATTGTTAATTCTCATTTCATCAATTCATCCATTAATGATGCTAATATACATGATACTAAAATAATCCCCCGAGCCTTGACCCGTGCTACGCCACTCTTTCCTTATATCAAAATCGTTCATTGCGAATGGAAAAAAAACATATTCTATTGATATTTTAACCATGTTGGCTTGTTTTTGTCTATTTCAATAATGACTGATGATGACTATCATTCACAGACATTATTGATACCTGAATACAACTGAATCATGTACATAATGAATTAAACGTTATCGGATCAAAGTAAGAAATTTTGTGATGGTTAAAGGAAGTGGTCATATGATACAAAATAATGTACTTTAATTTACTGACGAAAATATTAAAAAAACGAACAAAAAAAAAACAAATGGTGATTGAGATAGCATAGTAGTAGCAATGGCAGTTTAAGGGTTTATCCATTGACTATATAGTGATAATGGAGGATAGGATATGATATGGTGATAATCAATCATCATTATCTATTAACTATTATCTGCGAATTAGATCTGTAGCAGAACAGCTGAAACGAGGAGAAGCAGTAAACCCAACATCTTATGACAGTACGACTATCTACTTCAGTGATATAGTAGGTTTTACTACACTCTCAGCAGATAGCACGCCCATGCAGGTATGATCATCGAAATATTTTACCTTCCCGACAGGTGAATCACAGAGGGGGAAAGAGGGGTGGGGGGCTGGAGAGAGAGAGAGAGAGAGAGAGGAAGAGAGAAGGGGGAGAGAGGGAGAGAAAATGAACGGAAAATTCGAGACAAGTGGCGTATCCACAGTAGGGGCGTAATCACTCTCCAGACGAGTATGAGGGCGTCACGTTTTGGCTAGTTATCCTGTCTGCGATAGACCCTGCAGTATGTACTTTAAATTAGTCTTCAAACGGGATGGGGTGTATGGCAGCTTGCACCAATTCGGATACACCACTTGTATAGCAGAGTTCAATTAGATTCAAAATGTCAGTTGAGTTACTTGTTAATATGTATTTGTCATTTGGTGACACCACACATTTTTCCTAAAGCCTGTCGATCGCCTTTAAGCGCAGAGGACTAGCACCCGGTGTGCAACAGGTTTATACCAACTGACGCTTCTGAGAATGTTTCTTGGCACGAAAGGACGCTATTGACAACCTCACAAAAAACAACTACAAAATAGCTAGCACAGGACCTTTACAAAAGTAGTCATCATAATTTTAGGCTTGAGGGGGAAAATTGTATTGATCATATTTGTTTTTATTGCTCGATTTTCTATTGGGGTTTATAGCTAGCAATATGATATGTAGCTGCTTTGTAATCTACACGTTAAAACTGCATAGGGATCACTAATTATCATTCTATTTACATTCAGACTATCATAAAGTCATCCATAGTTTGATTTCAAGGTTCGAGTAGAAAAATTGTGTTAACACCTATTGCGCTTACTGTTGAAAGCTTTTTTTTTGTAATGTCAAGCAGATTGTAGGAACTTCGAGAAATCAACTTAAGGGTACTTTCAATATTGAATCTGTTGTATTTCCTAAAGAAATCACGCTCGGATTATGTCACTGTAAGGTTCGCACATTTCAGGGAGGTGAGATAGTCTTACCTCCGTGCACATTTCAAAGGATGACGCACACACACGGCTGTTGTATTACCTATAGAAATTTTTCGTTTTACTGCTTCCATTATTTTGACTAGTACTGTTTTAGGCCCTCCTCAAAAAATCTTCTTTTTGTTGCTTCATTCAAAGGTGGTAACCCTCCTCAACGATTTGTATACATGCTTTGATGAGATCATTGGCAATTATGATGTTTATAAGGTAAGAAAAACTAAATAATAATAAAAAATGCATTATCAAAGAGAGCCTCTATAATTATGTTTTTATCTTCTTTTTATCATTAATATAATTATTAGTATCATTATTATTATCAATATTGTTATTATCATCATTATCATCGTCGACTTCATCATCATTAATATCTACTTCTACTTTCCACATTTCAAAGGATGACGCACACACACGCACTAATCACTACTACTACTACTACTACTACTACTACTACTACTACTACTATTACTACTACATAACTAGTAGTAGTTATGTAGTAGTAGTAGTAAAAGTAGTAGTAGTAGTAGTAGTAGTAGTAGTAGTAGTAGTAGTAGTAGTAGTTGTAGTGGTGGTAGTAGAAGAAGTAGTATATAGTAGTAGTAGAATTAGTATTATAGTAGTAGTAGAAGTAGTATATAGTAGTAGTAGAAGTAGTATATAGTAGTAGTAGTAGTAGTAGTAGTAGTGGTAGTAGTAGTATCATTCTATTTGGCAGGGAAGAACATTACAGATTGACGTAAACAGTCGTATATATCAGATATTATGAACATTGGAAAGCCAAAGGAACATAGGGGCCAAAGGGGCACGTTGTAGCGCCAAAGAGGCATTTTTAGTGCTGAATAGATGCAGGGCACGATGCTCCTCTCCCACGAGTAGAACTGCCAATGGTAATGAATATGAGCTTTTTCAATTCTAACAGACCGTTGACCAAAATATGAATAATAACGATTGTTCATAATTGTTAATAGATTTGTAGTTTTTAGTCAGTGAAGGAGCCTGGCCAGCCCTGTACCATGATGACTTCAAAATTAAAGGTACATCCTAAAGTCGGATCCTATCAATGGAGATACTAACACGCACGACCTTTACACACACACCTCACACAAAATAGTATGATCATGATGTACATTTAATAATTGAAACTCTCGCTATCGCTGTCATTATTATTCACGCATTATCAACTCTTAAGTGAATCGTTTAGACCGCTCCAGAGGAACGGGTCTTAAAGAACGGTTTGCGAGCGTTCACACTCCGAGCAGTTTTTTATGGCTCAAACCGCTCCACGAGTCAAAGTGGTCTTGTTGCTATGGCAGCTCAGGTCAGCGGGTAAATTTTTCGCGCGCGGAATACTAAGCGTATGTACCGTACTACATGTTTCGCGCGGAACGTCACTAGCTCACTTCCGTTCAAAGTACGCTTCCGTTCACACTCGCACGTTAGAGCGCTCCAAACTGCTCTTAATAAGACCCGTTCCTCAAGACCACCTCCCGAGGTGGTCTTCTGGAGACGGTCCAGAAGTCCACTTCCTGGACCACTTTGACCGTTCTCACTCACCTAAGAACCGCTCTTAGGAACGGGTCTTAGTTAGACCGCTCCAACGAAGTGAATGAGAACGGGGTCTTAGTATAATGTTTCTTCTTTCTCTTTTTAATTGTAGGTAGAGACTATAGGTGATGCATACATGGTGGTCTCGGGTCTACCTATTAGTAACGGTAACCTACATGCCAGAGAGATTGCAGCCATGTCCTTAGCTCTCATAAAAGAAGTTTCCACCTTCAGGATCAGTCATAGACCAGAAGAAAAACTCAAGCTTAGAGTAGGCATTCACTCAGGTACGTATATATAATTATATTTGTTAGCCAATTTTTGTTTTGGTTCTACATAGAGGGATGGCCCAGGGTTTTGTAAAAAGGGGTTCCATCCGCCCCCTTCCCAACAAAAACTCTGTGAAAAGTATTTGAGCGGGGTCCAGATCCCCGTGACACCCCTCCCCATCCATCCCTGACACAAAATCAGGCTTACGGCATCTAATATTGCAGATCATATAGTTTGTACTGTTTTTGTTCAGGTTTTATAACATAGGTTTGCGCATAAATAGATCATACGAACAAATTTATGTTAAAGCTGTAAGACTTGAAATGTTCTTTAAGATTTATTTAAATTAAAGACCTTCTAATTTATTAATGTTTAATTATTCTATTAGACTATTGTTTGAATTATTAAATTCTTATTTTGAAAAATGTGCAGGGCCTTGCGTTGCTGGTGTTGTTGGATTAAAGATGCCTCGCTACTGTCTGTTCGGAGACACCGTCAACACCGCCTCGCGAATGGAATCTACCGGTGAACGTAAGTGTGACAATAAAACAACCGGTAACTAATTAATCTATACTAATGATATACATATAAAAAGGAGACTGCTTTGTTAGTCTGGAGTGTAAAAAGACAGATTTGCTCTTTTAATTCGTACTCGAGATACAATAAATTTTGAATGAATGTACTTTCTTATAGGTGTCGTGGTATACTGGTTCATTCGCTTCACTCATGATCCAAGGGTTGAGGGTTCGAATCCCAGCCTGGCACTATAGCGTCCTTTGGCAAGATATTAATTCACATACATGTTGTATGCCACTATCCACCCAGGTGTAAATGGGTATCTGGCAATGCTAGGGTAATATTAATGGCAGGTCCCACAGGAAGTGCAGTATTACTAATGTGCTACCCTGGGTAAATAAGACCCAATTGTTATTTATCCTTTTTTTTCTTCACTAACCATGCTAAAAGTAAATATTTCACGTTCACACAATTTTGATTCATTTTCGTTACTGTTTTTTTTTTTGGGGAGGGGGCGCACATTTTGCTCCTTCCTTGTCAAATCATACATCCCTACGCCAATGACCTTCACCGGACACGATGTTTCAAATTATACATTTCGTCCATGTGTTTCGTTAAGATGAAAAAACCTAATCAGCCAATGTCTTTTCTTAAGTTTTCATGTAGGAATAATGCAAAACGATTGGTTGAATAGTACAAGTTATACATAACATTTTTAAAGAAACTTTCTGCATACAAATTCCGATACTTCAAGCGCACTACTGATATAAAGCAAGTGAAACCATTAGATTGAATTAAACTCTTTATCTCAATATAGTCCGATTTTTAATAACTTTCCCTCCCATTCCACCAAAATTTTTGCTTTGTTTTTTCTACTTCATTTGTTTAACGACTTGTTTGTTTGTTTATCTTAATTGGTACAGCAATGAAGATTCACCTAAGCGAAAAAACCAAACATATCCTAGAAGAGTTCCAGTGTTTTCAGACTATGCTCAGGGGCAGAGTAGAACTCAAGGTAAATCTCATCTATACTTCTTTTCATTTTCTTTATCGCGCATGATACCCCGACATACCGACGACACCGACATAAGACCGACAACAGAATAATCAAACAATTTACCGTAATGGCCAAGTTATCGGTCGGGTTGGAGTCGGTTTCATTTAGCGGTGCGACTGATACCCCAGTCACACCAACGAGACCGACGCAAGACCGACAACAGAATAATCAAACAATTACCCCTAATGGCCAAGTTATCGGTCGGGTTAGAGTCGGTTTCATTTAGCGGTGCGACTGATACCCTGGTCACACCAACCAGACCGACACCAGACCGAAACAAAGGTTACATAACCACGAATGACCAAGGGTCGGTTGATTTGGATCGGTATGGAGACGGTTTGTTATTAATGTTTATTGAAATGAAACACATTGCGTTGAAAGGAAAGGAAGAAATTAAAGAAAATTGACGTGGCAAAAGAACCACGAGATAAAATATTAACATAGGCCAAGTTATTATTTTAGATAGCTATGGTACAATTAAGAATAAATGTGAAAAAATAGGTAAACGAACAATCCAATTAACAAAATCATATAAATTACATAATACAACATCTGTTTAAAAAAAAAAATATCTTTTTAAGAACGTATATGTTTTCATCCTATTTTTTAGGGTAAGGGATCTTATCTTACCTACTGGCTTCTCTCTATGGATGTATAACATTGACCTACTCACTTGGCCTACGACCACATGGCCTTTCATAAGCTTATTGGAGCACGATTAATTTTTTCACAAACGGCGTTCCCACCGCCATACGGACATCGCATTGGAGGATATTTTGCTGTCCATACTATATTGGTGCTCGGACAGCGTTCGCACCGCCGGACGGATAGCGAGTTTAGAAGATATACTGCAGTCCATACGATGTCATATCTAACTTTGGACATACGGACAGTGCACTTCGGATTTTTGTTGGTGTCCATATACGATATGAGAGCGTACACAGCGTTCACATCGTCGTATGGACAGTGCATTGAGAGGACGTTTCGCCGTCCATACGATAAGAGAGCGCACACAGCGTTCACATCGCCGTATGGACAGTGCATTGAGAGGACGTCTCGCTGTCTGTATTGACAGCAGAGTGAGAGGATGCTTATTACTACCCATTCAATACCAACTTTTACGTCGTATAGACTTCTAAACACTATCAATGAAGCCTATTTTGAAAACACGACACAGCCTTAGATTCGCATAATTATTGTTTGTTAATATGGAATGTGTGAATAATCCTATTACCTTTCTTATCAGAGCAACGCGTCTCTTATAACAAATTTTTAGGTAAGTCTCTACTTAAAATTGTGACAAAATGATCACTAATGGTATGTACAGGGAAATGGAAATAATGTGCAAAATGTCATAGATTATTCAGGCAATGAAGTTTGAGGCAGTATTCACGTACATTTATGTGCCACAATAAAAGTATATAATGGCCAAGTCACATGCTTCTGTTTACCTCTTTGTCCAATACGTTACCGCATTATGATGGATGATGAACGGAATGTAAGTCGAAATTATTACTTTGTTTGGTCTTATCCAAGCTCTTACAAGGCTGTCAACTTCAAATTATCGTCAGGTATACTGAAATATTTCAAATAATCGGTAACGAATAAGACCATGCACACAAAAAAGCACGATCCTAAGGACTTTCAAAAAATCATCCACTTAAAAATTTCAATAGCGTTTTTGATTGCCTAAAAAACACGTTCAGATTATTTAACATTTTATTGTAGTGTTCGCATATTTCCGTCAAAGGGTGAAGCACAAAGCTATTGAAATTGCTACATGGTTTTCTTTCTAAAGTCTTTGCGATCGTGTTAAAAGATTTGCCCTCATACAGCTAATAACGATCATTTCGTTTGCCACTGTTCGATATCCCTTTCCAGCAATTCAAAATGTATACACATATCTCAAGGTCAGATAAGGCCTCCTTGAAAAGTAAATATTCATCCTTAATTTGTGTATTCAACCGAGGATATATTACATGTATAAGGGTATACGTGTTCATATTGACTGGATGAAGATTAGTTGGATTGCTTTAAAAAAATGAAGTTGGAAAATGATTTTTTTTTTTCACCACGTTGATTAAAACACACACACAAGTGTGTGAAGATATCAAATCAACTATTGATTGTCTTGGAAAGGGAAGTCTGGTCATAAGAGTTCAAGCACTGAAAGTATAGCACTACCGCAAAATCCTCTCTAGCTGTATCTCGGGTCAGCTGTAGCAATATGGTCCAGTAAGTCACTGCGCTGTTGGTAACTGTTATCGTATCGAGTCCTCTGTCTGCGAAGCGAAAATTAGGTATTGGGTTATACCCCGTTCACACAAAGAGGCCGCTTCCACTACGATGGAAAATTGGCCGAGAGCGTAGCCAATCGAGGCCAATCGTAGGCCAAACGTGGGAGGATCTCCATGAGCGTGGTTTGGTCGGGGTGGGATCTCCTATAAGTCGGGAAGCTGCATGCTCTCCCCACGCTTTTTTTGAACGTGCACAAAATAAGCATAGCTGGGTCGTGGCTAACGAATGGCGGGGCAAAGTCTTATTAAGAACGTAGTGGGAACGCCATTATGGTGAGAGATCTGTGGTCTTGATAAAATCGCAGCACCGTCGGCAACTATTTCGAGCATCAGGTCCATTCATCTTTGAAGTTGGGAAAGAACTGAATAAATGCTTAAGCACCCCCGATTTAAATATAGACATCGCCACAAATCGTACTAGAAGCGTACTAGAAGCGTAATATGGTAAACACCAGCGTAGCGACATCGTCCTATAGTCTTCTAGGTCTGTGTAACAACGTAGTACGGTCCTCTACGTCGTAGCGGCAACGTAGTGGAAACGACCGCTTGGTCGGCATTGGTCTAGGTGTAATCGTAGTGGCAGCGAGCCAGCAGCGCTTTTGACGCATCGCAGTACAGTCGTGATGTAGTCTTTAATTTGCCAAATTGATGGATTTTGACGGCGATAATGCCCCGATTTGATAACTTTTCAGATCGTAAGGTCGCACAGTTGAGTGAACGGGGTATTATGTACATGTACTGTTGGCAAGTTGACCATGAGATGGAGCTTTTCAAATAGTTTTTAAACAGTACACTAGGGCAGAAAGTTAATCGGTTCAGTATCGCTTCAAATATTGGCTACAACTTGAAGAGTATTATAAACATTAAGCTTAGAGATTTGTCGTCATAATAAAAATGATAGATGTATAGATCATCAAACAATAGATTTTTTCATAAGACAATCCTTGCAATAATGATAAAAACTGTTAACGAATTCTTCATGTTCTTTAAACGACTTTGATAAAGTAATTCCAGTATATTCGAATGTTTTTTTAATTTTTTTTTTATAGTGCGATGATACTAAAATTATGTCAACTGTTCAATGAATGTGAGTATGTTAAGAGGCTTATCATAATTTTATACTTAATTATACTTAGTAGCAGTACTGTCAATAGTTTGTAGGGCTGCATGAAGTTGACTGGAAGCCCTTTATTCTAAGGTTTAGAAGGAAAAAAAGTCTCCTTTTTATGGGCACCGTTTCTCATACCACGGCAATAATTATTATTCTTTTCTTTCTCTGCCCACGACACTAGGGCGGCCCGCGGAAGGAAGACCGGTATTGAAAATAATTTAGAGACGTAATTAAGACTTTTAAATTAAATGTTATTAAAAGTTATTAATTGTTAGATTCTATTTTTTGTATTGCTTTGAAGTGTCTCTATCTCCGTATCGCCCCCTTGCTCTCTCTCTCTCTCTCTCTCTTTTGCTTCACTTTTTAATACTGTGTTTTTCCCTCTTATTCCATTATATTCAAATTTTCATATCTATATGAATTATCATCATCATTTCGGGCGATCTCACTACTATTTCCCCAGTGTCTAGCAAATGTACATTATATTTGACACGATTAATTACTGATGTTTTAATGGACTATACACGTAGACTAAATATCGTTGCAAGAATTAACTTTGCAATATAAGTGTCGTATTCGTGCAATACTTAGTCTAGTTCTGGACCCTTTTTGAGTGGTGGCGCGATCCCGAGTGATTGCGGGATCCCCGAGAACCGGCCTATCTGAAAAATCTCAGGGAGTGACGTCAGCGTTTCCGGACGCGTTCTCGGGGATCGCGCAATCACTCGGGATCGCGCCACCACTCGGCTTAACGCGTATGGTCGGTGAATAAAAAAATCAATAAAAAGGGTCCAGAACTAGACTATGCAATACTATTCTATAACTGCCAACATAATACTGTGCAAGGGTTATTTTTAACGAATATGTAATGTTATTGAATATATCTAGTTACTGTTATATATAGCTTAAATTTTATGAGGTATACCTGGTTGTCTATTATTCTATATTTGTGTAATTTTTTTTAACTTTCTAGATTGTTGCCTTGATGGACACGAATGGTGCCATGCCCTAGTTGTAAACTTTTTTATACAAAATTGATATGGAATATTTTAAAATGATGTTTTATAAATTCATGACTAGAAATGTGGGATGTGGAACTTTTTTACATTGTGGAACCTTGTCGATTTCTGTTCTTCATTTTAGAAGACACATTCTGTTTAATTCGTAAACAACTTTACACACATATATTTTTCAGAATTACTGTCCCACCCTGTGTCTGTATAAAGCGGTTGTTTGTGAAGATGTTTTCAAACTTTTATTTGTACAAATTAGCACCTCATTGCTGTCTCGCAGCTAACTTTGCACTATGTTGTCATCCATAGCAATTTTGGTGTAGTTATATGTGCAATGTATACCCATGGTAACTATATAAACATTTTAGATATATTCTGTGAATCAACACACAGAATCGAGCAAAAGCAGTACACTGCAAAAACCAGAGTGTTAAAATTAACACCAAGGGTGTCCAATTTAACACTTTCTTGGTATCTATATTTTTATATCGGACAACTCCTCTGGTGTTACTTAACACCATTTTCTGGAATTAGATAATTCCAATTCCACTTTTGGTGTTAATATTTGACAACTCCTACTGGTGTAGTTTAACACCAATATCTGGAATCATAACAAATTCAATTCCACTTTTGGTGTTTATATTCTTGTTGATCCATTAGAGATTTTTCTGTGGATTTCTAATGGTCCCACATTCCATATTCCCTCTTATCGACCATTATCGACCAGGGTAGAAGAACCAGTGGTAAACTGATAATTCATAATCGATGTTGGCAACTGTTAATTGCATTAACTCCATCACATACATGTATATCATTTGAAGTAAATTCAAGATTAACATTTAAGTGATACAGGCTGGTACACGAATATATAATAAACATGCACGTTGTTTCTTGGTTAGTAATCATATAATCAATATATCTATTGCTAAAACGTTAATGTAATTGTAACAAGATCGGACAAATAATTGGTCAATAATTGCCAAAGGAAAATACAAATCACAAAATTGATGTGCATTGTCATAATTTGCTTAACAAATTATGATAAATGTATTTTTCTGTGAACACGTGTAAAGTAATCATTAAACGCGCGTACACTTTGTGAAAACTTATTCGACCAATCAACCGCCTTAAACAAAATCACGTGATGATACTTTCAACACCGAGCATAAAACTACACCATGTTACTTAACACCCAGTAATTATTAATGCATGCTTAAATCTGACCGGTGTTAAAAATAACACCAATGAGACAACACACCTTTATAATCAACACCAATGGTGTAAAAAAAATTCAATACCATACTGGTGTAAGAATTTTTACACCCTGGTTTTTACAGTGTACAACTTCATGAAAGTGTATAATGTTAGTCCCTTAACTTGATAAAACCATTGTATATTATTTATCAATTACATTTGTGCTCGATTGACTGTCTTATATTGTTACCTGCCTTTGAATATAATAAATCAGACGTGAAAAAGGGTGCACCAAAATAATTATGTCTGTAACGTGTTGTCAACTTTATCAACTGTGTACAATCCATTGATGAATAAAATGACAAATGGAAGATAATTCAGGGACGTGAACATTTGAATAGTCAAGGATAGTTTCAGTGACATAATAAAATGAAGTGAAACTAAATTAAGAGAGAGAGTGAGAGAGGGGGAGGGGTAGGCTAGAGAAAGAAAAAAATCACAAGTAGAGAAATGCATTATTATTTTTTTTTAATAGGATGAAAATAAGGACTAAACGAAACATGTTTTTGGATATAAATAGGTAATAAAATATTTTACAAAGGAAAAGAAATTAAGGAGGTTGGAAATATACCGGGGTATGATTGTTTATACATAGTTTTCCTTATGTAAAATTCGATTGATGAATTACGGTAACAAATTTACAGACAATTTATTCATTTGTTCATGTATTATTTATGGAAACATTTATTCAGGATAAAATTGTAAACAGCAAATCTGTTTCCATCATGGTCTTGATTAACGACATACAACATAAAAAATGATTTAAATACAACAGAAAATACAACAATTCATTGATGCACATTACAATGCATAAACACTAAAATATCATACTGAAATGAGGATAAAACTGTAATATGATACAGAAAGAAGAGAGGGTAAGAATGAGAGAAAAGGGAAACCCCTGAACAATCACCAAACGAAAACGAGTGCACTCATTTCTCATTGTCATATCTTCAAGGTGCCTGAGGACAGAAATTGCACAGTTCAATCTAAAAAGTTAAATTAACTTAAAATATTGCAAGGTTGCGAGGTTCAGAAAAATATGAAATCGTCAAATAGAAAAGGTCGAGGAAAAGTGGATTTCTGAGAAAAGTTTGATATTGCGACAACGATGGGGTCTTCTTTTCGAAGTACCTTAGCTTTACATCAAATTAGATTGTCTTTACTTGTTTCTGATTGTGCTGAATTCTACCACATTCCCTGTTTGCCCAGGATATGTTAATTCAAAGAAAATGTTTGATTATTAAAGGGTGGAAAATGATTTTCTTGATTATCAACTGCTTTCAATGTTTCACATTTACAACCTTCCAAAAAGAAAGGTCGAGGAGAAGTGGGATTCTCACAAAACGTTAGACGTTATGACATTTTAATTTCTTAATTTCTTCGAAGTTTCGAAGGGCTGTATGTCTTTCTAACGAATGTTGCCTTGCCTTCGAGTCCTTCAAAAAAGACCTTAGAATATTCGGGTAGTAAATTTGTCTTGGTTCTTGCTCTGTCTTTTAATGAAGCAAGTTTGTATGACAAAGCATCCATGACTTTCCAACACGATGATTCGATTCTTTTAATCGAACTTGAATGAAGTTTACTTCTCCAAGAATCAACGACCTTTTTAGTATCACGCGTCCTAGAAAAGGGATCTGTCTCATGGTAAATATTGGTTATGCCATGAGTATTTTCTTTTATCCAAGAAATTACATTGTCGTGTAACTGCATACCAAGCTTGCTATATATTCGCTTCGTCTCGCCGATGGGATCTTGGGCTATATCTTCAAATCGAACTCTTATGTACCTATCTTTCAGCCATTCAGGAGTACTGGAATCGAAAGCTATATTTCGCTGCATGTGATCACACAGGTCCAAGACCTCGTCTGCTCTGGGACCCTTCCGTCGAAGAAGATCTTTATTTGATTCCCGTATGCTCCATCTTGAGTTCATGACGGCCCTTGGATCCCTTACGAGATGAAGAATCTTGACATTCAAGCCAGGATCCTCAATAAATGTCTTCAATTCAGAGATACTCTGGACCCGGATTGTCTTAAGAACAGTGTAAGGACGATCATGACATAAGTCATTTAAGACAGGTCCTATCTTAGGCTCAGGTATATGTAGCACTGGACAAAGCAAAGAGGATCCCTTGATCGCTGCATTGGACTTACATGAATCAAAAGAATCATCTCCGCGCTTCAACCAAGAGCGACTGGGTGGATACTCGGTTGATAAGTTGCATCTCAATGTGTGATTCCAAACATCTTCGGCAATCCTTGTGAACTGATCATTTTTTAAAGTATAAGAAAATACAGATTCCATGGGACTATAGAGAGGTTCGTATACATAAAAAACATGTGGGTTGGCGTTAAACAACTCTCCAACAAATGATGAACCAGATCGTTTGGCAGTAACGATTACCACTTGGACACTTGGAGTTGTCGTCAGAGTTTTGCCCGTCAACTCGTCAGGCGTTTCTTCTTTTCTGCGTGGTGGGGCAAATATCTCATAGTGGTCTATACGCCGATCATTGTGCTTAGGCTCAGACGTAGATGGGGTTGGTGATTCTGTTGTTTTCAGCCAGGATCCTTCAGAATTATCATCCTCATTCTCAGACAGCATTTGTAGTATGTCATCGATCCTATCCCTTCCTGTGGAATTAGACTCGTAGACCAGTCGTGTCTGGTTTGTTATGTAGATGCCGAGGTCTGTATCGGATTCGCTTTCTCTGTGTCTCGGGATTACGGCATATTTACCTATGGATGATAAAATGAAGATGCATCTTGCTTTTAAATTCATGAAGAGAAGTATTGTTAGAAGTTACAGATACAAAAATTGAAACAACAGTATCAAAATGCTCCTCAAATGATAGTGAATTTGTAACAGTTTTCGTCTATTACATTTGGGAACTATAGGAACGAAATATTGGTCTAACCTCACAATCTTATATAAAGATTTTTCGACATGATTAAAACCTCATCTCTCATTCGAAAGGATTTATCGGTAAAGACTAGGACTAAAATTAAAGGATGCAAAAATACACACTATTTACGGGGTGATGCTATTCAATATTACACACGCCCAATAGGCTCCTTCGTTCTGCAAATCAAACTCTCTTGACCGTTAAAAAAAGCAAAAACAAAATACTTTGGTGATAGGTCCTTTTCATGCTCTGCTCCACGTTTGTGGAATTCTCTTCCAGCCTCCATTCGTTGCATCTCTGATATTACTTTGTTTAGATCAGCATTAACAACCAATCTAATGGAAAAGGCATATTCAACCTAGCTCTTAAATTGTTACCTTACCTTGTTATCTTATGTTTGATAATTTCACTTTTGTTCTCTTGTCATTTCTCCGTCTGTTTAATTTTACTTGCATCAATATTGTAAAGCGCTTTGTTTTAAATATTTTATGAAAAGCGCTATATAAGTAGAAGTTATTATTATTATCATTGAAAACATTCAAATATTAACCTTTTTTTCGAGTATAATATTTACTCAAATGTGACATTATGAGTGGATCAAGTTATATCCCCATACTGTATTATTCTTTATCTGATTGTTGCTAGAATTGCGTTCATTCCTAATTAGAGCAATAATTCACTTTGTTGCAGATCATATTTGAATCATCTATCCTTCATCAAGAATGTGACCGTGAGTTAAGCTACCTCATCATGTTTGTAGCTCTTAGCAAATACACATGAATGGTTTCTCTACTTTTTAAGAAAGAAGTACAGTTATGATATTTAAAGCGAAAATTTAGTACTGGTAAAGAATATTTTTAAAATATTTAAAAATTATCGATGAGCTTTCTTATCTGTTTCTTGTCTGTCAGTTCTTTGGAAAAATATCCTAATAGAAATGTCTCCTGCAAAGGATTGCTCTTAAAATGCCGTTGCTTTCCAAATAAGAAAAGCTGAAAAGTTTGGTCCATTAGTGCGTAGTCCCATAATATAATGCTATGTGCAAGTAAAAGTGATCTTCGTCAAGATTGAGTCTGTTTATTTGACAATTTCACAATATGCATTAATTCTTAATTAATTAATTAATTAAAAACGGGGAAAGGGCACTAAGTGCTATTTTTCCGTTCGCTTCTAGCAAGTTCACAATGTAATCGCAGGAACAGAACTCAACTTTACCTTGAACTGTAACAAGGAAAATTTACCCCTTCAAAATTGTAAGTCTTATTTATTGTATGCATAATATTCAGTTTATGAAGTAATTCAGTGTTTTGCATTTACCTGGTTCAAATAGAAAACCATACGAAATGATGAGTAGACATACTGCGAAGACTAGCGACAAGCATTTTCTGAACATGAAAGACTTCAAGAACCTCATTGCTTGGCAGGCGGTTAGTGCTGAAGGGCGGGGGGCGCTGGTCAGTAGATTCCTTCTTGAGCAAATAATGGAAAAAGAGTTTATTAGTCTATCCTGTCAGGAAATTGAGAGAAGGAGAACGTATGAACCGGAGGTTTCATGAGATTCTTCAATAAGCAGGGAAATGGTGATGATGATGGTGGTAGTGATAATAATGATAACAATGATGATGATATTAATAACAACTATTATTATAATTTCATTATTATAATTCTATGAAAAGAGGTAAGAAAAAAATATTCCAACTTTATGGGCACCAGTCATGACAGTGTATATGAAAAACAGCCAACAAATCACATAGGACAAAGTAAATGTTTAAAATACTTTCACCAGGATGGTTTGGATCATTATAAAAGATTTCTATGGAACATATTTGAAATATAATATTGAATGGATAACATTGCGAAAAGAAAATTAGAAATTAAATGGAATAGTAACTGAAATATTTTTAACACACAAGGTTTCAAGTTATTTGTGAACGACTTGTGTATTTAGAGATATTCGGAATGAGTGGGGTAGGGAGTTCCAAAGCCGAGATGCAGAAACAATCAATGATATAGCTCTGACTACCCCAACTCCTCTTTGCTCTTCA
The DNA here is from genome assembly GCA_037976565.1 of Mesocentrotus franciscanus. Classification (NCBI taxonomy): domain Eukaryota; kingdom Metazoa; phylum Echinodermata; class Echinoidea; order Camarodonta; family Strongylocentrotidae; genus Mesocentrotus; species Mesocentrotus franciscanus. Next base: position 18,374,886 of record CP137666.1, on the reverse strand, counting down.
TTCTTTGATCTTGTTGGAAATAAATGAAAATGTACAGGCAATTAGTAAAACACGTCATGGTTTTTGGACAAAATATTCATTTTATCCTACAGGGATGCATTTCGTTAATCCCAGTCAAACATACAGTGTGGACCAAATGAATGCTGAGGTAGGAGCATTACTCAATGACTGCTTTGATCGCAGTATATGGTCATATGGGAAAACATACAGTGTACTCATGATTTGCTTTATGATAATTGTAAATCCATATTTGGTCGGATTGATACGAAACCGAAACGTTTACATTCTGACACTTTTCTTTATATCTGCAATACTTCTTTCCCGATTAATAGGAACTTGGAAAACACTTTTTTGGCTTCATATTGCAATCATGGTGTACGAGATGGTATATATATATATATAATGTGAAAGTTCAACAAAAAATGACGCAGGATATTTCTATTCACATAAGCTTTCCTCCTTCATCGGACTTCATGAGAGAAGATTTTAATTCTGAAACAGGTGAGGGCGCCGGTCGATCTGTCTCCGGCCGGAAACGCTCTTTTCCACCAAAGTGAATATTGGATCCCAACCTTTCTCTTACTCGTGATCAACTGAACAACTGGCGGTTGCATTTGCCAGCGTGTGGACATGAGATATATGAACTTACCATGTTCGAAACATATAATTAATATATCCCATTCTCGGAAGTTATTTGTCCATGCATGTATTTCGTTACATATCACATGTACATCATTTTTGTAATACATGTATAATCTTCCAATACATTTTCAAAATAGTACATGTACATGCATTACAATTATGTTATATAATAATGTTATATAATAATGTTATATAATAATGTTATATATTCCCGTTGACTTGTTTATTCTCAATGTAACGCATTCAACCGATACTTTCCTCTCGTATTTACTTTACCAGATATCAGTTAAGGTATAAAAAATTATAATGTATATTCATATTACTCATGGCAATACATGCGCTTTGACATTGCACAGTGCGTCTTTTATTAAACACCAGTGTGTATCAAAGGAACTCGAAACACATTCCATTAATTAAAGAACGTCATAACTGTAAACTAATAATTTGTTGAAATAGGTATGCCTACTATTATGATATCTCGTTTTTATTTTCAGTATCTCTACATATTTATGATAAATGTATCAGTTATTATTTATTCATCTACTGCAATGTCTGTTTTGATGATTACTGCTCTCTCTGGATATTTCTGTGTGAATAGTTATTGTTCTCGCACATTTTTACTTATTGTACCAGTTGGCAGTGTTAGATTTATTGTCATACCTTTTTGAATGATTTTATCGTCTGTGTATAACTGTGTCAGATTAAAATCTAATCTGATGAAGGACGAAAGCGTATCGAAATATCATGCGTCGTCTTTGGTTGAACGTTCACATTATGTTCTTTACATAAAGAACTGCATTACCTTTGTTGTTATTGTTCAGGTCTGACAAGGACTTTAAACGTCATAATGATTATGCTAATGGCGGTTTAATGTAACTTGGTCTAGGCTCAAAAATCGATTTCACGCGTACATGCATAATGTAGTGTCCTTCTCGTACTTACTGTAGAATAAGATAACATAATTTAAAAGCAGTCTGTCTTGGATAGATGTGAGCTTTAGCATAATTATGTAGATGAATACTGTGTAACTGGTTTATTTTATAGCGTAATATACAATACGTTTGTGTGTATATTCAAAACACTCTTATGGCTTATTGCTGGCAGTTCATACGCAATTATGGAACATAAAATAAAAAGACGAGATAGGTCGCCACTTCCTAACAGTCAATTAAAGATAAAGTTGAGATCTGGTCATGCAATTACATTGTGAAATCGATCAGAAAAGGTTGATCATGTAGCATATAAGTATTGGTGTGTACTGCAAGGTTCTGGAATCATCAAAGTGCTAAGAAATTTGGCCCAGTCTTGGTAAAAGTAGCAAGCACTGTACTGCACAGAAGGATGTATATGGAGCTACACAAACTCGTGGCATAAAAACGAGGTCCTCAGTTTTAAGCTGTTAAATGTCATATTTAGAATATGAAGGCATTTGAAGAGCCATGCTTTTCAGGGAACATTTTTGCTCTGATGTTCTTCCACACTTGCATAATAACAATGAAAACGCTCACAAATTATTTCACCTCTCCCCAGAACTCAACCTTCTCTCTCTATAACTATCAAGTGTTTGATGGAAAAATGACTATATAATATGATAAACTTTACCATATATACCTCAACTGAAATATTACGATAATTAATAACCTACCTTGTGTACTCACGACGGTGTTGATAATGATATTGATCGTCATGTTCCGCTCGGTTTCTTCAGTCTGTTCTTTGTGATCGAGTGTCTAGCTGTTAACGAACAGGAATAATTTGAGGTTTGACGATTAAGCTTATTCTTGTCAAGTCCTCCTGAAGAGCAAAATACAATGGATGTCCAATCTTCTAAATGATGCACAGTTAGTCTCCACAGTAAACATAAATACAGCAACCGTGTGAAGAAATAGTATAGACGCATAGGTCCAAACTTGTGTGTTTACTTTTTCTTAATTCTTTGCACACATATACCGCTTTCAGAAGTCGTAGTAGTTGTTGACAGTGGCGTATATCGGGACGATATAGCGTCAGTGGCAAACTGTTGCTCCTTATTGTCCACACTCATCAACTCGACACACACACAACAAAAAAAAAACAGTTTGATATACAAGCGTTTGATTCAGATGGCATTGCATGAAATCGATTTGATGCACTTACACCGGGATTGGTACCCAAACTATACAAGAGAGCAAATTATCATCGGTAGATTTTGTTTTGTGCTTTAAGTTTACCCCCTTCAAAACGCATATCATTATACATTGGCCATTAATTGCAAAATTAGGTAGAAATGTACAAGGCACCACGAAAACCCAGTATTAGCATGATTAGTGAGAGTTTCTTCAACGTTTGGAAAGTGAAAATAGTTATTCTATTCACTTCGAAAATGGCGAGGGAGCCAGCCAGCTTCGTGAGTGCAGATCTTTCTCTCTTTTTTACGGGGATGACGGGGCGCATACATTACTTTCCGCTAGTTATTAAGTTACCTGCAAAATAATTCCACAACAGACAGGTTTGAGATGACGAAATTAATCTAATCAATGTATAAAGGTGACATTATTTGCATTTAAATTGACCTACATTTACTCAAACTCAAGATAATCACTGATTAGTTCATATTGAAATGCAAGTTTTCGGGTTTCAGATTCCACTTGAATTATGTCTCACATTCATATTCATATAGTATTCATCTTAACTTCATTATACAGTCATCACAGTTTTATTTTATTCATCATAATTTCAATATATCGCATTTTTCGCTAGTTATTAGAGGGTTACAACTTAAGGTTTGTCATGAAACCCAACGCATCCAAGGTCACTGACAATTGTTATGATTTAATAAAACACATTTATATGATTAATTTTGGAAATGACACTGCTCATGGAGGGACTACTGATATCACAACCCTACCCGCGCAGCATATAGGTTTTGTGTGTAAAGTGTTTCGCGTCTTTCATTCATCAAGTTAAAGAAAAGGCGTGACGTAACAACCGACCTCGTGAAAGAGGAATTTTCTTTTGTCCTCATCCTTCTTTCTCTCGGCCTTCTTTACACGCTCATTCAAGTGAAGCTAAACCAGATCATAACCAAAACCTTAGGGCTAAATCTTTGAGAAAATCAAGCCCGGATTAAGTTGAGGTGTTTCCACCCTACGCTGCAGACACCATTATATGCAACACGCAAAAAAAAAAAAAAAAAACAGTGACTCACATGTATAAAAACCTGACGATTTCTTTCAATTCATTGCATGGGTCTACTGACATTTTAGATTGCAGGAGTATATGGCTCATACCCAGTCGCACCGACAAGACCATCAAGAGACCGATAAAAACTTACATAATTAATCTCTTAGCCTGTTGGCATCATGAGGACAAAGGAAGAAGAAGTAGAGAGAAAGGATTTAAGTAAGAGCAGGAGAGAGGAGGGAAGGAAGAGTTGTAGAAGAGAAGGAGAGAGAGAGAGAGAGAGAGATTTAGGCATTTATTCACATAACCCCTGTATAGAGAACACTTGAATGCATCCTATTATAATTACATACATTATTAAATCACTCACTACACAGGTTGTGCTAGTCTCAAAACCAATGAGAAAGATCGCACCTGCTTGCCAAAGCCTGTAGACAAACACGCTCTTAATTAGTTTCAGATAGGGTTACTTTATACATTTACACACTGGACGTATTGGAGTTTGATTAAATATTCTTATCTTGATAATTTAGAGTAAAGAAGAAATGTCCCATACGCACATGTACATAAACATTTATGTATAGCCTATGGACTACCCCCCTCTCCTCCAACGGACACTTCAAAATCTTTTAAATTACAAATATTTATTATATGGTATGAAAAACTAGGTCAAACTTGTTCACATATCAGCTGATCTTTTTTTGTTTAAAGCTATACGTTAACAGAGTTTAGAAGTCAAGTAAATCTATATAACAGTTTATATAGATATGGGGGAAATCATTCAATGAACTTGTGATGAGAGGAAATCCTGGTGCCCATCGAAATATCAAATTACGTCATGCAGATTAGTAAAATCGTCTTTTTATTATCTCATTAAATCTCTATCGTGATTACGACTCCACGTAGCTCTACACCTCATGAATTTCTTGTGGCGAGAGGTGGCCTCTACTATTTCATCGAACGAAGCAGTAAAAGAAAGACATGAAAAGAATAGTAATTTAAATAGCAAAACGTTGCATATCTGGAATATTGATAAACAATACATGAAACAAACAGAAATACATACAGGATCAATGATATGGATTTTTCTTCCACCATCTATTACGGAATATAATTGATTGAATATTTTCAAGAACAAATCTTGCCCCTTCGATTTGTTTGAGTTTCATTGAATCAATAATTATAAGTATTCACATTTCAGAGATAGTGCGGAGGAGGAGTATTGTGTAATACATGCGCCATAAATATATGTATTACATTATGAAAATATATGTATCTGTGTATTGTTTTGGACTTACGCATATTTTTCACTGCCACAGTTTTCTTTAATTCATTTTACCTCATGCCCATATGATTTTATGTTTGTATTAAACTTGTTGTCTTTATGCTATGTGTATTATGTTTGTATGTTATTTTTAATAGAAATAAAAGCAACATATGAATTAGCATTCACTATAGGGTACGAAAGAATGAACAACTTGGTGACCAAGGCAGTCATATTACTCATTTGATACATTTATTGTGTACAGAACGATATTTATCTTTCTCAAATTATAGAAAACCATATGAGTTTTTGTATCGTAGCAGTCAGTGTTATCACTAATAACTTGCTAATATTTTGTAAACCACCTGTCATATTCTCATATGAACATGAATAGCCAAATTATTATTTTAAGCACTAAATTTGCCCCCCCCCCCAAAAAAAAAAAAAATGAATAAAACGAAGTTAAATAGTTATACTCTATAAACAAAAGTTTTACCTTAAGAGTATAACAATTTAATATTCACTTTTAAATCACTATAAAGGCTCGTTTCAGGTATGCCGCGGTAAACAACGGATTTTTTTTAAACGTGTGAATGAATGGAAACTGCGCGCAACAAAGGTGCTTCGTGTTTTCACTTAACTCTGTGTTATAATATACAAACAAGTGAGGCATACTTACGTCATTACAACAAAACCGCTGCGGTTTACCGCAGCATTTCTGAACGAGGTTTGAATGTAGGGATTCACATCAAATACCAACCTTTATTCTGTTCATAGAAGATACATATATACATACCGATCCGTATTAACATGCGTATTGCCATTCTTATATTCACATTTTCTAACAAATGAATGCGCCTATACCAAAATCATTGACAAGGGAAGTATTTCACCGTGAACAATAATATACACGATTATAATATACCATATGTGCTCGAGCTATTAATTTTCCTCGATTCTAAACAATAATTTACGCGATTATATATAATATACCATATGTGCTCGAGCTTTTCATCTTCCTCGACAATGAATTTATACTAATTTTTTTTCTTTCATGGGCCAGCAATTTTGAAACAATTTGCCTGAAGCCGTTAAATTGTTAGACAAGGAAGCATTTCAAACCTAATTATAAAGGTTTTTAAGTGAAATGAAGTATTAATATGTATAAACAGTATATTTTAAGATTCAAAATCCTTAAATGTACATAATTACTTTATCCATATAATGTATCTGTTTGATGTTTTTATAAAGAGAGTTAAATATATGAAATTTAAGAATGACAGACTGTGTTAATGTACATGTACGTGTAGTATTTACTTTTGCATAAGAACTGTTTTACACGATGTATGACAGTTTGACATACATGTATACATTCTTAAATAATCAATTTTGTAGAAAAATAAAACCACCCTTTTGATACAGTTGTTTATAAATATGTACAAATATAACACAAATAGTTTTAAAATAGAAATAGAAATAAATCACCACACAGTCAAACCAATGAAATGCAAAATAAATACACAGAAATTCTTGCAAATTCTCTTTTAATATATAAAAGAGAAGTCATGATTTCGACTAATAAAAAAAAGAGTTAGAGGTTTAAAAAAAAAAAAAATCCTGATTGTAAATGAAGAGGTACATAAGGCTGGGCGTCCGAGGCAGGAGATGGGCTTGCTGCCCCCAACCATAATGTGGACTACAATACATTAATAAAATACTAAAATATAAATTTTCTACTGTTACCACAAACGAAAAAAAATCTTTTTACTTTTTACTAATTGATTAAAGAGCTACAAAATGTGATGAAAATTAGCACGTTGAATATTAGGAAAAAAAATAGAGTATCATGTAGACAGTTCAATGTATATCTGGATCAAAAGATTATGTATCTATAATAAAAGAAAAGCTTTTTTTTCTTCACAAAATCTACTCTTCAAATCGGTTATTAACCTTCAAATTAATTTGAATTGGTGTCAGCACATCTTGGCAACAATCAAAGTATAATTTTTTTTTAAATCGAAGCAATATATTTTAGTTGGCAAGCATAAACTTTAGATAAACCCGGCCAAGAACGCTTTAGTGGCGATTAGATAAACCTAATAATGGAAAAACCATAACAACGTAATGTTTTGTCGAGATGTCCAAGTCAAACTTCCCATTATCGACAATATCACATGACTAGTCCATTTATGATGTGACCTTCTCTCAGTTGAACATTCCTTGACCGTAGCGAAAAGTCATTCACAGTATAGTACATGACTGCTGAGCCGACCCTGGATTTTCATTGTCGTGTACCTTGGCACTTCTCAATCTTTGCCGAACCCCTCTTGCGTATTTCTTTGGTACAAATGGCGCCTTGCCCATCAACCGCCTGGCGTCCGGTGCTGTCGTGGGTCTTGATTGGCTCATTTCACCGTCCATGTGATCAACTGCTGTCGGTGGTCGTGTAACTGCGTAGTCGGCGTCAGGAAACTGAATGTGATAAGCAGCTTCGTGGGGTCTCATGAACCAAATAAGATCAGCATCTCCGACGCCCTCACCGACCGTGTCACGAAGAGCAGCAGCCGAAAACTAAATGGAAATTATAAACAAAATAAGAGCAAGATTGCGAAAGACAATTTTTACCAAAAAAAATCAACCAAAGGTCATATAAATGGAATCGTGCGAAAGGTGCGAATATTACAATGAAATTGATATTCGAACACGATTATATGGAAAGTCTTGAAAGTATTTCCGTCTTAATTTGTTTTCATATTGTATTATTCCTTCATAAAGAATTGAATCTTCCTGTCTAGTCGAGAAGAATATTGTAATATATACGATAGTTTGTCTTGATAGCAAGTGATAAGTTCCATGATTTAAATATTGCAAAACTCATAAAAATATAGCTTATATTTGGAAAGATGTTCAATTCCACAAACATATTTCAAATTGACACGCTTTTCAATCTTAATTTCGACTTTGCTCTTAGTTCTTTTTACTCTTTAACTCTCTAAATAACTGACCAACTCTCTCTCTCTCTCTCTCATTCCATCTCTTTTTGAATGTCTATGAATCACTTGCTTTGACAGACCTCCAATAGTTCTCATCAATTTGAAGCAAAAAACAAAAAACAAAGAAAAAGAACAATGTCATGATAGAAGATAATTTTAATATATAGTATACAAAATGCCACTTGAATATTATTATTTCATTTTCAGCAATAGTGAAGCAAAACATCTCAAATATAAATTAGTTTATTAAATTGTTCAGTTTCTTTCATTCCAGTCATCATCAAGATATTTGACGTCAACAAATATGGGTAATTACCAAAATATTTTGACCACAATGACCACTATGACCACTCACCTCTTTCTTAGATCCCAGCTTCTGAAAAAGACGTTCAGCCTCCGTTAGAGCATTCTATCAAAAACATAGAACATCGAAATTAGTACCAAATGGTTTGCTGTCATCAATGCTCTGTATGTTATGTAGCCATGGTAGCCTACCACTTCGATGTTATACTTTTAACGTAAGAAAGCCCGTAGCGATTGTCTCTGGAGCAGGTTAGCAAGTTAGCATTGAAATATCTTTGACATCGTTTTTTAGTCTTGTAATGCAAAATTATTTGGTTACAGGAAATGAGAAAACAAACCTACTTGAAAGCAATGCTTGTTAGGTGTATGTTCGCACAATAATAATTAAATTGTATACATTGATAACTAATTTTTTAAAAAAATTACGGAAAAAAACATGACAGACAAAAACAAACAAACAAACAAACAAACAATAAACGAGACAAAAAACACATAAGAAACAGTAGGCGGATGACAAGATGAAGATGATACATTAAGAAGAAAACATATACACAAGCCGAACTTTGTGAAATTTGGATAATACATATGCCTTGAAAAAACATTACGCAATAAATTAATCAGTAAACAATTAATACGAGGAAAGCTTCATTTGAAATTCGTGCAATATGGCCTGTTATATTCAAACGGGATCAGTAGTAGTAGTAGTGTAGTAGTAATAGTAGTAGTAGTATTAGTAGTAGTAGTAGTAGTAGGAGTAGTAGTAGCAGTAGCAGTAGTAGTAGCAGTAGTAGCAGTAGCAGTAGCAGTAGTAGAAGTAGTAGTACATCTACTACAAACAAAACTACTACTACTAGAGTAGTAGTACTTGTGTAGTAGTGGTATTGGCAGCAGTAGTAGTCGTAGTCGTAGTAGTAGCAGCAGCAGCAGCAGCAGCAGTAGTAGTAGTAGTAGTAGTAGTAGTAGTAGTAGTGGTAGTAGTAGAAGTTGTTGCAGTAGAAGAAGTAGTAGTAGTAATACTACTACAACTATACAACTACTACCAGAGTAGTAGTACTTGTGTAGTAGTGATAGTAGTAATAGCAGCAGTAGTAGCAGTAGTAGTAGTAGTAGCAGTAGTAGAAGTAGTAGTAGTAGTAGTAGTAGTAGTAGTAGTAGTATAAGCAGTAGTAGAAGTAGTATAAGCAGTAGTAGAAGTAGTAGTACTTCTACTACAACTACTAGAGTAGTAGTACTTGTGTAGTAGTGGTAGTAGCATGCAGCAGTAGTAGAAGTAGTAGCAGTAGAAGTAGTAGAAGTAGTAGTAGTAGTAGTAGTAGTAGTAGTAGTAGTAGTAGTAGCAGCAGCAGCAGTAGAAGTAGTAGTACTTGTGTAGTACTAGTAGTGGTAGTAGCAGCAGTAGTAGCAGTAGTAGTAGTGGTGGTGATAGTAGTAGTGGGGTGGTGGTGCTTTATCGTTCAATATTTATATACACCACTGGACACTGCAAATCACCACAGTATCGTGATGCCCTCCTGTTGAAGTTAATGACAAAAAGGCTTACCTCAAATGCTTCTGTCTGAAGAGTTTGTCGTCTGTTGGTGAAATGGGAGGGCGGGACAATAAAACTCCCTTGACTAAAGATGGCGTCATGCAGACTTTCTGTCTGGTGCGATATCGTACCCGGTTCCTCAGCACCGACATACGTCCAACTCGCTGTGACAGGGTCGCACGTGTACTGTGAAACATAGTGGGTGGAACAAAGATGTAGTTTTCATGATTTTTATTCTTTGTGTAAACATATATGAGATAACGCCATTTTGTCTCCCAGGAGACGGTAAATAGATAAGGATTTGCTTCTACGAGCCTGCACACCATACCCCCCAAAAATGAAAATATAATTTTTTTTTTCACTTGAGTATGTATTAGTATTCGATGCATTATTTTGCATAAAAATCTAGAAATAAAAAAGGTAGAAATGTGTTGCTTATTTACGACCTTCTTCTGCCATAACACCTACTCTAACTAACTAAAATTAAATTGACAATCAGTGGTACATGAAAATCCTTATTAAACATTTTAGCGCGTTTCATTTTTGATAATCTTCTTGGCTTCCTTTTAATTTTTAGCTGACATGCAGTATTCCTTTCCCAGATTCTTCACTTGCAACGGAGAAAATTAAATAAATAATGTGCCTTAAAGATTGCATTGTGAAGTTATTATGAAAGTTGATTATAAACTACATATGAATGATTGTTTATTTAGATGTTTAATGATCATCAGAGTGACAACCTATCGACTTGGTCTTGCTTGAAAACAGTGAAAAGTACCGAACACACAATGGGTAAAAAGAATTGACTGCCCACACAAGTTGCATCAAAATTTGTTCCAACATAATTATGAAGTATTATCATTTATATTTAGAATTCTGAAGTCATTTTGAAAGCAACCCATGACATTTCTTCTATCACATTCTTCTCCATGGAGATAAAAAGGAATGAGAGAGGTCACTAATTATTTTTCATTTTGACCAGAATGCAACCTTGTCTCCAAATCTATACAGACCTGTGAGAGCACTTTCCATCCATGTTTTCCGATGGCATCAACCGCCTCGAGCACATAATCCACCACGTCTTCAGAAAAGAAATAAGGAAGGTTGAGACGGATGAACCCAGGCCTGCCAAAAAAAACAAAAAAAACATTGTCAACCAAATGCCAATTTAACTATCACTATCACTATGAATACAAGTTTTTATTGAAGAATTGGTTAGGAAAAAGAAAGAAAAAAAAGCAAGAAAGGGTTAGAGAATGACTAGACGATAGAGATATATATATATATATATATAGATATATACATATATATATATATATATATATATATATATAGATATATACATATATATATATATAGAGAGAGAGAGAGAGAGAGAGAGAGAGAGAGAGAGAGAGAGAGGGGAAAGTGAGGGAGAAGAGAGAGAGAGAGAGAAAGAGATAAAGATATATATATATATATATATATAGAGAGAGAGAGAGAGAGAGAGAGAGAGAGATATATATATATATATATATATATATATATATATATATATATATATATATATAATTAGACCATTTTTTTCTTCACGTCTACATATTCTGGAACACCCGTTGTCATGTCAGAGTTGAGAATTCTCGCACTTTTATATATATAATTATATATACATATATATATATATATATATATATAATTATATATATATATATATAGAGAGAGAGAGAGAGAGAGAGACAGAGGGAGAGAGAGAGAGAGAGACAGAGAGATTAGATCACAATGAGTAGGATACGAAAATAAAATCTTAAGAGGATAAACTGATATACTTACTTCATTATTTCTAGTGGTGCTGGCGTTTTCTTCAGCTTCTCAATGAGTTGCTTTGATTTCTTCTTTGTCAACTCACTATTTAAGATGAAAAGACTATGGATGAATTTCAAATAATGCCATGATATGTATTATGCAATCCATAAACCCCCCCCCAAAAAAAAAAAACACTCTAGAAATGCTCACTTTATTTGCATATTTATTGAAATGTATAACATTCAGAATAAAAACATTGATATTGAAATAAAGTATAGGGTGCGATTTAATAAAGAGGAAGCCCATAATTATGTATGTAATATACGATCACAGATCAGTAAGAACGAAAATCACTATCTTTCCGATTTTGGGTATGGGCATATTTACCTATCGTCTTTCAGGAAATATACGAATTTAGCAGCAAGGTCCTCATCTATGCCCAATAGATCCTAAAGTGAAGAAAAAGAGGAGGAAAGAAGAGAAAAACATTACTCAATCGGATAATATCTATCCAGGTAGTTTACAACTAGAATATAGGCCTCTAGAAGAGGTGTCGTATTCGAGTGGTTTAAGCCGTTGACTGGAAATACAAAGGTTGTGGGTTCGATCCCGACACGGTACTATGTCCTTTGGCAAGACATTAATCTACATTTGCCACTCCATACCCAGGAGAGAAATGAGGACCTGATAGGTTGACGAAAGCCTTTGCGACAGAAATTGCCATCATGCCCTTACGTTGCCCATATTATGGTAGGAATACTCCCCAAGGGATGGAAATTGTACACACTGTGGGCGTGAATAATGAATCCGATGACCGGGGTAATGATAATATCTGCAAAAGCGCTTAGAAACGGCATTCCATATATTAAGCGCTATATAAATTCAAAGTTATTATTATTACAATTATAATTGTCTACCTGAAGCACCCAGTATTAGTAACAACAATTATCTGCCACTTTTTCCTCTTGTGTCATCAATTGGTACGTACAATTACAAAAAAGGTGAATAAATACCTTGGACCGCTCATTTCACATACATGACTTGTATATTTCACACGAAATTCCTATACTCAATTATTTTTTCTTCTGTTATAGATAAACCACTAATATCCAAGGAACGTTTTTTTTATATGACCCAATAAGGTAAATACAAATCCATTAAATAAAAAAGGTATAATTTGTCCAATTGGAATGTAAATTGGCTAATTATTCATATGTATACACATGCAATTCTGAGAATATCATTGAGATACATTGATGCTTGTCAGTGTGGTCATTCTGCACTCATCAGAGTAAGCCGCAAAAATGAACTGGAAACCGATATCGGACAATTATTATAAACGGAAACTAAAGGAACAAAGAGAGCTGAAAAAACGGGCTCTAACATTGAATTCTGATTAAAGAAATGTGATTACCCTGGTTTACTATACATGTACATGCTATACAACTTGCCTGAGAATAAGGTCCTGCGCATGCGCATCCACCCCTAGCCTGTATACCGTAGAGGTCGTTAAGGAGGACCGCGATGAAGTTATGATGAAGCATCTTGCCTGTTTTAGGATGGACAACCATGAAGGAGAAGATAGGGAGTCGCTCTGCCTTCGTGCTGCCCAGGAAGATGATGTTTCCATTCCTCTTCAATCTCGAGAAGGCAATTCTAGATGTTAATGATTTGAATGAGGCTTGGTTTATTCAAATTAATTTTTGATTTACAAATAAAATCGGGCTGTACAAATTGTTCAAGGAAATGATATCAACGATCTGTTATCAATGCAGTTCAGAAGAGACTAATTTTTCAAGTTTTTCCTGAACTCGAGAATGGTTGTGAACCTTTTTTATAGATTCGTCTAGTAAAACTTGAAAAGGGGGAACCTAAAATTTATTTTACCATGTTTTGCCCGATTTCTACCATACCTCGAAATACCGCTTCGAGTGTAATAGAATTAAAAACAAGAAAATATGGAACTCATTTCCAAGTCTTTCCTGATTAATTTAAAGAATGGTTCGGAATCCTGTTATACAAGTACATGAATACAGAATCAAACTATGTAAAAAATACTAAAATGGGGAACTCATTTTGTCAGGTTTTCCACAATTTTCAGCATAGCTAGAAACCCTGTTATGAATATAATCAAATTAATGAATGTGATCGCTTACGAAGTGAGTTCTTTCTCTCTCTCCCCGATGATGTCGGTCCCGATGCTGTTCTTCACTTTGAAGGTCAGCCCGGCTCGGATAGATTCCACGATAGCTGGCGTCCCTCCTTCTTCACGCTCTTCAATATTATGCAGGTAATGATGTGTGTCTCGTGTTACCTGTAATATATACGTACATAATACATTGATAGATGTCATGAATAGCCCATCATTTTCACCATTGTCTCTCAAGACAGATATTATTTCTTTTGCATAAAAATAATATACATAAAAACATTTGTTTATTGATATAGAGCACATTGGGTTAAAATTGAAATTTACTATTATTTTTTATTTTTTTAGCAGGCCTAAAGACAAAAACGAGGGATGCTCAAAGGTAGGTCACAGCGTTGCCAATTTGAGTTTGAATAAAACGTATTAAATTGTTTGTATCCTTATTGGATTTCCTTACACTTCAACTGAGCTACGTCATCCGTTTAAAATTATTTCTGTTTAAGCCAGCGTGATACCAGAGTGGAGGAATGGACTTTCTCTTTAAACGCAATTTGTTTGATCATTCATAATGCACAACTTGAAGGCACAATATTACAAAAAATGAACAATACATATTTAACACGATCACAAAGACTTTCAAGAAATCAACTTACGGGTGATATCAATATCATATTGCCTATAAAAAGCATGGTCTGATTACGTAATACAAGTGTGTCATTGTAATGTTCAATAGTTTACACGCACAAGGCTATTAATATTTCTGTTTATTTAGAGTTTTGAAAGTCGGTGTAATGATGTTGTTCTCACACAAAGCCATTGATTGGGAGAGTTTGGCCAATCCGATTCTAGTTGTACACAATATGGCGAATGTTGCTTTGTTGGGCAAATACAAACAACAGAATATACGCCCATTCGAGTCCAACTGAAAGCAATAAACGGCTTTGTTCTCACATATAAAACAGTGCCACCACCGACGGAGTGAGGTACAGCGTTGAGAAACAGCTTCTTCTTCGCGATGAGGATACCTGTGAAAAAGCGAAGAAAGAAATATTATTACCATAAATATGACGCCCATTGCTATAAAATCAACTGCCAACAAAACCTATTTTAAATCTGTTTAGTAGAGTTTAGTAGAAAATTTAGAAAAATCTTTCGCCATCAGTAAATTTTCACTTAGTATATACGAAAACCACACATTGATCGGAAAGTAACATGACAAGAAAGGATCATTGAAATTTTGATCACCATTCTCAGTTTTTGGTAGTGGAGAATGGTGCAATGGTCTAATAATCTGCTTAATTCCGTTACAAACGAATTTTCATGGGACTATCTAGCCTACCCGGTGTGCCAACTCCTCCGACAAACTTGTGCGGCGACAGATAGACGGCATCTTTTCGGCAGTCCCCCTCGATTCTATATTGAACGAAATGAATAAGAAAGGCATGGCTCATTGTTTGAAAACAAATTCATAAGGTAATTGATAGACGGAGAGATAGAGGACATAATATCATTTAAACAAATGTAAAGTGTGAAATTCATGAAATTAAAAGAACTGCGGCCTTTCAACAGCTTTAGGCGATCTGGAGGAGAAGGGGGCACAACCGTGACATTCAGTACAAACGGTCCAAAAATGTGCCCCCTCCCCCCGTTTTGAGATGATGACTTTTATTTTATTCTTATTTCTTCTCCTTCTTCTTCTTCTTGTCAAAATCCTGTATCCCTGCTCCTCGCATATAACTATGTTGATCTATATCAAGAGGGTTGATAGTAAACCGATCCTTTTCGCGAGACAAATCAATATTCCCGACTTTACTTTCAAAAAAGCATACGTCATAAGACTGGAAACTGACATTACATTAGTGTATTGCACTCGTTATACATTCAGCATTTTACCGGCCTGCTTGTAAACTTAATCTTTCAAAATAAATATGCTATTTCCAAAATACTCATTTGGAATACTCATTTGTACTTTTTAAAACATTTCGTGTTATAGTTACTGGTTATAAAGGCAGAAATATACATCCATAGTACATGAATATGACTTTAAGTTAATTACGATGAAAATGTAATAAATAAATCAACCGAGCTATAAACTCAAATGTATGAATCATCTTTGAGATGCGCTTCTTCTTCTTCTTCTTCCATTGAGTACAGTCCTCTTTGTAGTGTATAGTCGTACTTGTTGATGAGAATCCAACCAAAAGGAACTTACCCAGTGTTCGCAGGATTCATGTCTATCCTCAAGTATGGACCTGATTGAGCAAATTTGAAAAAAATAGTCAGAATGTAATTGCTGTAGAATCGGTATATTATCAGCAATGCAATGGCAGAAACTTTTGAAAAAACTATGATTTCAATAGCCTCGTCTATCATCCCCCATTGTAATGTGTGTGAACATTACAATGACGTATTACTTAAATATGATATTGAAATTTCCCTTCGGTTGATTTCTCGAAATTCTTTCCGATCATGTTCTTTTTTAGAAAGATGAACAAAAAGATTTTTGTCAGTATATTTCTTTCGATCAAGCAATGCAACGAAAATTCCTCACGAATGATTGTATAAATACATCATTATAGAAGTTTAGTCAAATCAAATCAAAATTAAATACCTTGGCAAATAAATCTAGATAATTACGATAATCATATAGCATGAAGAATTCATGCAGGATCCCATCACTGAGAAAGAAAATTCTAGGGTTTTTGGACTTTCGTTAACTCATGTGACATAAAGAAAGCAACACGTTAAATTTGTTCCCATTATTCATACTTATTTTCTACGACAACTTATTCACGACCAACTAATCAATCAATGATTTACGATCAAACAAAGGTTCTCACCCGCTGTGGCATAATCCCAAAACGATAAAGCACCATATTTGTGCAAGAGCGCCACCACGGGGTCAGTTTTGCAGATGATGCCAGTGACGTTGGACGCTGCTGAGAAACAACCAATCAAAAGCCGACCTTTCTTTTGATACATCTGTATATGAAGAAAGTGATGTTGGAATAATATAATCTCTGACAAATTTATCCTCGAAATTTACGAAGTACTTAAATGATCTTATTCGAACCAGAATAGGCCTAACCAATATAGGAGAGATTTTAAAAATATTTTGTCTACGGTAAGAGGGAATGGTAGTATTGTACTGTGGCAGAGACATGTTATCAAAGTAGAGGGCAATTTCGTTAGTTAGACAAATTTCAGGAGCATTTCCAGAAATCCGCTTGACGGTAATTTCACTGCCTCATTACATTGCTCATAGAAATCATAACCGAGTTACGTAATATGTCATGGTAATGTCCGCGTATTTCAAAAGATGATGCACAAAGCTATTAAAAGTGCCTGAGGTTGACTTTTCGACAGCCTTTGCGATTGTGTTAAACTTACCCTGAGAGATTCTTCCAACAACTTCAAATTCACCATCCCATGCTCGTCATCTCGAATCCGTACAACCTGCGGAAAAGATAAAACATTCACATGTTTTAATTGTCTTTATTACTCCACCCCCCCCCAAAAAAAAAAATAATAATCTCATAACAACCTCTCAAAATCTAATAAGCAGATTCTAGCATAAATTTTATGTCTAGCAAGGCTCATCATGCTCATTGGTCTTATAATACAGTGAGGGAAACGCACAAGTGGACGTTTAGTTTAGTTCTTCCCATTGGCCTCAAGTCCCATTATGACACTGATGAGGTTGGTATTAGGTAAAGGGTTATGCTGCATCGGTCAGATGAGATGTAGGACTGGCGTATCCAGATATTCACAAAGAGGGGGTAGTTCACAGTGACTGTCTGGAAGGTGGAGCGGAATGCTGAAAAGTACCACTGCCAATTTTGTTTTCATGAGCTTTCGAATGGGGGTGAGCGTATAAGCCGAATCTACCATCGGCTGAATACACCACAGAACGTTTTAGCTATGAGGTGTACAAAAAATCTGACCCAGCACCGTTCTAAATGTAATTACAAGTTAACCCCCCCCCACGATCCCCACTTGTGATATTTACCTTAGCTCCCGATTCTTTCCATGGTAGTATGTTAGAGTGATGCTCGTATGGCCCAATAAAAACAACCTGCAAGGGAGGAGGAAAACAAAGTTTTAAAAATCCCACTAACATACGACAATTTTGGTCTAATTGTCCCAGTGGGGTACCTTTTCAAGTCAAGGGTTGTTGTCCTAGGGGAAGATGTCCCAAGGTAATTGTCCTTTGGGGTCGTTGTTCGGGATAGTTGTCCCAGGGGTAGATGTTCATAGGTTACTATCATAGGAGTAGTTATCCGGGATAGTTGTCCCGGGGTAGATGTTCATGGGTAACTATCCTGGGGGTACTTGTCTGGGGTATATAGTTGTCCTAGTAGTAGTTGTCAGGGAAAATTGTCAGACGGGGTACTTGTCCCGAGGGTTGTCCTAAGGGGAGTCTCAAGGGGATTATTGTCTTGCGTAATTATTGATCTAAGGGGTATTTGTCTGGGGGTAATTGTCCTAGGTGAGGTTATCCAAAGGGGTAGTTGTCCGTTGGTAGACCAGGGGGGTGTTTCACAAAGATCCTAAGTTGAACTTATCTCTAAGTTGGACTTAACAATTATGGAAAGCCGTTAGCATCTTTGAAAATATTTTGTAAAAGTTATTTTAAAAGGCATAAAATGTTGACTCAAATCATTCATATTTTCTATTATAATGGGAGATTTTATGTTCTTGATGTGGAATTTATAAAAAGTCTAAAATACTTGAATTTTCGCTATTGAACATAATATATTTTAAGGCTACTGATGGCTCTCCATAATTTCTAAGTCCAACTTAGAGTTAAGTTCGACTTAGGATCTTTGTGAAACACCCCCCAGGAGTTAGTTAACACTTCAGTCATGTGCCCTATTATAATTCATCATGCAGACTTCCCACCATTTAATAGTCTATTATTCTCGTTATACATGATGGGCAAACGACAACAGTTTGTTGAAACCCACATCTGTCTCATCGTCGTTATGCCATCAGTCAAAACATTTTTTTTTTTTAATAATAATATTATTATTACAAAAATATTATTATCATTGCTCTATTGGCAAAAGCTCTCAAGTGAAACCGTCCAGATGATAGAACTAAACTAAATCAATATCTATTAACAAAGGAACGAAGAACACCGATGAACGCGGGCGCTGCGTGCGGTCTGACTGAAATAGATTGCATTCAGACATTCTTATTGTTCGAGCTTATATCAACAATGTTGTGCAAATGTTGTCTCATTGTTTCAAACCCCTCTTGTGCTTTGATGATCTGAATTGAACTCTCATTTGTACTTTTATCATTGCTGCGTAGTTTACCTCATCTCTGTATGTTGAGAGAAATGTGTTGAGATATTAATTATAATATGTACTGTAGTCATTTCATTGAAAAACATACATTGCTTGAAACGGGTGAAAAAGACAATTTTTTCTGGATATTCTATCACATAAATTATTGTTTTCATTATGAATGGCTAGTGGACTAACCAAATATTAGTTTGAAATTCTATTTACTGCTTGTTTTCATTGGTTCATCTACTTTTGAGAGAGAAATATGGGGACACAAAAATGAACGTACCGCTTTCTTGGCTCTTTCACCCGTGAGCATAAGAGCTGATACCAGTTTGTTGACTGCCCCAGTGGTCCCACTACCAGTGAAGATGAGAGCATCTTCACCTGTCGCGTTCACACACTTCTTGATGATGTCTCTGCAAGCAAGATGAAAAAAACAGAACAGGGTCATTTAGTTCGAAAACATATAGTTTTTAACTGACGGGTTCTCATTCTCTCTCCTTTTAAAGCGCAAATATCTGCTATAATTTTGGGGTTACTCTGAAGAAATTGATATCCCCAATCTGTTGGGAGCCAGAAGGGCGTTGACTCAAACACAGAGTTAACGACCTTCTGAACCTGAACAGACCCTTTCTTTCTTCCCTCTCATTTCCTTCCCTATATCTCTCACGTTGTATCGAGTCTATTAAGGAATTGTGGGTCTTTTATTCATTTGGGATACATACAGTCACTATTTCTACTCCCCTTTTCGCCATTCGATCGGAGCGCGGGCCCCTCTCCAGTCCCCCCTCCCCCTGCCGGGACCCCCTGTAGCTACGCCACGGCCCCAACCTACCTTGCTTCCTTCCTGAATCGTGTGGTTTGTCGTGCCATGATACCAGTAGTGGTGTGGGTGTTGGCATACAGTGGCTGAACATGTTTAGAGATATAGTCCTCTATAAACGAAAGATGTCTGAAAAGAACAATTGGAAAAGATGTCGCAGTTACAATGTGAATGCGAAAACGCCAACCGGTTATAAGATATATAAATGGTCATAAAGATGCATTTCTTGCTGATCATAATTCTCATTTCTTGAAAATGCAATTTCAAGACAAGACATATTACTAACAATTCAAAGTAAATCATACCAATATTTCGAAAATAATCCTCATTAAATCATGATCGCTCATCAATGATCATAGATCTTCATTTTTTGTTTACTTTGCTGACATAGCAATTTCAAGACAAAACATACTGCTAACCATTGGAAGTAAATTATACTAATCATTCGACACATGGCCTTTTTATTTATTATTTATGAGCATGATGATCCCTGTTTTCTTCACGCAACATTTTAATGTGATTTCCCTTACTTGACATGCTAGGCGTAGATCTTTATTGTTATATCAAAATAGGAGGAAGTAAATCATCTGAGTTAAAAATTATTAAAAAAACTTCTCACCTTCCCGATGCTGTGTAATCACAATATACAACTGAAGGGGGGAAAAGAAGAAGATATAACAATAAAGATCCAACACAATACAATACAATAAATATAAAAGACGTAAAAAATATGTATGAATATTTCCTATTAATTGACCTTTTTCAATAAATTCAGAAATTGTAATTCCACCATGATTATCAAAGTACTATGTAAAAATCAATTTCTACAATTTTCATATCCGATATTTCCTTTACTTGCACTTCTCCATGAAGACAAAGTACAAATTAATATACCTTTTATTGAGATATACAAGCAGGAAAATTACCCAAATAAGAAATTTCATAACCTGGGGTCTAAGGCATATGCCCCCACAATTTCCTGGTCCCCCACCCGTGCCCTTACAAAAAAAACGTAGAAAAGCTAAAACAAATATAATTATGATAAGTTAATTTATCAATAACAGTATACAAAAGCCTGTAATGCATTTAATGTCAGGTTTCAATATTCAAAATTCCTGTGTTTTTCTGGGTTTTTTGCGCTCTGTCGTTACGCTCCCTTCCAGAATAGTACATCAGTTTCCAATCTAACACTGCACCACAATTCTCCATCGCAGAAAAACGATGACATCCTATACACCTCCTCCCCGAAGATACTGGGTATACTGGGTATGCCGCTCATTGATATGCATTAACCAAATGACATTAATATAACTGATATCCATTTACTGGTGCCATGCAAAACAATATCTTAAAAAGTTGTTTACGATATCGTAACCATACTAAACCATGCCAAGAAAAGTGCAACTTCTGTCGGAATTTTTGTAAATATAAGAACATTGTCTCCTCCTTTTACCTTCAAATGTATTTTTTTTCATGTTTGATTTATACGACATTTTCTCAATTGAGAAGGTAGACAAGGCACCTCTTTGTTCGACTCCACTTTTTAAATCTCATTTGTGAACAATATCTCGCTGCTTTATGAATTATATTCATCTTGTGCCTTGGTAATTCTTTTCTTCTAAATTTATATCGAGATAGAGATCGAGATCGAGCGTGACAAGTGCCAAACAGATAAGAAAAAAGTTCAGTTCGAAAATTTCAATGAAGTTTTTATACCTCATCAGGATTCTGGGTCTCTGATTGGTAAAAACTGCATGAAGTTACTATTGACTTGTATGCTACGTCACAGTTGGCGTGCAATAACGAAAATTACTGCCAGGGTAATACCTTTTTTGCGCATATAAAGTGCCCAAACCTATTTATTTGTAAATATTGTTATAAGTAAATACAATTTGGCAGACACATTTCCTGAAAATTTCCATTGTAAAGGTGTCGCACACTAGATACAGTATAAAACCAAAGTGCTAGTTTTGGTGGGTAGCCTTTGGTGTTCTCCGGGCTGTACAGTGCCCCTCAACACCCTTTCTGGGAATAAACACAATGTTAATATCACCTCGAGCAATAACCATGCATCTCAAAGCAGTGAAAACAAGGTGGCTTATTCAGGTCTGATATCTGATTTGAAATGTCGGCCCGAGTGGCGAACCTTTGACTTTGTTGTTTTCATGGGATGGGGTCGAATGTTTGATACTTAGAAATTTCAAATTCATATGGTGGCATTTAAAGGACATTTCCGCGAAATATTGTCAAAATTCGGGGCAATTTTCGCGGCAATTTTTGCGAAAATGTCCCCTACAATGGCATTGAAAAGTAATGACAATTTTTGCGAAAACTTTCGCGAAATTCGGGATAATTTCGCGATTTTTTATTTCATGGTTCGCAAAATAGTGATTGAAAACACCTCAGTATTTTAGGTAAACACCTGAATTGTTTCGAATTTCCCATTATTGAACTGCCAGGAGGTCTGTAGACCCCATTTGGCGCCTTTTGAAGTGTGTGTGTGTGTGTGCGTTCATTCATCTCGAATAGTCCGTGCTGCATGGTGACGTATCCTACTATCCTTCTTTTGAGTATCTTCTTAACATCCGTATATTTTCGACCCCCAAGAGACTATCAATCAATAAAAGAGGCTGATTTGGAAGGGTGTATAAGCCAATTTCAAGACAATGTTGATCGATTTCATCCACTTTACTGTGAAATGCTTGATCCGACACCAATTTTAATTCGATTGAGGTCAAATCAAGCGGAAAGGTTGATAAAGATCAGCATGACGACTCACCCCTTGGATTATTGACATAACGAATTGGATCACGATGTATTTTCATTTCACCTTATTTTCTTTGAGGAGGTTAAAGAGGGCTCTTTAGATAAATCGAGGGGATGACTTTAAAGAAAGGCTGTACGTCATTTGAACTAATCTCACTACAAAAGAATACCAGACAAGACAGAATGTAGACATCAATAATACAAGTCATAACCGCGCTGTCGTTTTAATTTTACGGTTGAGCGTTTAATGCAAAGAGATTCGATCATACACAGTATGTCCTCCGTAGGAGAACTAGAGGAGCAAACTGTTCTTCACTGAAGTATGTTTTAAACTTTTGTTCCTTCCTTTTCTGCTTTCTTTTTCTTTGTTTATTTAATTTTTCTTCTATTTTTTAGAAGAATCTGGATATCTGGAAATGCAGAACTCAAACATTTAAACCCTCCTTTTTGTTCTCTCTCTCTCTCCCCCTCTCTCTCTCTTTCTCTCTCTATCTCACACACACACACCCACACCCACACACACACACACACACTGTTTTCTCGCCATTCGAAGGCGGGACACAGTCATGACCTCTCCTACTCCCCCGTAGCCACGCCTTTGAATAGGGTTTATGACTCTTAAGCTGGTGCGACTGGCCACGAACTCTTTGATCTGAATAAAGGATTTGTTTTGTACTTGGCATTGTATTTAGACCTATATTATCCCGTGTATATCATTTCACAAAGAGAGAGTAAAACTCCAGAAAAACAAATAAAGTAAAATATTTTTAAAAAACACCGTTAATTCTACTCTGAGATAATCAAGCAAGTAATTGCTACAACTTTACGATCCTTTCTTTCAACTTCAAGTCTGTTTAAAAGATCAGAGATGGATTGTACACTTCGATAAAACCTATGAACATATGAATTTAGTAATAGATATATTATATCATAACAATGGCACTTCAGTTTCAAAGGTGCGGGTTAAATTGGCCATAATATTAGCAATTGTTATCGAATCAATTTTAACAATGTCCTTCAATCAATCAATTTTAACAATGTCGTGCAAGTGTCAGGGTGCCTATAGCCGCGTCTGGTCATTTGATAAAAACGCCACAATCATGTGCATATTTCCACTGAATTGCTTCTCTCACTTGTTCATCATGGGTAATGAGGTAAGTGGTTTTATGGACTTTATTTCGACGGTATGAAGTTGTATTGTGTCTCTTTGGCAACAAGCATGTAAACAAAGTCTTCCAAATTGTTGCTTTCATATTTATTATTGAGATATGAATTTAGTAATAGATATATTATATCATAACAATGGCACTTCAGTTTCAAAAGTGCGGGTGAAATTGGCCATAATATTAGCAATTGTTATCGAATCAATTTTAACAATGTCCTTCTTGCTAACAAAATGCTTCTCCATGACCAGCAATTATTTGGACGAATAGAAAGAATTTATTTTTAATCGAGATTAAACGTGGGATCCAAAAATTCCCTGACAAGCAAAATTAGGAGGTACAAGGATATCGGATATATTTGGGTTCTTTTCAATGCCATCATTCTCTGACAAGCACACAGAGACCCCAAAGTATATCACATTTCCTTTGGGGTCTAAAATTGCTACTAGGAAATTATTAGGAGGTAAGCACATTTTCTTGTTGTACTTTCTGTGTACTTACGATACTGTTTGGGTTCCCGCATGTCCCTCGGACAATTTACAGGGGATGGTTTGAGCAAATACAAAATATGTAAAGCCCAATGCAAAATCTTCTTATGGGGATTGTACAATCACAGGCCCTTACCTCGCTCGGTCATCAAGACAAGAAATAAGCCACCCTGACACTTGCACGAATTTTTGTTCCCGCATTGCCCCGCGTGACATTTAGTTGCACGAAGACCGTGAATCGTTCGTGCAATGCGTAACACCATGACATCGCGTCCCGTCACGTTTACGACATACTTACGTCATATGCCCCGTTGACACTTGCCCGCATTTTGGTTTGCGCATAGTTTGCGCCAGGCGCGGATCCAGGATTTCTTAGGGGGGGAGGCCCAAATTTGAAATTATGCGAGCCAAATATTGGTACGTGATGGTGACCAGCAGTGGCGTAATGAGCAACATCGGTTTTTTTTTTTGGGGGCAGACAAAAATCTGCATCTCCCACTCTTACCTCCAGGCCCCACTGAACGTTTTTCAAAGTGGGTGGGGGACGCTAAAGTATTTGTGATCAAGTAGAGCGTAGCGCAAATTGGCGTGGGGTCTAGGGACAAAGCGCCGGCGGGGATCAAAGGGCGGAGGCCTGGAAGCTCAGGGGATATGGGCATTTAATTACGGCCAGATGAGCATTATTTTGATACCTTATTCATGACACTGGCAGGTCACTCATTGGCGTGGGGTCCAGGGGGCTGAGCCCCCTGAAACTCAGGGATTTAAGGCATTTTATAACGGTCAGATAAGCATTCAGGGGCCTGCCTTAGACCCCCTGGTGGGGTCGAGGGGGCGGACCCCCAGAAGCTTAGGGGTTTAGACACTTAATTACGGTCAAATGAGCATATCTAGATACCTTATTTGTGACACTCGCAGGTCACTAATTGGCGTGCTGTCCAGGGGGAGGGGGAGCCTCCAGAACCTCAGGGGTTTTAGGCATTTTATAATGGTCAGTTAAGTATTCAGGGCCGCCTCAGGGCCCCTCGTGGAGTCGAGGGGGCGGAGCCCCCGGAAGCTCAGGGTTTTTAGGCATTTAATTACGGTCAGATGAACATATTTTGATACCTTATTTGTGACACTCGCAGGCCACTAATTGGCGAGGGGTCCAGGGGGCGGAGGCCCAGAAGCTCAGGGGTTTTAGGCGTTTAATTACTGTCAGATGAGCATATTTTAATACCTTATTTGTTACACTGGCAGGACAATAATTGGTGTGGGGTCCAGGGGGCGGAGCCCCCAGAAGCTCAGGGGTTTTAGGCATTTTATAACGGTCAGATAAGTAGGCCTATTCAGGGGCCGCCTTAGGGCCATTCGTTGGCTCCAGGGGGCAGAGCCGCCTGAAGCTCAGGGTTTTTAGGCGTTTAATTACTGTCAGATGAGCATATTTTAATACCTTATTTGTTACACTGGCAGGACAATAATTGGTGTGGGGTCCAGGGGGTGGAGCCCCCAGAAACTCAGGGGTTTTAGGCATTTTATAACGGTCAGATAAGTATTCAGGGGCCGCCTTAGGGCCCCTGGTGGGGTCAATGGGGGCGGAGCCTCCGGGAGCTCGGGGGTTTTAGGCGTTTAATTACGGTCAGATGGGCATTTTTTAATACCTTATTTGTTACACTAGCAAGACACTAATTAGCGTCGGGTCCAGGGGGCGGAGCCCCCAGAAGCTCAGGGGTTTTAGGCATTAAATTACCGTCCGATGAGCATCCCGCCTTAGACCCCTAGGTGGAATCAAGGGGGCAGAGCCCCCGGAAGCTCAGGGGTTATAGGCATTTAATCACGGTCAGATGAGCATATTTTTATACCCCATTATTTTGTGACACTGGCAGGTCACTATTCTTTCTTTCTATTTTTCTTTAATATACTTTTTCAAAAAGTTGGGAGCTCGAGGCCCTCGAGCCCCGCAGTTCCGCGGGCCCTGACATGTAGACCTCTAAATAAGCATATTTCTTGTCTGACTGTAAATTTAGGAATTTGTTATTTTCCAACAAACGCATAAAAATTATAATTTACTAAAAAGTGAGGAAAAAACTCGAAAATTTCTTGCTCTACTGTAAATTTAGGAATTTGTTATTTTCCAACAAACGCATAAAAGAGTATAATTTACTAAAAAGTGAGGAAAAAACTCGGAAAATTGTGTCATTTCAGCAAGTTTCCCTTTCCCTTCTCTCTCTTTTAGGTTTGCTGTGGGGGAGGCAAGGGCCTTTAGGCTCCCCCCTCCCTCCGATCCACACGTTGTTGGCGGAATTAATCGCAACTGATATCCCCTTCTTTTCACCCTTTTCTTTTCTTCTTCCTTTTTTTTTTTGTTCCCTTTTAGCTCTCCTCTTTCCCTTTCCCTTCCTTCTCTCTTTTTGGGGGCGGGGGTAGAGGCAAGGGCCCCCCGATCCACAACTTGTTGGCGGGAAATTTGCAACTGATATCCCCTTCTTTTCTTTTCTTCTTCCTCTTTTTTTCCTTCCCTTTATCTCCTCCTTTTCCTTTTTTCTTTCCCTTTCCTTCCTTCTCTCTTATTTTTTTGCTGGGGGAGGCAAGGCCCTTTGGCCCCTCCCCCGATCTCCTTCTTTCCCCCTTTTCTTTTCTTCTTCCTTCTTTCCCTTCTTTTCCTTCTCTCTCTCTCTTTCTTTTTTTTTTTTTTTTTTTTGCTGGGGGTGTTACACCCACAAATGTAATAACGCCCACAAATGTAACAACGCCCACAAATGTAATAACACTTTACCCACAAATGTAATAACACCCACAAATGTAATAACACTTTACCCACAAATGTAATAATTTCACCCACAAATGTAATAATGACTTTACCCACAAATGTAATAAATTTGAAGGGATATTTTGTCGAATTTGTTCAAAACTAAAACCCTGTAATAAAACATGGGTATAGCGCGCAGTCTTTACTCCAGACCCGGTTATTTCAAAAATTTAAAAATCTTCAAAACTAAGACCCCATAATCCTTTTCCTGTGGAATAACATGACAATCGAGCGTAGTCTTTCCTCCAGACCCGGTCATTTCAAAAATAAAAACAATAAAAAACAAAACAAAAAAATCAAATCTAAGACCCAACAATCCTCCAAACTAAGACCCTGTAATAAAGCATGGGTTTAGAGCGTTGTCTTTACTCCACACCCGGTTATTTCAAAAATAAAACAAAACAAAACAAAAACCTTTTAAACTAAGACCCCTCCATCTTCCAAATTAAGACCCGGTAATAAAGCATGGGTTCACGACTAGTAAACGACTAATTTGTGCATTGGCTGCGCATACTTTCCGCGCAGTTTTCGCATGCCATGCGCGTAGTTTACGAATGCGTGTCCTGGTGGTTACGCATTGCGTGAACTATTCGTAAAGTAGACGTGACCCTGCGTGCGACTGAGTGCCACTAATTGGCACGCATTGGCACGCCATAGAGCGGGGCAGTGCGGGACCAAAAAAGTGTCAACGAGGCAATACTTACGCCATACTTGTTCACGCCATTATTCACGCATTGTCACGACATGCTTTCAGCCTTTCTTGATCACGTATTGCGCATGCGTAGACCATGCGCAAATAATGTGAAAACTGTGCGGGAAGTATGCGCAGCCGATGCGCAAATTGTGAGCAAAATTCGTAAATCCGTCGTGAACTGGTCGTAAACATGCGTGCCACACGGGCATTGGCAAGCACCGGTCAGTACCGACACGGGTAGGATACGTATAGGATACGCATAGTTAGCGAAGTGTTCACGAAATTCGTCCACCAAATTTGTCGTGCCCAAATTTTGAACATTGTGAAAATTCTGCCACGAATTCAAGCCTTGTCCCGCATTGGGCCCTCATCCTCCCGCATGTTCCGCGAACGCTTCCCGTTATGGCAAGAACGTGGCACGAAACAATGCGCAAACCATGCGCGAACCAAAATCGTGCAAATGTCAGGGTGCCTATAGCCGCGTCTGGTCATTTGATTAAAACGCCACAATCATGTGCATATTATTTCCACTGAATTGCTTCTCTCACTTGTTCATCATGGGTAATGAGGTAAGTGGTTTTATGGACTTTAGAATAGCACCCCATAAAGTAATTTGGAAAGATTGGCTACTTTTTAAAGATCTGACAGATAATTTTGTAGTTTCAAATTTGCAGGGCACCGTATCTATATCCCAACTCTACCTGGGCTCGTTATGAAAATCATAGATAATTTATGAAGGTCAAATATGATATGAATTAAAAATTAAAAAAATATCCTCGACTTGCCTTGTCTTTCACCAAATGGTCCAGATGCCCAAGTATCTCTTCCGACCACATGATCCTCGACGTATTTCAGCAAGGCTTTTCTTTCCTCATAGTCGGCTTCGTGTACGCTTTCACTCCCAGAGCTCAGGCCCGAGTCCGAGGCGCTCACGCTGTTTCGACCCGACGATGTCCCCTTCGCTCGTCGATCACGAGTCATGGAGCTCTGATCGTCTTTACCGTCGATGGCCTTATCGAGATCGCGTAGGAGCTCGTCGGCGGCTCCGATGTGAATGTCAACTTCAGTTAATGTTTTGTCAGACATTGTTTTCTTCTCCTTCTCTCTGATAGCTCTATCAAGATTTGGATTTCAATTATGTTTTCGTTGTACCACTCAAATTCACAGCATCAAAGGAACATTGCTACGAACAGCTTGAGCATACAGCATCGAATTTATCTTGATGTGGGAATCTGCAACAACAATAACGACGACAGCGACATCAAGTTAACAAGATTAATAGTGAAAATACAGAGAAGACTACTTTCACAGTTTAGAAGAATTTTGTTGTGCCCTCGTCAGATACAGACACATGATCTTAAAAAAAACTCCATGAATCCGGTTCTATGCTTTCTTTGAATTTCGTTAGTGAATACTGCACAAAATACCTCATAAACACGTTCAGCGGTATACCTGAAATGATTAAGGTTGTTCAAATATTTAAAAAGACAGGCTTTGTGTTTTCATCGAATACATAAACATATACACAATACTACTTCACAAACAAAGCATAACATGGTTAAAATATTTCAACAAAAAAAAGTGAACGATTAATTCCAATATAATAGCATTTACATGTTTGTTCATGCTATATTGATGAACAGAGTTTGGGTTCATGACCAAGGTTCGTGTTTGATGTAAAACAAAATATTCAAAGGAATTTGACCAAAGTACAGCATAATTATCTTTGCGTCATTGCATTAAATAGCAAATAGTATATGAGTGACTCAGAGATTATGATATTATCAACGGTAAGCCAAGTATCAACAGTCGAAATGAGTTTTCTTGTGATTGCTGTGACTCAATATTAAAATGTTAATGAATATTAAGAAGTTATTTAAAACAAATGCGTTTTCATGGCTGATCTTTAGGTAATGTACAATTGAGACACGGCTAATTGTAACGATATCTTTCAGCACAAATTAATATTGATTAATTGAAAGGTTTTACTGAGGACATTCCGTAATCGCAGTCATACAACCAATATGTATTAAAAGAAAACAAGGCAGTATGAAACATTCACAACGGGGTAAAGCCATAAAAATTGCTTTGCAGCCCATAAGACCGGCAATGTTGGCCTGGCATGCTTTTCTTGAATATATTCTGAGGATCCACGAGACTGAAAGGTCTGTCTCGCGGAGTTTTTTGAAAACTTTTCCGAGACCGTCCTTCTCCAGAGCTGAGATATTCCGATACGGCTCTTTCTGTAATCTTTGTTTGAATACCAGACAAAAAGTCAGATAGATTCTTTTCAAAATAATCAAATTTCTCCGCAGGTGCGGCTCCTTAAAACTTTGTTTTGGGGTATGGATTTTACTGTCATCTGTTACCGGCATTAGAGGTGGATGAGACCTCTTCTATACACCCACACCTTTCTTCACATACACTTAAACTGACATTAATCCGTCTAAGTGGGGACTCTTTAGCGGGTTTAAGGGTGAGGATTAAGTCTAGAAGTATTGCATAATAATGTAAGGGCTGTATGTATAAGGCCGGGCGATCGAATCCCATTTGTGAACAGTGGAGTGAAGAGAATATGGGATATGGTTCAAGTAAAACTGTGTTGATAGTCTAAAAAAAAAAGAGATTGTCCAGTTTGTATTGAAAATAACGATCTTGTCCTTGGTCCTCCGTTGAGAGCCAAAAAAGGCGTTAATCCCGTGTTATTGATATGAGTTAACATCTTTCTTGCTGTGAAGAGACAGTTATGACCAAAGTTGATCATGTTGATAGGCAGTGAGATAACAATTTTTGTCATATAAGTAGTGCAAAGAGCAGGCCTGACAAAGAGTAAATAGGAAGGAAGGAAGAAGAAGATGACACAAGGGAAAAAGAAGAAATTCTGAGGGGAGAAAGGTAGTAAGAAAGCAATATAGATAAACGACTTTTCATCTTTTTGAGACTTTTGAGGAATCGCAACATTTCTATACTTCAAATGTACATTTTGTCAATATGAAATGCATATACACTGTGAGAAAAGAACGGAAATAGAAACTAAAGCGGCAGAAGTGAAAAAACTGAA
This sequence comes from Mesocentrotus franciscanus, assembly GCA_037976565.1. Classification (NCBI taxonomy): domain Eukaryota; kingdom Metazoa; phylum Echinodermata; class Echinoidea; order Camarodonta; family Strongylocentrotidae; genus Mesocentrotus; species Mesocentrotus franciscanus. The sequence continues at coordinate 18,343,986 of CP137666.1, read as the reverse complement.
AGACTGCATTATACAATGTCATTTCACTGGAAGACGATAAATGATTATACATTGAAAAAATAACTTATGATTCAAGGTTGCTCTTGTATTAATTCTTCAGCAGTCCAACGCTTCTCACAATGACAAATGATTTAGTAGTGCTTTAAAAAACAATAATCCTGGTTCATCGACCATAATGTCTCAAAACCATTTTCTTTCAGAGCAGCTACTTGATCGACCACAATGTCTCAAAAGAATCTTCTCTCAGAGCAGTTACTTGATTAATTTATGCTTGACATTTAGAAGCCCATGATGATACATCCCATTTAGCTGGAAGCGACAAACTTGATAGACTTAACTTATTAAAAAAGAGTTTTTGTGGTGTTCATTCATTGAATGACACAAATGTTTCCAAACTTGCAGCTATTATCTGAGATAAAACGTAGTTCTCAAACTGAATGTCCTCAGTGATGTGAGACAGTTGCGCCGGGGTAAGGATTTTAAAATCTTGCTTAAACTCTGCAGTCTTCATCAGGCCGAAAACCTCATTTATGTTAAACCATTCTCTTTTCTTTTCATACACCTCGGGGTTCATTAAGGTAGGTTCAGGTTGATTTACTCCCGAGAATAATGCGTAGTTTTTAAAAACGAGTTATTACTATACACCATCACACTCTATTTCAATTAATGAAATTTAAATACGTATAATAATTTCGAATATGATTGAAATATGAATACACAGTGTTAAAATTACGTTAAAACGTAGTGAAACGTTTTTGCAATTAATGTATTCTTTCAGACGTATATCAATGTGGTTACATTTAAAAAAAACATGCATGTGAATCTGTTTATATATATATTTTTTTACAAACTCTTAAAAACATTCGGAACGAGGATGAAAGGAAGAATACTGTCTGCTACCACAGTCTCTGTCGCTTCGAAATCAATATGAGGTGGCACATTACGTATAGGGCCTACTTGACTTGGTAATAATAATACAAATCCACAGAATGTCTAATCTAAACAGGGGAGGAGCAAAACATTGCTCTCAAGGTTAAACAACAACAACTCCGATGAAAATAACTTAATCTTTTATTTTGTAATTACTCAGCCATGTGTGTATTAATTTCTTTCATCAGTACCTATTGGATATAAATTTAGATGCTCGTAACGGATCAATTTTAGAACTGCAATCGACCTCAAAGTACAAACTATATAGTTTAGGTTGGCAGGTAGATATTGTATAAATGCAATCGAGGCGAGATATATTGACAAAGAGATAACATTATGTGTGGAAACATTCTCTATTTAATCGATGCTAAACGAGGGGCTTTCATGACATAAACCGCATGTTTGCGCTCATATTGATCACGTAAGATAGTAACAAGAAGGTAGTATTGACTATTTGTGAATCTTCTCGTGACCCTAATGACACACGATTCGGTGTTTTTCCCCCGTTGGATACCATATATTTTGTCCGTCCATTCATCGAAATATTTGGTATGGCGCATTTTCCTTACAGTCATTAATTTTGATATAATGATCCTTCCTAAACAAACAAACCAAAAAGGAAAGAAACAAATCTAAATATACCAGCAAACAAACGATCAAACAAACGAAATACCTATATTCATCATATTTTAGTTCCTAAAATTAAGAGCAAGATACAATAATCTGCAGTTTGCTTTTAGTTTCCTTCTGATACGAATAAGAGATGAAAATACTCATTGTTATAACATTCACTGGATTTACTACTTAGCGTTCTCCTTTGCTCATTCAACTCTAGACATACTTCACATAATAAATTTCAAGTAAATTACTTTTTGAAATTGTCTTTACTACCTATCTGAACTCATAACTATTAGGCAACCAACCCGCTACTCCCGTCGCTTCTCTCAAGGCATCACCATGAACCATCCATCTCCCAACATGCTACCAACACTTGTTGGCAGAGCCTTCACAGCTGCTGCTCCCAAACTGTGGAATAACCTACCCATATCATTCTCTTCTTTACAAGCATTCTCTCAGTACCTTCAAAAAATATCTCAAAACACACCTCTTATGTTAACTATATAATTGTATAATTGTAAAGCGCATTTGAACATGTTATATGGAAAATGCGCTATATAAATACATTATTACTGTATTATTGAATTCAGTTGGACTTTATTCACTCCCTCTCCCCTTTCAGGGGCTACTGGCATGGTTTCGTTTCGGATTATCATAATTATCCTATTTACTTTCCACAATACATATATATTAAATTAAATTCATTTATTTTATTTCCAGCAAATGCTTTAAAATACATAGGTAAATACATGGAATATATACATACATATACGACTTTTAATATATATAATTATATACAGTATAATACTGTACAAATTATAGGACGGCCAACCGAACAAAGACATGTTTGACATAATTTTGTATTCACAATAAGAATAGGTGTAAAATATAACTTTATAATAAATATCAAAGACATGTTTGACATAATTTTGTATTCACAATAAGAATAGGTGTAAAATATAACTTTATAATAAATATCATCATACATAAAAATAAAAAAAGACAAAAGGACACACAAAACAACAAACAAACAAATACCTATACAAACTCTACACAAAATACACAATGCAGTATAACAAAATTAAAAAAATTATGTTTTAGATTTATTCAGTTGTTAATAAAAACTTCTTCAATTTTCTTTTAAATCTGTTTAACGAATTGATTGGTTGTAATACCACAAACCTTAAGATATGTCTAGAGTAATAAACCCTTAATTTTTTTTACCTCATTAATGCGTTTAGTTTAAGATTACGAGGAGCTCTGATTAACTCTAAAGTTCCTTTGTATGATAAAAAGAAAAACGATTAGTTTAGTTACAGATTGATGTAGGGCTTAAGATTAAACTAAGGGAATTATAAGGGGAAGAAAAAAATGTTTAGGTCACATTTAATTTCATAATGAATGATTTGGCTTCCAGGCAATAACTTATCATAACGGACTTTAAGTTTGATGAAACGCTCAATTTATTTACAAAGTTGAAGAGTGCAATGTCTAATTGATGTTTTTGGGGTTGTATTTATCATTGGCTTTTTGATTTCGTTTGTTCGAGTTTATGACTTTCACAACATCACGAAGATCTCTCAAAATTTAATTAGTTTCAACATTTTTAATGAAGTGTTGCCGATTCCTGATTCGATACAACATACCTAATCATCAGCATTTTTGTTTAATTTTTTTTTGTTTTTGCTTTTTTTTTTTGGGGGGGGGGAGGTCTTTTGAATGCTCAATAATTTCGTCTTCGAATGTTTATGAAATGCGGTTGTTGCACAGAATGATCATCACATTTTCTCCGATGTTTCAAGGAAATTTCCAAATCTTATTAGAATGAAAAACAAACAAAAACAAACAAAAACAAACAAAAAATAAATAAAGCCTTCACAGAACAGAGAATATTTAAAGGAAGTCCTATTACTTACTTTTCTTTTCAGCTTTATTTCAACTCTGCGTTGTTTTACGAGTGATGTCGCTCCCGTAACCAGCCTTTGTAAAAGCTTCTCGTGTTTGCAGTCAAATTGTTTCCGATTGTGAAAAGAATTTTTCATCGACTAACCAATTTAAGCGTGAAGTAGCTTCTCGCAACAATCAATCATTGCATGGTTCACTGTTGGGATCACTTGGCAAACTGATGAAAAAATAAAGGTAGCATTTCAACTTATGTCATTGTGTATGCATGATTGATATATATTCATGATGCGCACCCTGGCAACTTCTAAATGGTATACAAGGCACAGAAAAAACAGTCTCCCTTTTATTTATTCATTTTTCTTTACCCCTTACCTTCTAAAATCCTTTAATCATTCATCATCCCATCAAAGTACATTCATTCCCAAAATAGGATCGACTTTCGAAAGACCTATTTAATATGGTTTTATTCAAAACATTAATAATAGAAAAAGTGACTTTATCCCATTGAAGTGGAGAGGAGGATTTCCGATACTTGATAGATCCGTAGACACTTGAAAATGTTTACATTGCTCTTGCAATTGTACTGGAGTCAGAATGTACCTTCAAATGTCGAAGGTATTTAAGCGGCATTTCTTTTCATCATCCCCTTCGCATCCTTTCTCTCTCTCTCTCTCTCTCCCTCCCTCTCCATCCTTATCTTTCTCTCTCTCTCTCTCTCCCTATATCTACCTTTTTCTCTATATTTATTTAATTAATTCAATTTATTATTTACTCGTCTGGTTATTTGTTTATTCATCCATTTAATCAGTTAATGGTATATAGATTCATATATTTATTTATAAATGTATTCATGAATTGGCACCAATTTATCTGCAAGAGCTAATCCAGGAATACAAACCCTCACGCAGTCTACGGTCATCTTCACAATTAAACCTCGTGTCTACTTCGGTGTCAACTCTTTCTTGTGGTCATCGCTCTTTTTGCAAAGCTTCTGCTGAACTTTGGAACAAACTACCTTTACATTTCAAAAACTGTCAGACTGTCAACATTTGATGATTAACTTAACTCTGTTTACATTGATGTATATTTCATATGTATTGTAATTTGTAGGTTTTTTGTAATTTTTTGTTTAATATGTAATTGGTTGTCATTGTACAGGGCGTATCAATAAAAAGTTTACCCAACTTTGGTAGCTCCTAATTGAAAAGTCATAACCAATGTGACTTTGGAATTGCTTTCATGATGAAGAGTAACTTATTTTCTGTCCAATGATACCCTTTTCATAATATTTCTGCTACGGGTGAATGAGCACCAGGGTCTTTAAAAAGTGTTGTCAAAAGCGCCTTGTTCCAAGTTTGGGCTTTAGGGACCAACGTAGGTCAGGCCATATGCATGTGCTTCTTTGATCTTAAATCCTTTTAAAAGTTGAATTTTAATTGTGCCTCGTGCTTCAGTGTTTCATTGTTTAAAATGATGCAATGTAACTAGGCATTCACAGAACCTTGTTTCAATCGACAGGATAACCTTTTATTATTGTTATCAGCTTACTAACTGCTTCTCTCATGATATCTAAGTTATCTCTGCTCACTTGTCCAATGTGCCATTTCACACGCGTAAGGAGCATAATTGTGTTTATCTCGAATAGCGATCGCAAACTCAAAGGCTACTAAACCCAAATGCAAAAAAGAACATTTATGATGATAATTATCAAAGAAATTGACAATAGACTTTCATAAAAAAAGATAACATCCTTGATAAACTGTATCCTTCCTGTATCACTCAATGAGAAGGTAACCTAATAAACAAGGGATGCGAATGAAGGCAACATTGTAATCATCATAACGAAGAGAATATCATAAATTTTGCTTGTAATAAGCATTTCTTTGAGTTGGAGTTGATGTTAACACCTTTTTTCAACGGCCTAATAGTCAATGTAAATAAGGGAGCAATTGTTTTGGAATGAGATAACGCACACAATAATGGCTTTTGACCCACATTCATTGCTTCAGCCCAAACTTGGTATACAAGAGGATTTTGACAATACTTTTTGAAAAGCCTGCTGTTCAGTTTCCTTGGCAGCACAATTATGAAAATTGTATCATTAGACAGGGTATTAGTAATTCTTTAAAATAAAATATGATTCAAGGTCACACAGGTTCCAACTTTTTAATTAGAAGCTACCAAAGTTGGGTAAACCCTTTTATGATACGCACTGTATTTTGTTTGTTATAGTGCTTAGAGACTTTGGTTGAAAGCGCTTTTTAAGCACCGTTTTATTTTTTATATATTATATCATCAGTATTCATTGATTCATTTATTTACTTTTTCAATTATCTATCTATCTTTCTGTCTATCTATCGGCTATCTTTCCACCTGCCTCTGTCTCTTTTTCTCTCCTTCATAATATGGGGTGGTTTGAATGATGTATTATCGCCAAACTCTATGCAGTAGACGGTGAAAGCTAAGACCCAAAATCAATCATTCTACAGTGGAACCTTCATCCGGAAAGTTTTTTCTTCTTCATGGTGGTGGCGTTGTCACTCTCTGAGCAGGGATTTTTATGCAGTTTTCAGGATTGGTGGGGGCATTCGTCTGAAGCATGTTATAAATATGATACTAACGGACCTCACATTCTCCCTCATGCCCCAGAACTGACGCCCCTAGATGTCCTGTTTGCTTCATCATAATTATATCCTTTACATCTGATTACTATCGTGAGTTTGTTTCAGTTACGTTTCAGGGTTCATTTATTTCAACTTTTTCATTAACATAGGGCTATGAAAACGATGTATAAATTCCATATTATCCACAATCGAGAAAAGTGCAATTATTATTTAATTTTTCCATATACTTCCCCACTCAACACCAGAAAGCAGTAATTTATACCCAATGCATCTGTGTTCAAATCAATTGCTTTTTAGAATCCCACTATAGGTGGCGCTAAAATGTAAGAAAACTGTACCCACAAAAATCCAACCTAAAGTTTTGGTTGCAATAAAGATATAATAATAATAGTAACAAAAAGCCTTTCGTTTTTCAAACTCCATTTTCAACAACGCAAACAAAAAAACTTATATTTGAAGATATATTGTTTAAAAACATACTGCCACAATCTATGGTAGATACACCTCCGTAGATAAAAACTTATGATGTAATAGGGCACTCGTGTTTCCAAAGGTTCGTAATTCCGAAACACATTTCCCATACCAGAGGATTTATAATTCCAATCTTTTGCTGCACTACTCCAAAGGTTCGTTTGTCGGAAGGAAAGTTCATAATTCCAAAAATTAAACAACATACATAATATCCAGAAACTCAAATAGAGTTCCTTATTCCGAAGGTTCGCAGTTCCAATAAGGATATAGGGTTCTATTTCATTTTCGGAATTACGAACCTTCAGAATCACAAACATTTCGATCAACGAACCTTCGAGGAAAAAATGACTCGTAACTATGAAGACGTACGTGGTTCATCATGATCAAGATCCAGATATTTCCTTATACTGGAACTGTAATGAAACATTGCATAACATAGATTATTCTCTCGCTGTTACAATAGCGTTTCGGGGTGTCTGTATTTATTTATTTTTAATGAAGGACTGTGAGGACACTGAAAGAGAACAAAAACTAAGGACCAAAGACGTTGGAATGAAAACGTAAATCTTTATTTCTTGCAATGTTATAACCAATATATTCATTTCAATAGACAAGACCATTATAAACACCTTTAATAATCATGATGAGAAAAATATACAAAATATATACATGTATGCCTGTATGCCAGAGAACTCGTATAGAGAATTATTAAAAACAATATTTTAAGGCCTCGTTGTAGGTTTCGCATTCTAATAATTTGTTGCAAGATGAATTTAATTGAATGCATACAATAGGTAATTGAATGCATACAATAGGTAATTGAATGCATACAATAGGTAACTGTATATATTTTTCATACTTCAGCATAGTAACAATTCAGAAGAAAGAAAAATCTGTGTACCGGTACTGTTCTGCGTAGTGGAGTATATAGTTTACCTATAAACACAATCATTATGTACATTCTTGTGAGTAATAAGTAATAAGTACCCAATCATACGTAACCACGATGTTACTACATCTATAACATGTCAAAATATGCATTGTGTTTACAACATGAATGAGAACCAAAAAGAAAAGAAAAAAATCTTTCTTCAAACTAAAAATCTTTAATTTTTTATCATTTTAAGTTGATAAAAACATTAATCATAACAAGTAAGTTCAACAAAGTCTCTATATAAGCATTAATCGATAATTACTATTAGTCTATTTCAGATTTCAGTTGAATACATACATTCAGTCACATATTAGTAAAGAAAATATCTTTTTACGACGGACATCAGAACAGTATGCAATAATTGCTTAAAGAGAAGGTTCATTGATTTTAAAAACTAACTTTACTGTCATTATTGCATAGGTGACACTTTGATTGGACAAGGTTATCGAAATTCAATGCTTGGAAATATTTGCAGTAATGATTATTATCAATTACAAAATGCTTAAATACAGCCCCGGCATAGCACCTGAAAAGCTCTCCGATCGCTGCTGAGATGTGTGACGTCACATGTTGAACATGATTTGCACAAGCAGACGATGTCCCATGACATCTCACACATTTTCAGTGCCTGGTTTGTCATCTTTTCTTCAGTTATTTCCCTTACTTCACTACCGTCAGGCTAAATGTGTAATCTATTGCTTCACTATAAACCCCGCGCATGGTATTATTTTGATGAAAAATGCAGCGATAAAAAAATTAAGGAATCCGTCGCTTGTAAACAAAATAAGACGCCATTGTATTTTCAGCTGCTACACCGCGGTATGTTCGGCGTTTCAAGAGGGAACAAATGCCGTCATGCTATCATTCCGGGGGTCTTTTAATTTGAAAGTGTGGTTTCTTTGATTGTTCATTAACCCCTACCCTGCGTATTTACAAACAAAAGAATTTAGTTAGCAGAATCGGTTTCATATCCTTTATTGAATGGTGTAAAATTCCATCACATTTATATACACTAAACTCATTATAATTTGAGAAATAACAGCATTGCAATTATGTTCATTCTTTATGGGATGTCGTCTGCTTGGGCAGGATTGGTTCATATTGTGACGACATTAAAACATCGTTATTCTTCTGGCAAATATCTTGCATATCCCGATGCTATGGAGGGTGTTTTATTTGTATTTCTTATAAATTACCCGATATGTAGTTGACCTAAAACTTGTACGATGGCCATCTGTTAGCTTACCAGTTTCTAGTAATACGTTATTTGCCATTTTTCTGATTTTCTTTGAACCCGCACTTTAATAGTTTGATCTGGATTAAAAACTGACAGAGTGTTCATGGCAACTTTTTGATGTACTATTTCCATCCGCATGGTTCCGGCCACACACCATTGGTCTAATTGGTCTACACACAATTGGTTCCAAGCTCACATAATATGGCTTGGGCCTGGACCATGAGGGGTTAGTGACTTGGGATTAGGTTTGGGATTAGGTTTAGGGTTATGTTTAGGGTTAGGTTTAACGTTACTCTTAGCTTTATCTCTTAACCTATCATGGTGTTGAACACGGCATGAAACTAATGGAGATAACTCATACCGAATATTAAAACTATATTAACTTACATCATTTCGAGAAAAAACAACAATATTCATTTATTATTCAGACTGGCAATAATTGTGTTCTTATCTGCAGTATGGTACGTCGATTCAAATAATGCACGTTTCTCATATAATTCCGAATATATACAAAACAAATTTTCAGTGATAAATATATAAAAACAGTACATTCCTCTGATGAGTACTTGCAAAGGCAAGACGTGTATACGGTGCCTGCTGTAGTCGATAGTACTTTTTATTACAAGCTACAGGAGGAATTATAGAACTTTAATATTTTTTTCCTCGTCCGACAAGGAAAGAATTATATCCGATTAACGATATTAAACTATTCGCTTATAAGATAAAACATAAATTTGGTTTACAGTAAGAAAATACATGGGATAACATAATATAGACATGACATTGTGTAGATTATTTAACACGCCTCTTTAAAATAAATCCGAATATTCAATGAATCCCGAGTTTATGTATCATAAAGTGACATTCAGTGTTGGAACGACTATAATCCAATATACAAGCCGCTCATGTGTCACGTCATTACAACAGTTAAACATACAGTCATATGAAAATACTTGACGGCACAATGTGTGAAGAAAAAAAAATGTTCTGTTTGAAAGCATCGTACTTCAACATTCTGTGAAACACGATAAAAATTTGTCCAGATAAACCGGCGTAACTCATATGAGGCTTAAATAGATAATTTCCAGTGAAATGGGTTGTTGTTTGATAATCATCTTAAACATCATTTTTTGATATAATCTCTCAGAGTAAAACAAGTATAATCGAGCACGCTGATAGTACATGATGATAGAGTTATAAATCGGCAGCGGCTGCTTGCATTCATAAAGAGTAGCGATTAAAAAATAATCGAAGGATGAAACGCATGATCAACATAGTATTACGTGATTCTTTGTGGTTTGATTTATGTTGGAATCACAATCTTGAAGCAAGTGGCTGTATACTCCATTAGTCAATGAAGCGAGAGCTGTATGGACTTTACATAATCGAACAGATGCCTGTGGATTCTTTCTTCTCCTTCTTCTGGTGTCGAGGTTGTTTCTTGAAAGAGAACCGACGTGACATACTCCTCTTGGTATAACGCTTGGGTCTGAACGGGGCGCGGGTCAGCTTGGAACGCGGATCAGCGGTGATCGTTCCGTTCGCTGCTCCCCCCGGACCGTCTCCTTCAGTCAAGCTTGGAATTGCGTCCATGAGATCAGCCTCGGGGTACCGGATGTGATAGACAGCTTCGTAAGGCCGCATGAACCAGATCAGATCCGGGTCACCTATGCAAGGTCCGACGGTATCAACCATAACTTCTGGAGGGAACTGGGTATTATTAAAACAAAGATCACAACAATAATCACTTTAACAATCACTTTTACGAAAAATATTTCTATTCATATTTGAAGAAAAAATTGCTTTGACATTACCATTTGATACGCACTTTTAGATCATTATTTTATATTTTAAGTGGCGGGTCTGGGAGGTGGGACACATAAGACATTTGTCCCATCCTTCCTGGCCAAAACAAATCTTCATACCTTTGGTATACACAACAGTAAAAAAAAAATCGTGGGCTCTCTCATGGCCAAATTTTAGGGCCCTTTTTGTTTATCAGCAATTTCTTATAACTGTGCCCCTCTCCCCTGTCAGACATGTCTGGGTCCGCCAAAATATGTCACTTTAATAATATTCGCTAGTGTAAAAAACATAACGTAACTTATCTTTCAAGGCCTAAATTGTGTCACACACTCACCTGACATTGATGACCTGCCTCTTTCATCAGTTTTGCACTTTGATCAAGAAACGTCTGTGAGAAAATATGAATGAAAACGAAAAGTCATATTTCATGGATCTTGTGTTTTTTCTAAATCTACTCCTTCTTCTTTTCCCTCTTTTTCTCCTTATGTTTATTCTCTTTTTTTAAATCTCCTATTCCATTTCTTCTTCCCCTTCTTCTTCTTCCGCTTCTTCTATCATTCTTTTTCTCTTCCTCCTTTTTTTTTATACTTCTTTACCACAACTTTGCTTTGCATATTATTCATAATAACTTCAACCATAATTATGAAAGTTACGTTCCCCTTGTTGAAATAGTTTGCAAAATAAACATTTAAGTGGGTGTGTTCCAAGAAGCCGGCGCTTTAAAATACTCACCTTATAATGTGTCCCTGATGCATCCCTCTCCTTCATTTTGAGGCCGACGTAAGGACTGGGAGGGGCGATGAATCTGCCCTCTTTGAAGGTAGTTGTTAACAAGCTATCCCCTGCAGCTGGTATACTGGGCCTCACCTCTTCCTGGAGGGTCCCAACGTATTGCCACTCTGATGTGATGGGGTCAATTGTGTACTGTGACAAAAAGAGAGAAAAAAGGCTAGCAATAAACACAAGATTAAAGGAGTCTAATGGAGGCAAAAGAAGACCAATTATTTAAATCCAGAACAAACAAAACATGCAATTATATGAAGCCCAAACCTTCGCGTTTAAACATCGCGTTCCAGCTACATTCAAGGAACAATACTGAAGCATATAATGCTCCCTCTCCGTTCTCTCTCTCTGTTGCTCACTCTCTTTCTCTCTCTCTCTCTCTCTCTCACTCTCTTTCCCTCTCCCCTCCTCTCTCTCTCTCTCTCTCTCTCTTTCATAACAGATAATTATGAAAACATTCTTGAATACCTGTGATAACATCTTCCAACCGTTCGTTCCGACATCATCTACCGCTTCAAGTACGTAATTGATGACGTCATCAGAGAAGAAAAATGGCAGATTCAGCCTCACAAACCCAGGTCTAGGTGAAAAAGGAATATCAACTATTTTAATTTGCCATATAAAATAAGACAATAGTCTAGTTGTAAAAGGTTGGGTACATCTCAGATATTGATATAATATAAGTATGTTATTTTATCAGCATTCGCAGTGAATGAAAAAGGGAAAAGTCCACCACAATCTAAGGCTACACACCAGGATGTTTAACAAAATAATGTTTCCTTAATTCATTCAAATGTATTCAGAATATGCGAGATATAACAATAAAAAATTAAGAAGGAACTTCGTTTACAAACAATCAATAGCATATCGACGTACACATTTAATTAACATTAATATTAATGTAGGCGAACGAAAAGACAATTTTGTTTGTTTGATCGTATTTTGACCTGACTGTGTTTCCTTCTTTCTAATTTACCCCCTTTTAGCCACACATATTATTTCCGATCTTTTGTAAACTCAATTTGGGCCAATTCAATTCAATGTTTTCAGAATAAACTGTAAAAAAGGCTAAACATAATTAGACTTACTTCATAATTTGCAACGGTGCTTTAGTCTTCTTCATCTTCTTGAATTCAGACGCTTTACTATCAGTCTTCTTTCCAATTCTTCTCCGTCCCTTCTTTTCTTTCATGTCTTTACTGTTGATGAAACACAAACATTACATACATAAATGAAACATATTTTGAATTACCTAATTTTTGTTTTCCTCCCCCTAAAATGAAGTGCTGTTGAACATATGGCGATAGAGTAATATTGTTTGGATAAAATTGTATTACAGTACATCCATAAAACATAAAAATCATAATTCCTACAATAATATGGTCGTCAAGCACGCATATCAAAAGCCTCCACATGAAATTAAAGAGTAACAAAAAAGAACAATATACAGTAGGCTTGCGGGTGCACCATGTGAGAGAGAGAGGGAGGATTGAGGAGTTCTGAAAAGAACTCTCAGTAATCTTTTTTGAGGGTGTGTAGTCCTGAAAAGGACTGTTGGTGTAGTCTTGAAAAAGACTGTTGGTTATCTTTCTTAGCTTATAGTTCTAAGGAGAACTTAAGCTCCACTCCTGACGACGGATAGTCAACCTGTTCGAAACGTCGAGCCACTCCCGCCACTCATCCTCTCCAAGCGCTATAGTTCTCCTTAGAACTATAAGCTAAGAAAGATAACCAACAGTCCTTTTCAGGACTACGCACCCTCAAGAAAGATTACCGAGAGTTCTTTTCAGAACTCCTCAATCCTCCCTCTCTCTCACATGGTGCACCCGCAAGCCTACTGTATATCTACATCACCATGCAAGCCGATACTTACAAGCAGCAGCTAAAAAAGAACAAAGCTCCCATAATTATGCACGTGATACATGCATTTCATATGTCGCATTTTGTATTTACTCACAATAGAACAAATAACATACATTCTCGTTCTAAACATTAAAAGATAAGTTTATTTTATTTCTCGATAGATGGAGGCATGTCCAACCTGTTTAAAAACTAGAATCTTGTTTTTCATTTTACCTACGTCTGTCAAACATATGTATCCATCATTTTGTAAATTTGCTTATCCTGTTTTATGCATTGAAAAAAATGAATAAGGAGTTTATTTGAAGAAAGAAAAAGAACCTTGTCCTTATAGGAATACTCGTAGAGACAATAAATAGATTGCATTTAATTTTGTTTCTAAAACTCGAATAACTAACCTCTCATCTGTCAAGAAGTAGACGAATCTCTCAGCGAGCTCTTCATTTATTCCAAGTAAGTCCTAAAATATATTGGAGGCATAAACATAGCTCTAATATTAAAATTAGTATAGGGACATATTGGATATCATTTGGGATATATTTTCCAGTTAATTATTTCGATATGGTAATTTTCACTTACATGTAGTTATATCATAATTTTTTATAATGCGTTTACACACGTTTTAAGGCTGTGTAAATGCGGTAATAGTTCGGTTTTGGTCTATTATAAAAGCACACTGAAATAACATAACTTTTCACCCTAGTCCAGAATCTGGCCGATTTTATTGTTTTTATTTTAAAGAGCAATTCACTCGAACTATGTGATTTTCCCCAACCAGCTGCCATCCGAAGACGGCGTCATTTCCAAACGTATACGCCAGGAGAATATTTAAGGGGGAGATCGCGTAATGAGGGTATTCCAAGATTATGGACTACTTTCACCCCAAGGAAGGGCTATTGGAAAAAAAAAATAGTCGTCTTCATCGATGCCGTCATCGCCTCCATCTGGTTCTCATATTAACATCTGAAGGGATCTCTAAACATTCTGACAAGCAACGCCGCCCCTATAATAATCATTCCAACCACTCTTACGACCTCGACTACCAACATCACCACAATCAAAAGTCATCCCCCAACAGACACACACCACTACTATCACCACCATCACCACGAAAACCACCATCACCAACACCACAACCATCATCACCAACACCACCACTACCACCACCATCACCCCCACCACCATCACCCCCACCACCATCACCACCATCACCAACACCACAACCACCACCACAACCACCACGTCATCACCACTGATGGAACCCTCCTCCTCCGCTAACAACCTACCTGTGCATAGGGTCCAGCGCACGCACAGCCACCCCTGGCCTGGATACCGTAGAGATCATTAAGGAGGACTGCTACAAAGTTATGATGAAGCATCTTGCCTGTCTTAGGATGGACAACCATGAAGGAGAAGATTGGAAGACGGTTGGCTCGGCTGCTCCCTAGGATCAACAGGTTGGGATTCTTCTTCCATTTGGCAAAGGCAAGCCTATCAGACAGAAGAAAAAAGAACCGAGTTTGTGATTGAAGCTAATAATATCATTGGAAAGATGGTTTTAAACAAAGACAAGTTTTGGTAACGGTCATTAAAAATATTTCGACAGATTTGTTTTATTTCAATTGAAAAATAGACAGATACTTACAGTTCTAAGTTGTTGTGAATCTTTTTCCGCCTTAATTGGAACATTCACCACAATTCGGCATTTACTTTTTTACATTTGATCTTCCCATGTTTTTAACAGCATCGTACGTAAACGAATCTTTTATTGACATTTAACTCCTCCTACCTGTTTTGTTCTTGACATTTTAATTTCGTACATACGTGCACATGATTGTCAAGTATCATGGCTATCAAGTAATTAATAAATTAATTGTTAATGAATTTCCGTTTATATTCCAATTTTCTATGAAGAGTGATAGATACTTTGCTTCTGGTTGTATGTAAGTAGACATTATAATAAGACATCGTGCAATATTAGCATGAAACTGCATACAATTCAGTTGAATACAGGGTAAATTGCTATGTAATTACAGAGACTAAACAAGTGGGCTAGGACAAACAGCGTGAAATTTTTCTCGAGAGGTCATTTTATTACGTTGCACTATAGTTTCTCTCTAAGTCAATCCCGCCGTTATCCTTTATCCAAATCTCTCTCCATCTCTCACTCTCTCTCTCTCTTCTCTCTCCCTCCCTCCTTCCTCCCTTTCCCCACTCTCTCTCTCTCTCTTTTCATTTCTCTATTTCTCTATCTATCTATCTATCTATCTATCTATCTATCTATCTATCTATATTTTCCCGTCCCATTCTATTAGTAACATTCTTTTTTGTTAAATCTATCTTATATTTCTACTTACTTGGTAAGCTCTTCTTCTCTTCTTTCAATGTAATCTGTTCCGACTGACTGTATTGAATAATAGAGTAAAATTGGGATACATTACAATTGTTAAGAAATCATCAAAATGCAATTAAGAGGTCATAAATAGGTTGCGATCTATTCATAGTAAAAATGGCTATTCTGCGAAAACAGCCCAAACCTCTCTGGCATTTTTTCACCATGATAGAGAGTGACCGTAGCCCTCACATCATTCCTGATAATCGTATAGTATAGAAAATTACAAAATCTCCATATTTGTTGGCTAAGGGGCAATATAACGCTTAATCATTATGGACTACATGACATACAAGGAAGACACACAGCAGTTGTTAATGAATAGTCAGGCTATTTTTGTCTAGGCTGTGAGCGTTGGCGAACGGACGAAAAACAAGAAACAAGTTTTTGGTTGTTTTCAAGAGTTTTAAGATAGCGTTGGCATGATTTAGTCATTTTCATGTTCACTTGAAAATACTAAATATTGCATCAAAATCAATTGAGAATTTGAGATCAAATTTAATAATAGCCAACTTGTCTGTCAGTTTTTGACATTGAAGAAAAAAATCTAGGTTTTCATTTAATAATACGGGTACGTGCAAATATTTGTTTGTTTGTTTGTTTATTCGTTTTGTTTGTCTGATTATTTGTTTATTTTAAAAATCACCTCTTTGAGTCTGAAAGTAAGTCCTGCTCTGATAGATTCGACAATGGCGGGCGTCCCTCCTTCCTCTCTCTCTTCGATATCATGAGTGTAGTGGTGAGTTTCATTGGTTACCTGAAAGAAAAAGAAAATATCCGATGAGCATTCCAGTGCAGAGCCCGGTCAGATATAGTAGTTAAAATATACAATAAATCAATTTAAGGGCAATTTAAATATCCTATTCTATTGTCTACCGAAATCATGTTCGGATTACGCCATTGTCATGTCGGAACATTTAGATAAAATAAGTGACTCATAATGCTTTTGAGAATGTCTTTGATTTTTTTTTGGAGAGTCTTTAAGATCGTGTTAAGGAATTATCATGGCGACATTAATTATAGAGCAATTAAAAGCTATTATATGTTTGATTTAATGTTTAAGCTCTCTTCAGCTGTGACCTACTGTCAAAAGATTAAGATTGAGTGTTGTAAATAGAGTTGTATTCGCAGCAAATAGACTAGCGAATTGTGTTGAATCACAAGTTAGGAATGGATTGTTATATATTATATACATGTATATGCATTTGGAAGAAAGATATTCAACATACTAAGTAAACTAAGTTGAATATAACGAAAATCTAAACTCACATAAAGGACTGTTCCACCGCCTACAGAGTGAGGTACTTTGTTCAGGAAGTGTTTCTTCTTGGCTATCAGAATTCCTGAAACACACAAACAAAAACAAAAACAATGGTGATGATTTCCAATTACGTAAACTGCTTATCATTCTCCTGTCAGATCTAAATATTATATCGTGTTTTTATATTGGATTTAATTGCATAAATTGTCTAGTACTAGCGCTTGGCATTACTAAAAATACATGATACTTTTTTTTAATAGTTGAATGCGATATATTGCCTATCTGTTGGCATTTTAGACAACTATGATAATAACATGTTTTGAATATTTGAGTCATTCAGTCCTATATTGCCCGACTTATGGCTTCGCACATAGGCCCCATCATCATCCCGATCCACACCAATATACAATGTTTGTTAAGTGTCCAGACACCCAATCCCCTATTGCATTGAGGAAACCATTTTTGTCCAGTGACACATAATAGCATTTCCTGGTTGTTATGAACAACATCTAAGTATTAAAGAGAAGTGGGTGCCATTAATAGAAACTGAAAGGTTCAATTTCTGGTTTATATTATATTTATGACAGGTATGTCTTCTGTCACTAACTGTTTGAGAAAGTAGACTTGTTTGAAAGGTCAACATTTTCCTACAAAATTTTAACGAGAATTTTATGCTTCTTAGAAGCGGCCAACTATTTTTGGCATTTAATTCTTAGTGATTTGAACACATTCACCGGAAAATATTTTCGAGCAAATTCTTTGGTTACATGTTAAGCACAGAGAGGCAAGACTTCGGACCACACGTCATGAATACAAAAATATAGATGACTAAAAAATAAAAGATGACATGCCAAAGATTTGTCGTAATGCGAAATAAATGCACCAAACTCGCACCAAACACGTCATGGCAAAGATTTCTTAACTTTCAACACCGTTCTGTATTGCCTACAGAACTCATGTTCGGATTACGTCGAACAGATAAAAGATAAGGTTATTACATAGTAGGTTGACATTGTCTTTGCGATCGTGTGCATAACACCCTTCTTTCCATTTTTGTGGTGATAAGATCATTTTGAAAAATTGTATATAATTTGTTACAATACCTGGTGTACCGACGCCACCGACAAACTTGTGAGGTGAGAGATATACGGCATCTTTGCTGAAATCTTCACCAGATCTATGATAAATACAAAGTAAAGCCATCTAAGAAATGTTCATATTACTCCCCGTGGGGAAATTATCATTTCCAATTACTTTACATATACCCTCCCCTCACCGCTGTCATGAAATGACATCATTATTTGCTTACTCGTTTATTATAAAACAATGTAAGTGAATAATACGATCTATTGCATGACAAAAGACGTGAGCAGAGACGATACTCACTCATTTTAAAAATACAAATGCACATGTTAGCTGCATAGTTACGCGTATCTAAATGATTGTATGTTATTTCTAGTATACTAGACACGAAAAATCAATAAGAAAGACAATTGTGATAATAGTAGGATATAAAGGAGCATAGAAATTGATCAATCAAAGCCGAATGTTTAATGAATGACAGACAGTATATTAACATTTCTGTCGCACACAAACAAATATGAAACAAAGCAAAATAAGAAAAAAATATTACCCATGGGAATCTGGATTCATGTCAATGGCAAGATAAGGACCTAGAGAGAGAGAGAGAGAGAGAGAGAGGAAAAAAGGGAAGGTTCCTTTAGCTTAGACTTATATTGTCTGATAACAGTCTTCTGTTCATTTTTGCGATATGCTCCGATGAGAATTAATACTAATAATAATAGTAATAATTATAATAATTATAATAATAATAATAATAAAAAAATACTTCTACTACTACCAATATAATTAATAATAACAATAATAATAATAAAACGATAATATAATAATAATAATAATAACAATATTGATCATAATAATGATAAAAATAATAACAATATTGATAATAATAATGATAACAATAATAACATTAAGAAGAAAAAGAACATTAACTAGAATGAAAATAATAATAGTATTAATAATATTAATTATAATAATAATAATTATAATGATAATAATAATGATAATGATATGATAATAATGATAATAATAATAGTAATAGTAATAATGATAATAATAATAATAATAATAATAATAATAATAATAATAATAATAATAATAATAATAATAATAATTATACAAATAATAATAATAATAAAAGTTCAAAACAAGTTCAATCACATCTTAACCGTAAAGTTGATACATTGGCACGAATTTAACTTCTTTTTTCATTCTTGAAAATTCTGAAACCTGCTCTTACCAGCTGTGGCATAGTCCCAGAAAGAGAGAGCACCATATTTGTGCAAGAGCGCCGCCACTTGGTTAGTATCCGAGATAATACCCGTGACATTGGACGCGGCGGAAAAACACCCGATCAGAAAGCGATCTTTCTTTTGGTGTTTCTGTAGGACGATAAGGATAAAAAGGGAAGTTATGGCGGATAATCATCTATAATAATAATACGAGAAGCTCCATGGGTCCGATTGTGGGCGGTCCGATGACGTATTTCGCGTCGAAACGCGTCGATCTGCGTCACTTAACGAGGGTCCGGGCTCGACGTCGGGAGAGCTATCTCCTCCCGGACGACGGGTCGAGGGGGGACGGGACCCGACCCGGGGGACGAGGAATTCTTTACTACATGGCAACGACCGGGTATTTACCCATTCTGTCCCGCCATCGACCAGGAAATCGTAAAAAAACGATGTAACACGCTCATGAATATTATGCATGACCTGTTGCATGCATTCATGAGCCTCGAACTGTTTCAATCCATTGCCCCATAAAAATTGTTTTTATTCTAATTTGATATTATTCTAACAAAAAATATTCAAAAAATTACGAATATGTTTTTATTCTGTTTATACAGTCAATAACAATTTGATAAAACGGAGATATATAATCACGCAAAGGCAACGACCTAGCTTATACTTTTGAGCAGCACCGTCCGACCTCGATATGTTAATTAACTGCCAAAATCAGCAATATTTTTTGTTTTTTGTTTTTTATTTGAAATGTTAAGCAAATACATGATATTTTAATAAAATATTTAGTAATATATTTTTATAATCCTGATTATATTGAATATACGCAAAAGTAACAAAAAAAGTTTCAACAGTGTAATTGGCAACCAATGTAATGCAATGGGGCGCATATCCACCCTGATAGCAGACTGACGTCTTAAAGACGTCATAAATTGGTCGTAAAGTGGTAAACACGTCGTACGTCGTATGGACGACGTCATTACGACGTCATTATGTCGTCTTCAAAAGACTATTTTTTATTTACCACTGCAAATTCCAATACTTTTATCTCGATATTACATTCTTGGACTTGGCTTTTCAGCACATTCTTCTGTCGCCAACATCCCAATTACTTTCAATGGCGGATCTACCAACAGATCCACCAACTTCTTTAAACAAAAAGGTGCTTAATCTCTACATTATGTTACGATATCTACAGAATTACCTTTAAAAAAACAACATTTCAACCATTCCCCCTTAGACAATCCTCTCGATTTTTGACTACTTATCAGCCTGTTTACTTTCAGCAACCAGTGCCATTTTTGTATGATGTTGCTACCAATTATTGTTCTCTTACCTCTAAACTCTCTTCCAGTGCCACCATATCAATCAGACCTCGGCTGTTGTCACGTATTCTTATTACCTGGAAAATAAAATCATTTAAAATGCGATTACCATGACTGACGTACTACAGTGAGCGTGTGTGCGTGTGTGTATGCGTGTGTGTGTGTGTGTGTGGGGGGGGGGGCTCGAGAACTGGATCCCCTGTAAACCAAAAAAGGTTTCTTTTTATCACAAGGTTCTTACGTTATCGCGGTGGTTCTTTTATCACAGCCATGTTCGATTCGAAATTCCATATGCCTTTTGGTTAATCTTAGGGTTCTTTTCGTCACAGGGTACAACGTTATTCCGAAGGTCTATTAGAAGGTTCTTTCGTTGTTTCGAATATTCTTTGATTCACAAGGTTCTTCGATTCGTTATTCTAACGGTTCTTTTTATCGGAGGGTACTCTCCTATTCCTATAGTTTCTTTTGATCGCAAGGTTCTTTTGTTATTCAAAGGGTTCTTTACTATTTAATCACGATGTTCTTAATCTTATGATATATTAAAGGTTCTTTTTATCAAATAGTTCTTTCTTTATTCAGAGGGTTCATGAAAAATTTACGCTGGCCTTCAGCCAACGGAAGACGAACTCTCCAAATGTGATCAACACAACAACCGGAATATGTGCCTATTTTCGGAATTACAGACATTCGGAATTATATCGAGTTTCCAGAATAAAGAATCGAACATTTGGAACTCACTATATTGAATTATTGGAAACAACACCTCAATACATTACAAACACTGTTAGAATAAAGAGGACGAATCAAGGCTCTTGCTTTATTACCCAGCATGGTTTTAAAATTCTATTTACGCAGAGTTTATCATCAATCCCTCATCAAGAGGAAAAAGATGGTAGACGGGAAAGAGAAAAAGAAAAGAAGGATCATCGTGAGAGAAGGAACATGAAGAGAAGACTTAAAGGGTGGGTGATGAACATTACTGATTACGGGAAAAAATGTGAGAAGATGAGGAAGAGGAAGGAGACAGAAAATTAAAAATAGACAATGATAGAAGAAATTGGAGAATACGGAGAAGAAGCTGAAGCTGAAGAAGAAGAAGAAGGGGAAAGATGGGGAAGGGGAAGATGGGGATGGGGAAGGGGAAGAGGTTACCTTAGCTCCTGTTTCTTTCCATGGTAGTAGGTTTGAATGATGTTCATAAGGTCCGACGAAAACAACCTATCAGAGAAGAGATATGATATTATAAGTACATAACGACAAAAAACAAGAAGAACAACAATAGCATCAAATCTTTTCTTTCTCCAGGCGTGAAGACTGTGAATATGAAGCTCACTGTTTGTCGTCCACAACAACACCAAGATAATTTTCTTTTCACTAGCCTAATGTTCTGGAGAATAAAAAAATAATACTTTCATTGGCAACAAATATTTCATTATTGTCATTTCATTAGCGAATATTTGTAATAAGCAACGTTTCATTCATCATCACGACATTCCTGTTATAATCATCTCTACCATAATAGCCACCCTCATCCGGTGTTCTGGCAGATACGGTTCATTAGCGGATTTGATAAAGGTCATTCACTATTTCGACAAGAGCAACAAAAGTTGCCTGCAAAATATTGTCTTTGTTGTTAATCATTGATCTAATTCTTTTAATCTACCTCGATCCCCCCAAATAAAAGAAGAAGAAATAAAAACTAAACATTTGAAAATCATGGAATAGTAAAGGAGATAAAGAGATCCTTAAACTGGAATACAGACAATATTATACGTCTAGCCCCGTTTTAGTGATGACGACGACCTATTTCGTCAAAAGCAACAGAACAGATCAGCCGGGCGGATTGGGTGACGGTATCGACTCCGCCAAGGGAACTATATCTGCCGTGACACCACACAATACTGTTACTGTTATTGCATTAGATATATGAGACATCTCACTGTTTTCTTGGCTCGTTCTCCTTTAAGCAGGAGGGCCGATACCAGTTTGTTGACTGCCCCAGTGGTCCCGCTACCAGTGAAGATGAGAGCATCCTCATCTGTCGCGTTCACACACTTCTTGATGATGTCCCTGTCAAAATAACAATACTAGTTATATTAATAATTCTTTTCTTGTAACAACCTTCTTTCTTTAAACAACTTAATACCATTTATGTAATAATTTCATGTTATCTGGGCCGGAATAATAATAAGGATGGAGGTGGGGGCACTTGTCTCTCATTATGGATACAATCATTCATAGGGGGTATCGGAGGGGTTCTGTAAACCTTTTTTCACATTCCATTTTAATTCTACCTTTCTTTCTCTCTTCCGTGTTTTTTGTTCTGCAGTTCGTTGAGGAGGGGGCACATGCCCCCCATTCCTCCTCAGCTACACCACTGTATCATAGACACAGCAATATGTATTTCTCGCGTGATGCACCTTTTTGAAGATACTTGATTGTCGTTAAGATAACAAAATTATGCAAAGTGAGATAATCAAATACACAAGCTGACTGATTTCTAGATCAACGCAAATTGACATCTAATCAGCCGATCTTTTACAGGATACTCACAATTTACAACACTGGTGCAACGCCTTAAAACAGAACAATATTAGTGCTTAATAGAACTAGATGCAGTATTTAACACTGTTACGTAAGGTTCATAGTACGTGATGTTTACAATGGCAAAACGGGCGGATTTCTCAAACATAAGTACTTAAATTTACTTGCATACGTTCCATCCTTGAGATTATTTGGAATAACAGTGTGGTTTGACGACTTCTTTTTCGTAGTCAATTCCATTTATAGCAAATACTCACAAATGAAGCATTAACAACTTTCGTGTTTCCTTAAAGTAAACTGCTTTTTGTTTAACTATTTGGTATCTCGGATGCTGTACCTTGCTTCTTTCCTAAATT
Organism: Mesocentrotus franciscanus; assembly: GCA_037976565.1. Taxonomy (NCBI): domain Eukaryota; kingdom Metazoa; phylum Echinodermata; class Echinoidea; order Camarodonta; family Strongylocentrotidae; genus Mesocentrotus; species Mesocentrotus franciscanus. The sequence goes on along the minus strand of CP137666.1, from coordinate 18,320,619 downwards.
TGGTTGTTTGTCTTGCCATCAGACCAGTGGTTGTGTGAGTGTTAGCGTACAAAGGTTGAACATGTTCCGTGATGTAGTCTTCGATGAATTTCACCGCTCTGGAAACAAATGAAAGAAAATGATACAAAATAATGCACACTTGGTCAAGGGTGGTTGCATATTGATTTTTTTAAAAGACACCTTCGACAACATTTTCAAGTCTACCGACTGTACAAATAATTGATGACAAATGGTCTTTGGTGTGGTCATTACATATAGCCACATCAGAAAGAAACATTCGACAACCATGCCAACGGTCACATCAAGTGATTAAGAATATCTTTATCATTTATCGGTGAAATACTGTATATGAAAATAATCGTTTGTCGTGCAGGACACATGGATTTATATCACCCCCAAAAGATAAATTGCTCTAAGCGACCAATAATCACACGACACTATTTAATAGAACTCTATGATTACCGCCAAGTAAATAGTAATCTACTATTCTTGTGTTCGTTTGACTGGAAATGTCTTTTTGTAATATTCGGATTCGCTCTAAATGCGAATGTGATGATAACTTGTCAATCGATTTGGAGGGCGAAATGGGTAAATTGATTGGAAGTTTCCAAAGAATTGAAGACAATATAATAGAATGGAATGGAATGTATTCTTATCAATATTAATTCATTGAAGTTGCCTAAAGGTAAAGCCATCGTATTGTGTTCATCTTTTGAATTATATCATAACCGTAATAGTCGCTCTGTTGTAATAATTCGTTTCATGTGTTTTCCTTCCTTTGTGATCCCAATGAACTATGATTTCTTGTCGTGACGGCGGAAATTTGGCAACCACTGTTTATTTAGTTTGAAAAGAAACTCATAGAATCTTAGCCAAGCCCCGGAAGTAAGGTCGTTTCTGGGCATCCATTTTATCATCAACCCAAAATCATCCCACTTATTGCAATGTAACAGGGTTGACTCAAGACTAAAGATTAAGGAAATTCCACACGGTAGTCTGTGTTGTGCGGCACATCGTGTCTACCAGACTAAATTAATACCAAGAATGAGACGAACGAGGGAGAAATGCAAATAGCAATGAGTAATGGGTTAAAAAGGGACTAATCTGGTAACTATTTAAATAGTAGCCCATATAGGAGCATGTGGGAGTTTACACTTTACCCCTTTATACCAATATTCTAGAATCAAGTATGTACAATCTGCAGTAAATAATGATTTAGAAATGAATTATAACTTTATGAAGTAAGAATAGAAAACTTTTACAAATACAAAATTGGGTCGGAATGTAAAGCATAATCTCAATAATATCGAATTATTTTGTATACGTCTTTTTTTTCAACTGAAAAGGTACAAATGGACTTCTTTTGCCGCCAGTTACCAACGCCAAGAAGTAGACAAGTGGATTTATATACAATGTCAAATTATGTCATAAAATGTTTTTGAAGGAGATAGTTGTTGGATTAACCAATTAACTGCTGAATAACATCAATCCCAGTAGGCATTGGGTTAACTAAGAAGAAAATCATATTTCATTTTCAATTTCAATTATTTGAGGGATATCTAATTCACATGTATTTCAACCAGTCGTAAAGGCTTGGATTATAATATGACACTGTTACCAAACCGATTTCAGTCTGTGAAATGAATCAGGAAGTCCCAATGATATGCCATCTCGATTACGAGTTTTGATTTTACAGTTCAACTGGTGTACTCTTGGTTGGCTTGCGTTCAGGAGGCATTATAATAGGATTTAAGGTCAGTCAGTCAACAACTATATAGGCCTGTCTAATCCATTCGGCAAAGAATCAATAACAGTTATACAAAGACAAGGAAGAAGGGTTTAACATACCTTCCTGATGCTGTGTAGTCACAGTAGACAACTGTCAAGAAAGAAAGAAAGGAAAAGAACAACAAATATTATGTATGTCCGGATATGTAGGCAACATTTAATCACAACAGAATATTGATTCGGGACACTCTGCACAGTATATGAACTTAGTTTTCATCTATAAAGTTACTGTACACTTCTAGTTCTATCAGTGAAAACTATTGTATTTAACACTGGGTTTATATTAACCTGTAGCATACGCCGGTAATAAAATTAATTTACGATTAATAAGTTTTATTGTATGATTCAATAAAATGAATTCTAAAACGTTTCGGTAGTTTTATTTAAAATTTCTTCTCATACTCAAACATGGACAAGATTTAACTATTTATGGAGAACTTTGCAACTAATTTTGTTCTATTCTGCCAAGGGGGTCTTTACTTTAAAACAAGCATTGTCTGTGCGCTATCCCTGTAATTATCAATTTATAAACTTTTAATGATGGCTGAAATATTTATGATGTAAGTTCCATGTCTGTTAATATAATGATTGTTGATGACTGAAATTTAATAAAACTTAGTTCAGATATGATACAAAGGTTTAGTTCTGGAATGAGTATTTTATCGCACAACAATAGTCATACCTATCACATTTTCTTTCTTTCTTTTAATTTGATTTGATTTTCTTCTTCAAATTCAACCTTTTCAACTTGAGAACCGGGGTTCGCGGTCAAGGATTGATAACAATCATATCGTCCTTGCAACATTTATATCGGCATTCTCCGGAAATAATCGGAGGTCTTCGGAAGTGATCAATCCATTGAAGTTGTGGAGTGAGTTATTGTCTTTGCTTGTATCGCCCGATATCAAATGATTTCATCGTGTTCTGTAGTGGTTAGCCATATACCTTTCGTACATAGGCCTACTTTCAAAACAATATCTTATTATTCATAATGTATAAACGATTGAGTACACGTGTGAAATTATGCAAATTGAAGAAGAGATAGCTTCTTCAGAATATTAGAACAGGTGACAGAATTAAAGAAACGGAATGGTGATAAAATGATGATGATGATGATGATGATGATGATGATGATGATGATGATAATGATTCTTAGGGGATACTCATTCACTGATAATGAAACAAGAATTTTTAGTCACAAAAACTTTTAATAACGAGGATATAGGGCTGTATTTGTCAACCGCAAATATCATGTTTTTACCCCCTCCGAAAATAACAAAATCACACTGAATAGGAGTAAATGCTCCTGCTTGTCACAGAGATGTCTAAAAGTGGATGATATTATTTCAGAGAAGGGAGAAATACGTCAACTGGTCTCACTAGGATAACATTCTAAGACAATGGAAGAATACAAGAAAAGAGCATCATGCAAGTATAATATAATTATGTCAACCGCGTCTTCGTTGTCATGTTATAAGCATAATCATTTGTAATAATGTGATCATCTTGATAGCAAGACACGTGAGTGTCAAAAATCCGTGCAAGGAAGTAGCTCCTTGATCTGTGTCATTAAACCCTATAGTATACTTTGGCTACCTAAATTCTCAAATGAAATTCTATGAATTCCTTGACTTCATACACGAACTACGTTTATGACAGTGACCTTTGCTTGATCTACATAACTTGTAGTTAAATGAGGTATCAATAAAAGCTATGGAATTGATAATGAAATGGAATGAAATGAAAAAATGAAACTGCAAAAGAAAACTGGTATGCTGCTGTAGCTGACTGGTCCCTTAAACACACTTATGTTCTGATGTTAATGGGACTTGAGTTTAGGCCTCTGTTTCTGTTTCTAATAATCTACAGTGGCGTATCAAAAAAAAATGATAGGAGTGGAATCATCCCCAGACGGAATATATAGAGGCGGAATACACATCAGAAGTGCAACCCCCTCCTCCACATCTCTCCACAATTTCGTTGAGTCCTAAACAGTGATGGGGCGTACACGTACAAAATACAACATGTACAATTAGGCCTAACCAACAGTATCACTATATTGGCGATCATTGTACACTATGTCCTGTAGGTCTATGGTGGTATACATTGGATACTATTCTTTCACACTGAATTATTCTATCAGAAAACGTTCTCTTCTACAGAGTAGTTATTGGGTGTGGGGACTCCAAGGGGCGTATACGCCTACTCCACCCTATGCTGGATACGCCACTATACAGACGTAATATACTACAGACGGACACGGTGGTTTCGTTTATTCGCTGATTAACCAGGTTAAATAAACATAAGGGATCGTGGTCAGATCATATATGAATCCAACAACATACAACAACATTTGCCATAGCAGCTAAATTTCAAAGGAGACACCCTTCCCCCACCCCCCACCCCCATACTGGTACTAAATTGGTAGTTAACACAGTATTTTTCCATATAAAAAATATGTTAGCTTCTGCGAATATTCCAATTTATATAATACGTTTTGATATCTTGTGATCAGAACTGCGGTAAAAAATATTTTTTTATGAGAAGGAGTACTTTTTTTTCTTCATAGATCTATATTTCAGATTTGGATTGCCTTTTACGAAACGTTTCATAAACAAATTTAAGACATCCGCAACGGAAAGTATGTGTTGTGTGTTGGTAGTCCGTAAAAGAATTTATTATATCAGATTGAAAAAGCTCAATGTTCAAAGCTCAAGACGCCTACATCACACCACATTATCAGTAAATAATAGTAAAGGGTTGCTTTTGTCAGTTCATGTGGGAGTAATATCTACAAGAAAATGTAACAATATTTAGTTGTTTTTTGTGAAAATTTTCTTAGGTATTCCAAAATATACGCTACAACATGCATTATATGTATAATATTATACAATAAATACATTTATTGACTTATTGTGGCCCCGATCAATTCATAATAACAAAATGGTGCCAATTGTATATCACAACAACCCTATAGATAGCCTTTGACCTTGTTCCAATTTTCTTTGTCAGATTCACAAAAGACACATTTTCCTTTTGAGATGGGCAAGTACGTGTGATGTGCAAGTAGGGAAATCTACTAAATTTATACAGAGAATCAGTCATTTTGCGTCCCTTTCTTTTAAAAAAAGTATTATATCCACATCGAAATCATCGATGCTTACACATACATGTAATCATATCATAATATAAAGTAGCGGTCAAAACCTTACACGTTGTCCTGCATATTCGTACATCTTCTTTGAAAAGATAACCTACAAATGTGACAGGGACACAAATACATAATATTTTCAAAGCGTCCGATTGCGTGTTACCTTCTATACCGTGACGGAACTAACACAATAGAACATAGGATATATACTCGAGGTAAACACTTTCAAGAGTGTTTCATGAATAGATTAAGAAGGGAAGAGAGAGAGAGAGAGAGAGAGAATGATATTCTTAGTATATCAAGTGAATATTACAGAAAAAATAACAGGCCTACAAAATATTGAAGTGACTCGGTAACATTGTTGAAGGTTGATGAAAAAACTGCGTAATTTTTGTATGAAATGTTACTTATTATATTCCTACTGTACTAACCCTCTAACATGCAAAAAATCCTGAAAAAAATTCTCAAACCACAAAGATATTTATGGTTTTCTTTGAAGGCATCACTGTGCAACACCCTTTAACAGTAAATTCTCCCAACCATTTTTGAATTTTCCCAACCATTTTTCCATGAAAATAAGACATATGACAGGCTTTTAAAAATCTTTCAACAGTTAAATGTCTGGAATGGTATATAGAGCCAATTCATCGCTTTGTGACGATTTACATTCACCTAAAATTTAATTAAATTGTAATAATATAGTTGGGAGAATTAAGGAATCGATCAGATCAGTTTTCCCCAATCTTTATCATAAATAATGGTCTGTTTTCACTCAAACTTTCAGATTATCTTTAATTTTATGTCTAGCATTGAATTCACTACGTTAGCACCATTTTCTCTCATCTGAACAATGTTACCAAGTCCTTTTAAGATTATCCGAGGATCCTACTCCGTGTTTACACGGGTCTGACCTAAAGGAGATCGGAAGAATGCACCCGCGGCAAACACTAACACTGACCCTGCACTGACTCATGAATAAGTGAAGTATATTATAAGAAAGAAAGAAAGAGAAAGAGAAATATATTGTACAGAGAGAGAGAGAGAGAGATGGGAATATAGAGAAAGTACAAAGAAAATAGACAAGCATACATAATATTTCACAGTATATCCTATTGCGTGTTTAGGAGTAACTGACCTAATAGACCAAATGATAAGAATATACCCGGAGGTCTTAAAAGATTCTTTACAAAAAGAGGAAAGAAAGAAAGAAATAAAGAGGGGAAGATAGGGGAGATATAGTGAGAGTGAGAGAGAGAGAGAGAGAGAGAGAGGGGGAGAAACGTAATATTCAATATATTTTTAGAGCATCCTATACAGCTCGTTTATACGCAACTGACTAAAGGAAATAGACCAAAGGAATATACCCGATGTACAAACACTGTCTCATGGATGAAAGAAATAGAGAAAGAAACAATCAAAGATAGATTGCAAAATATTCAAGTTTTTAGCGTTCATCACAGAAAGAAAATTATAAAAAAACAGATCTTAATCGTAATATTTTCAGAGCACCTTACTGCGTGTTTACACGGAAATGACCTAATACCAAAGTACTTATATTATAAGGAGAAACTATATACCCGATGCAAACGTTTACATGAATGGGTGACGTACATGTAGGGCATAAGCACGGTATATAATGGTACAGGCATATCTACTTATATAAAGGAATTTGATAATCCTGCTTCCTTTAATAGCCCTGATTGTGCGTTTGTGAATAGGTACTGATCCGACCAAAATGGTGTGTATTCAGGTCTTCGTCAGTGATAGCTAGCGAATTCTGCATAATCATGAGCAGTCAGCGAGAAAAGGTGATAAGAAGTACAGAGATGAGGTACATAAAAAGGGAAACAGAACCCTAGAGGGGCGGGGCGACCAGGGAGAAGGGTCCATGCAGAGGGGTATAAGCATGACAGAATGAGAGAAAACTTTAATAGTGGTTATTGATGGGGATAGGGAGGGTGCATGGATCGAGAAAGTGAGCAAGAGAGACATAAGAGTAGGTCATGGGTATTTGCATGGCGTCCTGCCGTGCAAAGGTAATAGGCATAATCCTAATCCCGTGTAATCCAATCCTATATCAATGAACAGACGTAAATCTCCATGTGAAGTGGAAGATGTTCTTTAAGTTTGAGAGGTCAAAGCGACATTGACATTAACTTCCACGCGAGTGGTATATACATTTCATTAGCGATTCGATGAATATAATGATAGCCGACACTATCCTCTTGGAAGTATAAGATATAGCAAGAAAAAGGGTTAATGAGCATAATAACAGAAGTGAAGAAAATGTAAGGGGGTGGATCGATGGGCCTATGGAAAGAGAGGCGGGTTGATTTTATTTTGAGGGGTTGGTTAACTTATACAGGGAGAATTGGTATACGCCCGGTCATTAAAAAGTACATGTATATGAAATAAGCAGTTAGAGTAAGATTCATTACAAAATTATGAAGTTGTGACGTTGCAAACTCACTCTCTCTTCCTCCATAGGGTCCATCGAATACCGTTTCATTGCCGACTACATTCTCTTCGATGTGCTTGGCGATAGCGGCACTCTCGTCGAAAGTTTCATCATCCTCCTCCAGTTGGTCTTCCTCCTCGATATCACTCGCTGCTCCTTGGCTTGAGTTTGCCACCGAAGTCTTTCGGACGTGCGACGAGGAGTTCAGACGAACCGAGCGACGAATACTGCCGAAGACGTATCGGTCGACGGCATCGTAGTTCTCCGCTGGCGGGATCACAATCACATCATCCTTCTGAGCGAACGACACCTTGTTCTCGCTTTCCATCGAGGGGACGATCGGTGGCATCGGCTCGCTGCAAACAATATTTTATCCTCCTTACAAGAAACGTTACAAGTGCATGTAGTCTGTAGTTTAATCAAACTGCTCGCAAACGTTCAGGGAGTGGTGTACATCTTTTACAACCTATCGAAGCCTACTAATCCACAATTGAAGCTACAGTGCTTTGTATACCCTTTTCACGTTGTTATTGTTGGTATCTCTTTTCGTGTGCACCGTGCATAGATTTTTCTGAAAGCGCACGGATAGGACGCGGGCCGACTTCTGTTCAAATCGGGTGACTCTCCACTTATGAATGTTTTTGTGTTCAAGTCTACAAAAGTTTACATCAAGTGCACCCACGTACAGCGCACCGCGCCGTTGGAAACCAAGGACAGTTTATAGACATGACAGATTATTACTAACCAATTCGGAAGTAAAAGTGGTATCTTCATTATTTTTCAAATTTGTCGCACTTCTGACAAAGTGTCTAGACGGTCCATGCATGTCTCGAGTTTGAAAAATGTAGTTCTTATAAAATGCATTATAAGTGATTTTCAGAAGACATAGCTCTGTCTGCACCTTTCACAGAGAGGAAATTCCTCAATTTGTTTGTATTCCTTCCTCGTGATTTTCGGTACTCCTCCTGTTAGTCAGTTTGAAACTTTGAGTGACATTTAAAAGTACCCAGTTATGACATAACATTATCTATCCTAAAACTTCGATCCAATGAAAACAATGGTAAGACTTACCTCAATGAAAAAAAGTACTGATGTAGATAATTATTCGCAGATTTTTTGCCAAGTTCTATAGTGTATAGTGTTTATACTGAATGTCATTTATTTGCTTTCGCGTTGCGATTATAGCATTATTCTATTTGCCATTTTTATAGTAAAGAAAACAAATTCACGTCTTTCTCTCTCATCCTCCTCTCTTTCTCTCCATCTCTCTGTCCCACTTTCTCTTTCCCATCAAGGCTCCCCGTCACTCATCCTGTTATAGACAGAAGGGTCAATTGAACCAGAGTGTTGAGAGGGATTGTCAAAAAAGACGGCGTTAGTCATCAGAGGATTGGAAGATATTCCCGTTGGTTGGGTTTTGTGGCTAATGCGGTCACTGGTGACCAAACTGGTCTGGAATGCACCCATAAATACAGCTAGGAATTATCATTACATCGATTATCGCATCCGGGACTCATGAATGACAGCTCAACTTTTAATCTATAAGCTGTGATTGTGATGCACGTAGACCCCATTACATATTCATGACAATTGCACAATAATACAAACTGCCCTCAGGTTCCTCGCATTGCGGAAGACAATACTATCTGACGAAGAATAAAAATCCCATCTGGTCATTATTACCACAGGGAAGTTGGATCCATCCTTATATAGTTTCCTCCACTTTTTCTCAAATTATGATGTAATCAAGAATGATTATATTTCTACAATTCTTTTATACTGATGCAATGTATAATATTCACTAAAGAAGTATGTACATCATTCAATAATTGCAACATTATTATTGTACCGATTTTGGTAATGCACTGCTTTGTTTTGTTTATGTTTTATCATACACACATGTACATGTATATGTAATATGAGAAAGTGGAAATAAAATTTGAACCATTGAACCATAGCCTGAATCTCATTTCATTTGAGAGCATCTAATCATTTCAAATTGTTAAAGTTAGATTGGATATTCATGTAATGCATGAAGGGCCCACTTTCCCTCTCCTAGTTTCCTTTACTTTCCTCTTCCAAATAATATGTATATCGGTGTGTTTTTTTTTGTCGTTTTTTTATTTAATATCTTTTTTTGAAATTTTAAAGTTACTCAGAATAAATCGTTATTTTTACACTCATGAACCAGTTTACTGATCTCTTGGACCTACTAATAGTTCCATGCTTTCATACAATTGTACAATTGGATTAAAGACCTATACGATTTTATTCGGACGCATTCTTTGTGGTCAGCCGATGCATAAACGGATAAAAGGAGGCGAAATTAAAGGCATGACAAATGCGTTGAATTTGTTGTAAGTGGTGGTGGTGGTGGTAGGGGTGGTGGCAAGGGCGTCAATCCGGGGACAGGGGACATGTTTTGTCAGAAAAGAAGGGGGACCACCAGGAACAACTTTTAAATTTAAAAAAAATAGTGCTCCTTACCCCCCGCCTATTTACCGGCTGGCTGATTCACCGCTAAATATTTTCTCACGAATTGCCCCCATGCTCAAGCTCGGATTGACGCCCTTGGGTGGTGGGATTGAGATTGAAGAGAGAAGTAGGTGTAGTAACAAACGAAACTTCTACAACTTAACAAGGGTTATTTTTCCTCATTTTTTCAATAAATTGTGAAATCAAATTCAACAGTATTGGAGGTCCACGCGTGAGGGGGCTTCAGACCCCAAAGCCTCATGCCCCCCTTTCCCGGTTCCACACGCTAGTGCAAAACAATGTATGGATATTATATTATATTAAATTAAATTTATAATCATTATAATCATTTACAACAATTAAGGAATACATATTGGAAACAGAGGGTCCACTAAAAAGCAATGCTTGTACAATTGTACAATGTTGGAATGACTACTCATGTAGTCATACGACAATGTAGCGTTCTACTAGCTAAAACGTCTGTTTTTTAAACATATCTCACCGCAAGTTTATAATATAAGCCTACCGCCCTACCATGCACCAATACCGCCAAGCTGTCCCATCCGAAATGATAAAGCGTGTGTGTAACCATGGTTACAAATAACTTACAATCTTCCACACGTCTGATTCACATCGTGCCTTTGTTTTTCATGACTCACTTTGACAGAAGACATTTGATTGCGTCTAGAATGTCAAAGTTTACCAAACAAAAACGCTCGTAATCGCTTGATGACGATTTATGTTTATTTGCTATTGTATTCCCTACATGGGGTTCCGTCAATATCAGCAATATTTCGTGACACATGTTTGCCTTTCCCCATATAGATGTCATATGATACCACTGACTTACAAAGCGAGATGAAGTTGTGATAATTCTGAAAGGAGTGGGCGGGGGTTCCCCCTAAAACGACTGACAGCTAAACTCAAAGGTATTCGTGAGTCAAGAATTGCCGCACTATGTCAGTTTTGTATCAATTTTAGATAGCAATAAAAAAGCCAATAGGCCTGTTTACTAACATATTCAAATGTATGGATGTTTCTTTCCTTGGGACCTAGTGACGAGTTATTTCATTAACCTGTTATTAATGAATGAACTGCAATACTTGTAATCCAGTCTGCATGCATTGTTAGTTGCTATGTCGGGCAAGCTTTCGGGTCGTCAAGAACAACCATCGGTGCCGTTCTAAATATTGTTTAACATTTTACCAGTTTACAAAATTCAAACTGTCTGCATATCTCTACTATGATAGTATATGACGTCTATAGGGCCTTCCAAGGTTTTCATGACCTTGCAACATCATTGTACAAACAACTAAGATTGTCATCGTATATGGAAGTTGAATATATTGTCATCTCAACCCATTTAATTCGGGATTTGTAGAGTTTCAAACCGAATTTTAACATGAAACCAAAAGAAAGGACAAGAAAAGAAAAAACATCAGGAATATGGCATATAAAAGCAAGGGAATTGCTGAATTTCACTTCTAGTACAGAACCAACATCCTTCCAAATGAAAGGTATTGAAGACAAACGAAGGGTTTGAGGAAAATTAATTAATACAATTAATAGGAAAGTTGTGGATTTCAGTCTTAATGAAATAAACAAATTATGGAAAGCTATGAAAATCACTATACATGTACATGTATATGCGGGAACTTGGTTGAGATTTTTAAATGTCAATCCCTTACCATTTATCAACTGTACATTTTTAACGAAATTCACTTCCCTCTCCCCGAGAAACTGATTTCCTCATCATCCCTTTGCCCAGATTATATACCACATACCGCATGCACACTCGCAGAACATTTCAGGAGAGACTATTTTTCGTAATATTGTACAGTCATTATATATATCTTGTTGGAAAGAAGACTAACTTTACATGATTGAAAAAAAGCATTTAATAGTTCACAAATGCAAAACAATGCTTGGTAAAGGTGCGAGGAAATCAGATTATGGAGGGAGTGGGGGGGGGGTGAAAACTAATCATAATCAATTCAAATAAAACAATGGGAAAAGGGTGAGGGAACGATGTCACAAGCTCATGACCAATTAAAGTATCTATAGGTCTCGTGATTTTCATAAATTCTCATGATCATTTTCACGTCATTAAAGGTCCATAACTCTTTTGAATTCAGACCGATTTTTCGAACACAATAACAAAGACTTTGAGGAAATTAGCCCAAGGGCAATGTCAAAACTATATTGAACATCCTTTAGGCCTAAAATCGTGTTCAGATGAGGCCATATTTATGTGATTGCAATGTTCGCACATTACGATAGGTCATGGGCAAGGCTATTGAAATTGCCTTAGTTTGATTTTTCGGAATTCATAGCGATCGTGTTTCTCAAACCTTAAATTTCTCTCTAAATTTAGATGTAGATCACATAGATTACAATGTAGTACATGATTTGCAATGCCCACTTTCAACATATATTGGTGATGAATTTCATAATATTTTTGTATGTCCATGTATTCTTTCAAAATGAGAGAAAAATGCACATGAATAAGGTTTTTTAATACATCTCATGCTTGCCAGCTAAAGAAATTAGCAAAATTTGTTAAAATAATGATGTCACATTTTTCTAAAGAGCCAAGCTAGAGGGTAGATGGGAATACTGTAAATGATAGCTCACAAGTAATCAATGTTGTTAGGCACACTCGTAGCGGTAGGAGGGTGAATTGCCAAGTTCGCCTTGATTTGTAAATATATTTAATTGTTCATATTGTCACATGTTTATCTTTGTTCATATTATCACATGTTTATCATTGTTGATATTATCACATGTTTGTCATTGTTATACTATTTCATTATCATTATCATTGATACTATGTAAATATGTTTGTAGGCCTACTCTCATACCCCGAAATCTTACAAATCTCTTTTTTCTAATTATTTTATTTGTTTGTCTGAATTTCTACTTGAATTTAAAGCAATTCATTTATTCTTTACCGGGCGTGGAATTCAGAGAAGTAACAATACTAATCATATTGACGTCAATTGGACAAGATTTCCATCCCTTAGGCATTAGATATTTCACGACTCACAAGGTCTGGAATGTCGCAACCGCAGCTTCTTGCCCCTTGACCTCGGATGGTAAGGTCAATACCGAATCTACAGTTGTCATGGCAACAGGTGTATTGCCGCATGAATTTGACCATAACTTGTGGAATTTATGGCGTGTACTGGCTAAAGAAACTGAATAAATAAAGACACTTACACGACTTAAAAAATGGCTGGCATGGAGCGCAGTCAGCGCACTGTTCGAAATGAAAATACCCTACAGTTATGAATATGAGTGAAGAAGGAAAAAAACATCAACAGATTATAGCATATGCCGGTGATAAATAGTAAACGCAATAATTAATACGAAGGGGGTGGGGGCCGGGGGGGGGGCATAATCATTCTAAAATATCAAAGTAAAACCGCGACGTTTGCTACATTTATGAGTGAAGAAGATACACAAAACATCAACAGATTATCATAATTATGCTGATGATAAACAGTAAACGCTATAATTAATACGAAGGGGGCGATATAATTACTCTAAAATATCAAAGTAAAACCGCGATGAATTTCAATAGCCTTGTCTATCACCTTTTGAAATGTTTGAACTTTTAAATGACGTAATATGAACATGATTTCCATAGGCAGTATAATAAGGTATTGGAATTGCTCTAAAATTGGTTTCTTAAAATTGATTTTGCAAGACATCTGTTTTGATGTCGTAAAGCATGGTCGTCAATAGCAAGACGTGATGGAATTAAAAAAATCTGCGAAATTTCATTTTTGTATGTCCTGTTTACAGAAAAGATGGAAATAGGAAGGATGATTATGAAAATACGTGTTTTGTATGTCCTCTTTACAGAAAAGATGGAAATAGGAAGGATGATTATGAAAATACGTGATTTTCTGCTTCTAGAGGATTGTCCACCGCCTAGAGACTCAACAACCGTTTCTCTCTTCTCTCTCTCTCTCTCTCTCTCTCTCTCTCTCCTCCCCCTCTCTCTCTCTCTCTCTCTTCTCCCCTCTCTCTTTCTCCCCCTCTTTCTCTCTTCATTCTAAATGGCGATGTCATACCAAGTTGCCGACAACTTGACCGGAAATGTATTTATAATTTGAAATGATGAACATTACTCAAGAGATGGGGATGGGTGCATAAATGAAACCATGCGTTTGAAACTGTATATACATGTCATGATTAGTTGGAATGACGAATCGCATTGTCATCTAATATTAGATTGGGTTTGTACTTACATGTAGTTTCGTTTTACACAAATAGTTTGGCAGTCCATAACTTTTTAATAAGCTGGTGACACGAGAACACAACAATAAAGATGCAACTCATTTCATACATGTAGTATTCTTTTAATCAATATTCAAAGGCAACTTTTAATGAAACTAAGAAGGCAACTTAGAATTCATACTAAGCTGTAATGACTTCTAAAATTTAGATGACTATCATATAATAGAAGTTTACAGGCAAGGCATATCCAACGATTCCAACCTCATAGCTACGTTTAAAGAAAAATCAGATAAACAAATTTTAAAAGGTTAGAGGAAAATCAGAAAACTGATAAGAAAGTTATGAATTCATTAATTTCTCCTTATATATTCGTTTTATTTTTTCTTTCTCCATTACCATGCTTTCACCTCATTAATCACATATTGTATGTACTTTTATAGTTTTGTACCGGTATTAGGATACCCCAACAAATTCCCCTTTTTTTCAAGAGTCAGATTTCCAGTATGCACTTGCTAAAGTTTCTAAAGCAGTTAAACGTTATTACCTGCATGCAAGAACAATAAATACTAGAGCAAAGACTACATAGTTTGAGTCAGGGGCGGATCCAGCCGGCGGCAAGGGAGGAGGCCGAAAAAGGGGCCCACTTCATGCAAAAATTTGAAAACCGTGCCGGCCGATTTTCCGTTCAGTGGGGGTGGTAGTGAGCAAAATTGTTGCCTCCGAAAATTGAATTTTTTTAAAAACCACCACTCCCCTTGAGCGCCAGGAGGGGTCCATCTTCTTTTTTTTTTACAAAAACGGTGTTTTTACCTGTTTTTTCCTAGGGGAAGGGGCCTTGGCCCTTGGGCCCCCCTGGATCCGCCACTGGTTTGAGTTAGGCAAGACGTCACTGTAATATTCCCCAAAATCAAAAGGTGAAGCACTATTGGATATTGTAACCCACAATTAAAAATGTTCTGCATATGTCTCATAATGTCAAATATCAGAAAATGTTTGAAACTGGGTTATGACTTTCCCTCATAAGTACCTTACCAAAGAGAAAGGAGTGTAGCAAAGCAAATTCTACATAATTATGTGACCTGCAAACATGATATTCTTGCATGATTGAATTCTGTTCAATCAACCATGTTTGTAACATTAGGAAAGGTTATTCTTGACATACTGAAACTTTGCCTGTTCAAAGGTAATTTTTTTGATCAAGCAGTAAGAACATGAAAAAAAATGTTACCAGATATGAACTGTGTAGATGGGTAACTGCTCAGTGTCGTGTCTAGTTGCTACACTTATAGTTAAGCAAGAGGGAAAAACTTTTTTTCACATGAGTTACAACAATAATACTAACAATTCCTTGACCAAAGCACCATACCATAATACCTTAGAAACCAAATTCATTGACCATTTTTCATTTGCATTGCACACTCTTCACTCATTTTTGGAGTATTCCAGCCAATCACCAGTCTATATAGAAATGAATGTATAATGATTCAATTTTACAATGGCCTTTACGCTATAGTTTTCATCTGACTAATTATCCATTTATTCACCCGTATAGAGAGAGTCAATGTAAATGAAATGCTTTGTCTAACCACAAGTGCACAGCAAGGGCTTAAAACATTATGCTTATGTTATTAAAGAGAAGGTTGAGTTCTGGTCATGCGATTGCAATGTGAAAGAAACAGTGTGGAATCGATCAGAAAAGGTTGACAATCTAGCATGTAAGTATTGGTGTGTACTGCAAGGTTCTGGAATCATCAAAATGATAAGAAATTTGGCCCAGTCTTGGTAAAGTTACAAGCACTGTACACAGAAAGATGTATATGGGACTACACGAACATGTGGCATAAAAATCCGTCCAGATTTCTATGCTGTTACATGCCATATTAAGAATATTAAGGCATTTGAAGAGCCATGCTTTTCAGGAAACATTTTTAATCTGATGTTCTTCCACATTTGCATAATAACAATGATAACGTTCATAAATTATTTTTCACCTCTTCCCAGAACTCAACCTTCTCTTTAAAGAACTCACAATCTCAAACCACATAACTCAACAGTCTATTTTTAGAAAGTGGGAAATATAGTACACTAGCAGGACCCGTGGAAAATCCACGGGATTCTAGGGAGGGTGGGGGGTTGAAAATAGATATGTGCTATCGATTATTATTATTATTAATATTGTTATTTTTATTATTATTATAATTTTTTTTAATAATATTTTTTAAAGATAATTTCTTTTTATCATTTTAAAATTTTTCTTCTTCTTTTCATTAATATTGTACTCGTTAGAATATCAACCTTTTGTTTGCTGTCCCATGTATCATTTTGAATTGTTTTTTTTATAAATATGTATCCTGTAATAAAACTTGAAAATTGGAAGAAGACAGTGAAATCAATAATTTGTAATTAAAATTGATGCATATATTTTAGACTAATACTTTCTTTTTACTTTCGTTAATTACGATTATTGTCGTCACTTAAATTCGTTCCTACTTTCTTCACTATCCCTTTCCGGATCCTCACTCTCGTTATCTATACGAATATTGTTCTCATGCATGCACTGAAAATAATATACAAATATACAAATATACAATGACACGTACTCGAGGATCTAGCTAAAACTATTCGCATCGAAGGAACATCAAATCGTATTATATTCTCCCGAGGGCCATCGCGGCCCGAGGGGAACAGTACTATTGATGTTCCTGAGTGCGAATAGTTTTAGCTTGTTCCGAGAATGAGTCATTGTATATTTGTTTTATATCCCTTCCACCCAGGCGCGGATCCAGGATTCCTTAGGGGCCCAAATTTGAAGTTATGCGAGCCAAATATTGGTACGTAATGTGGCGTAATGAGCAAAACGTGGAGCTCGAGCCCCGAGCCCTGCCGTTCCGCGGACCCTGACATGTAGGCCTCTAAATAAGTATATTTCTTGCCTGACTGTAAATTTGGGAATTTGTCATTTTCCAACAAACGCGTACAAATGTATAATGTACTAAAAATCACGGAAAATTATGTCATTTCAGCAACATTTGTAAATCACCGGTATCGAATTAGAAATAAACCACGTTTGACTTTTATTTGGGGGCAGGCCCCCAAGCACCCAAGCCCCGTCAGTCTACACCTTGTTGGCGGGAAAAATCGCAACTGATCTCCCTACCTTTCTTCTTTCTTTTTTTTCCTTTACCTTCCCTTCTTTCTCTCTCTTTATGTGTGCTGGGGAAGGGAGGAAGGGCCGATCCACACGTTTTTGGCGGGATTAATCGCAACTGATCTCCCTTCTTTTCACCCTTTTCTTTTCTTCTTACTCTTTTTTGTTCCATTTTAGCTCTCTTTTGTTGGCGGTGGCGGGGAGGGAGGCAAGGGTTTTGGCCCTCGATTCACAACTTGTTGGCGAGAAAATTGCAACTGATATCCCCTTCTTTTCCTTTCTTCCTCTTTTTTCTTTCTCTTTATCTCCTTTTTCCTTTTTTCTTTCCCTTTCCTTCCTTCTCTCTTATTTTTTTGATGGGGAGGCAACAGACCGGGAGGCAAGGCCCTTTCGCCCCCATCTCCTTCTTTTTACCCCTTTTCTTTTCTTCTTCCTCTTCTTTCTTTCCCTTTCTCTCCTCTTTCCCTTCTTTTCCTTCTCTCTCTTTTTTTCTTTGCTGGGGGGCAAGGGCCCTGCCCCCTGGATCAGCGCCTGCTTCCACCTGTAGGCCTATCATTCCTTGCACACTTCTGTAATAGCATGTACGTACCGTACTCACATTCACATCACATTCAAAAAGAAATAAAAGAAAAAACAATTAATTGCACGGCTCAAACATGAAACATTGAATGATCTAAATACACGCTATACAGGTACTGCAGTAGCTAGAGTGCTGCAGTTGTAAATTGCATTGTGTGAGCGCCGTGACTGGCCTGACACCGCTGGAGTTGCCCGTGCGGAGGCATTTGAAATTAATACGTAAGCTCGCTGAATTTACCTTCTCGTTAGTTAGATCTCGATAATTACAATCTATTTGCGGTATTATTGTTGTGATTTCAATGTAGTTTTCATGAAAAGACCAATAAAGCAGAAGCTTGGATTATGATTATGTTGGCATGGTTCATAGAATTTGTACAAATATATTCAAAGTAAAGATTTTACGCGAAAAATCGGACGGTTTGTGCCAATAAATTGTGGCAGTCGCACGAAACTCGTCTGTGTGTGTGTGTGTGTGAGCGTAGAACCAACATATTACGTTCACGTCAGTTTGGCTACTGCGTATATATAGCAAGATGCCTCACACGGGATAGGCCCGACCCTTTGCATCGTGCATATTTGCTACAACACATTATGGAGAGGACCGTCCCTTAATAGTGTGATCTCTTTGAATAATTAGACAGAGGGCGGGTGCACGCCTCGCCGCCTCACTCGCCTCCTTGCACGGACGACGCCGGCCGTGCTCGTCCGCCCGTCCTCCCGGGACCCCGAAACCACCTTTATAACGACATGGACGGCGACCACGGGGTCGACGTGGCACGCGGCATGCGCGAGCGGGTCCGCTCGGAATTGTGTCGCCGTTCCCGCGCCACGGCAGAGGCGGGCAGGGTCGAGGAAAGACGGGTTTGATGTCAAGAAATTCACATTGGCAGACCGTTACGCACCCCCCGCGGCGATTTTGCGTATTAATATATAGATGTACATTGTACTATTACATGTATTAAAGAGAAGGTCGAGTTCTGGCCTCTGGGAAGAGGTAGAAAATAATTTGTGAACGTTATCATTGTTATTATGCAAATGTGGAAGAACATCAGATAAAAAATATTCCCTGAAAAGCATGGCTATTCAAATGCCTTCATATTCTAAATATGGCATGTAACAGCATACAAATCGGGACAGATTTTTATGCCACATGTTTGTGTAGTCCCATATATATCTTTCTGTTTACAGTGCTTGTAACTTTACCAAGACTGGGCCAAATTTCTTATCATTTTGATGATTCCAGGACCTTGCATTACACACCAATTTTTATATGCTAGATGGTCAACCTTTTTTGATCGATTCCACACCGTTTCTTTCACAATGCAATCGCATGACCAGAAGGGCCCTGAACCCTGAACCCTGAACCCTGAAAATGACCATATATGGATAACGGGCTCTAGTGATTACTTGTACAGGCTTTCAATAACAGCTGTTTTTACCCCTAGCTCTTGTTAATGGGCTAAATTAGGGAAAATCACAGGTTTGGATTTGTGGTAAGAAGGAAATACCGGTATGTCTTTACATGGGACTTCCCCTGACAAGTTTGAAAAGTTTTCCCTTAACGAAAGCTAAGGAGACCTTGATAGAGAATTCGGTAGAGACAAATTTTTGTCAGTTATAGTACAGGGTATCAACTGCCAAGGCTATCAAACAAGTAGCATATACATATTAGTTCTTGCACTGTAAACTGTGACAAGGCCATTGTAAAGTTTGTTAAACCTCGAGTCAAGACACTGCATCATCTGCTGAGAGCCAGAAGGGCATTAACTCATGTTTTTACATAGAGTTAATACCCTTCTGACCCTCAGTAGATGATATTTTGTTCTAAAGAAGAGTCCATGTTTTGCAGAGGACTGCCCTCCAAACCTGTAAACCAATTCATAGTGGCACTCTGGGCATGGGTAGATCAAAGGACATTTGTACCAACTTGTGAAATCCGTTGAGAAAAAAACTGGGTATGAACTCATGACAGTTATGCATTCATTTTTTGTTTTTCATAATACAGTCAAACCTGCTTTAGTGACCACCTGTCTACAAAGACCACCTGTCTACAAAGACCACATTTTTTGCTTCCCTTGAAAATGGTTTCTCATTGAAACATGTACTAAAGGAACCTGTCTACAAAGACCACCTGTCTACAAAGACAACTTTTTGTGTTTCCCTTGGGCGGTCGCTATAGACAGGTTTGACTGTATATGCTTCAATAGTGCAATCCATGATGTTCAGGGCTGTATGAAAGAGACACAAAAGCCATGCATGGAGTGCAACCATCACTTTGGGGTGATTATTCAAAAAATGCGAAGAATGGAACCTCACTATACTTAAAAATATCTCTGGTAATTTGAGGTCTTTTGTGACATGTCCTAACGTTAACTGGTCTATTAGACTACATGTTCATGAAATTTATTTTGTTTATTGTTTGAGTTTGAATTGCTTCCAGCAATTAACTCCATCAGGAAGCTGAAAACAAAACAGAAAGGATGTGCATATCCTGCAAAGGTTTTAAAGCCCTTATGTGGGATGTGAAATTACAGGAGATAGCCTAAAGCCATGATCTTATCTAATGTAACATGGGTGAGAACTCAGATTGATACATGTACTTAACTTTCCATTATGTCAGCCCCAACCCAAGTTCTTTTATCAAGGCAAAGTCCAAAGTTCTGATGATGTAGAAACATATCTCTCTCTCTCTCTCTCTCTCCCGCTCTCTCTCTCCATCTCTATTTCTCCTCTCCCTCTGTCTCTGTTTCTCTCTCTCTCTCTCTCTCTGAAATCCACTGTTCTGCTTTTGTGAAAGAAAGCCTACTGCCTTCCATAACATTTCAGTGAGAACAGTTTCAAGGAATCAAAACAGATTGTAGGTGAAATATGTAATCCTCTTTCATTAAAAAAGAGAAAAAATTAAATAAATGTATTAGAAGCCATGCTATCTACTATTACATCATTGAGGCAAGACTTTATTCATAAAACTTACATGTATATCAAAGTGGTCAAAGGTAGTAGAGCTTCAAGATCTGATAGTGACAAAGCCATTTGAATGGTAGCAAATTATTAAGTAGAAATTCTACCCCCCCAAAAAAAAAAAAAAAAAAAATAATAATTATAATACAAGAAAATAAGCAAATATATAAATCTTATAAATATTACAAGCCTGTCTGCTCAGAATACAAATCCTTGAAGGGGAAGGATGAAGAGAATGATAACAGAACTTCCTCTGTATCTTGAAGAATCATGAAGTATTTTGGAGATAATGCTTAACAAAGACAATCAAACACCTGTAGTGACGTCCGTGGTTGCACGTAATTCTCAATGTCATATATGGATTCTTCTCTAATTAGTATTATTTACATCTACAGTGTGCAATGCATGACAACTCCAATGTGCTTTACATTGTTATTATAATCCCTGGTCTTGGATTTCAAGCCTGCACACAGTGTGCACCATCTCCACTCTCTGGGTGTATTCCTGCCACAGTTCGCACTATTCACAATTTCACATGCATGCATGTGGCAAAAAAAGTCACAATGACTCTTGGCAATCCTCAAAAGTACCAATTTTCTGCTGGGTATTGTAGAATAATATCTTGCAAAAGGATGTAAACGTCACAGCTGCAACTCACACCACAGACTTATCCGCTAGACCACAACATCTTCATAGTGTTCCATATCTCTTATGGTCCTTCACCATCCCACATGGATATTCCTAATCCAAATAAACATAGGAAGCAGGAACAAAGTACTTGTTGAGGTAAAGCAACCACCAACTGGATCAAGGTTCTACAACAAACCATTATTTCTTCTTGATCTTCACATTGTGCTGTTTTCTCCAGTTTTGAAGTCAGAGCTGGGAGGGAGGGAGGGAGGGAGGGAGGGTAGGTCATACACTCATCAGCAGTTCCTTTTCTTTTCTCCTTGTTTCCTGGGAATTGAAAGAAGAAAATAAAAAATGTATTGTAAAAAAAAAATGTTGAATCAAAACTTGTTTAAGCTAATCTGACTTCTTGTAATGGACATGTATTTTGATAGAAACTGACATAGAATAGAATTTTAATTGTTCACCATGAACAGATGTTTTGTTTGATCCAGCATATATATATAAAAACAAATATTTGCTGGAAATCACATTTGCCACAAAGGACAACTAGTATGTATTTGCATATTATGTACCTCCTGATATGCAAGTGCTCGGGACTATCATTTAAATTTATTTACGGTATCTTTCCTTGCTCCTCATTCAGCTATCATACATTCTCTACAAAACTCATTTGACAGATTTGAGATATCAATTATTTGTAGTCTTGAACATTCAGTTTAAGTATTGTTAGATTCTGAGAGGATATATTTGTCAACACTCCCTCTTATTTACAGCAAAACAAAAAATGACAAAAACAATTGCAAAATAACCCACAAATAGAATGCTTGTGGTATTATGCTAACATAATGTTTAATTTCTCACAAAGAAACAGACATCTCTAGTAACCGCAATAATAGGAATTCTTCTTTTCAATCAATGTGACATCTCATGCATGACTCCTGTCATGCCTGTTACACAACGGTACTCACCATGAAATTAAAGTTATTTACTTCATGTATATGTAACAGTAAGTGGATGTTCAAAACAAGGCCAAAATGCCAATGACTCTTTGTGGTATTTCTGATTTTAGGTTGATTTATAAAGTCTGATCATTTCCTTATATATATTTATAATAGTCTGAAATTACCTACACCTGTACAAGTTAGAACACTAACTGGATAAAATACCATGTGGAAAGACATTAATCTACAATTTACACTCCCTATCCAGGTGTAGTAAGTCAGTTCCTCAGAGGTAGGATGAAATTTCTTGAATGTTTGAGACCCTTACAAATGGAATCTTAGTCAAAACTGGGATAGGTATACTAATTCGGCAATTGTATTCTCAGGATACATAGCAGTTATAATTATTATTATATTGTCATTATCAATTATCACAGCAGCTCGGCCTATGTGATTTCTCATAACATCCTACTTTCATGAGCTGTCAGTCTACATGCATAACAATCTGATTGAGTCTTATACCCCACCTCAAACCATTATAGACATTTGGTCAAGAAACCAGACATTTATCCTCATGTCAAGCTCGGCATGTGAATAATTCTTACAACTTAATCTTATTTAAACTTAATTCTCATCAGAAAAGCCCTGAAATGGTCACAGGATACTGAAACCCTCTAAAGAGACAACGTGAGACAACGTGAGACAACGTGAGACAACATGAAAGGTTGTCTGTTGAGAGGGCTTGCCTGCATCGAATCTCTGCAGCATGTGATAGGACAAAGCTTATAACCTTACACAAGGCTAGCTCATCAATACCCGACTAAGAGGGCCACTAGAAATAAAATTCACTCAAAAGGAGTCAATATAACTAATCTGAGTGTCTCTGTCTTATCAGTCAAACACAAAGTATTTTTACTTAAACTGACAAATAGTCAGGATTTATATACCTCACTTAAGAAATCCAGCCATCTGATTGGTCGAAATTGCAGTCGTTGTTTTAACTATTCCCGAAAA
Organism: Mesocentrotus franciscanus; assembly: GCA_037976565.1. Lineage (NCBI taxonomy): Eukaryota > Metazoa > Echinodermata > Echinoidea > Camarodonta > Strongylocentrotidae > Mesocentrotus > Mesocentrotus franciscanus. The sequence continues at coordinate 18,297,226 of CP137666.1, read as the reverse complement.
ATGCCAAAGCCATGTAATAGTTCGAGGGTAAAATCCCGGCAAAATTCCAATTACTGGGAAATTAGTTCAGTCTTGCTGAAATACCCATTGGTTGACGTGTTAAAAACTGGTTTGTGCGAGCACGGACACCATAAGTGTGCGAATAATCGGTCGCTAGCTTAATTTACCAATTTTTAATACATCGTAGCGCAGACGACCGTACGGCAATCTCTATCGTACTGAATTCCAAACAAGGCAAAAATGGCTGAAGAAACTCTCCCAAGATTTCAACTTCTTGATGATGATCAAATGCAAGACTTGATTAATTCTGCTGACAGCAAGCACACCAATGTAAGGTCTAATAGTAATATGATACTTGATAGTCAAATCCAGTCAGTGGAGTCCCACACATTAATTGTTGTGTACTAGAGGGGTCTAGAGATCTACTGTCATTGACATTGTACAGTATTAAACTTTACCGCACCGCGGTAGACGTAGTCTAGACTACTTTACTTGGATGTAGAGACGTAAAGCTTGTAGCTTATTTGCCCTTCGTCACGTTGGGTAGTCTCTGATAGGGTGAAAACTTGAGTGGATGGGTTTTCCAGTGCCTCTCAACAACAGATTTGAATATATTATTAGATCTAACACTAACTAGATTCTATGTGTATTTAGTATTTATTTCTGCTCTTCCTGTTCTACCAGTTGATTGGTAAGTTGACTATTTTTCGGCATATAAAGTATTAATGACTGCTTTAATATTCGAGAAATAGTTGTTTTTATACGCTCTCGGGAAGGTTACAATTGGGCTATTGCCCTCGGCACGCCTCGGGCAATAGCACAATTGTAACCTTCCCTTGAGCATATAAAAACAACTATTTCTCTCAAAGCAGTCATTAATACTATAATAATATACAAATAATGAATGCTTATGAGTTCAATAGTGCGAATATTTTCATGAGTTGAAAGATTAACATTCTATTCCATGAGGCGTTAGCTGAGTTGAATAGAATTAACATTAATCTTTCAACGAATGAAAATATTTGCACTATTGAACGAATGAAAAACATCCATTATTTGTTTTATACAACATCTTTCAACAAATCATGCTTTGTTCCTTATATTAAAGATAAATTAAAGTTGGAGTCGGGCCTTCTCGATTACATTCAGATTGCCTCGCGTCAGATGCGCGCAGCTAATATAACAATGGGATACACACAGGGCAGAAAGGTACGCAGTCTGCATATAACTAAAAATGCACGCTCGTTGAATAGTACTACGGCGAATAGTATCAAAAATGCATGCCCGTGCAATAGTATAATCTATTGAATATCATGTGACCAACAATCGTCCAATCAAATGACAAGGATTTACTTAGGTGTTGTATAATATGGCCTTGTCTATCTTACATAATTTTATTATTCATTCCAATTTCTTCACAATGACAACTGAGTAAATACACTAGAAGAAGTTAACAGCTTAGAATCATTTTAACCCATTTCCATTGAAGACATTTGTAAGACAGGAAGCGTTTCACTTTTAAGTCAAATTGTGCAATAAAACCAAAAACATACAATTGTGATATAAGAAACACCAGCACGCCACAAAAAGTTGGTGCAAAAAGAGATTTGTCTCCTAAAGCATGCTCAAAAGATTAAACACATTTTTGGATAGATTAGCCCATGAATGATTAAAAATAGTCACTGGTAAACACAGTTCATTTTCAACTGTCACACTTGATGTCACTTTAAAGCTCTTTTTAGCATCAAAGAATCAAAGATTTTCCTCTTCAAAAAGGACAACTACTATTTGCATATTATTTATGTACCTCCTGATATGCAAGTGCTCGGGACTATCATCTCAATTTATTTACGGTATCTTTCCTCGCTCCTCATTCAGCTATCATACATTCTCTACAAAACTCATTTGACAGATTTGAGATATCAATTATTTGTAGTCTTGAACATTCAGTTTAAGTATTGTTAGATTCTGAGAGGATATATTTGTCAACACTCCCTCTTAATTACAGCAAAACAAACAAATGACAAAAACAATTGCAATTAAATCCAAAAATAGAATGCTTGTGGTATTATGCTAACATAATGTTTAATTTCTCACAAAGAAATAGACATCTCTAGTAACCGCAATAATAGGAATTCTTCTTTTCAATCAATGTGACATCTCATGCATGACTCCTGTCATGCCTGTTACACAATGGTACTCACCGTGAAATGAAAGTTACTTACTTCATGTATATGTAACAGTAAAGTGGATGTTCAAAACAAGGCCAAAATGCCAATGACTCTTTGTGGTATTTCTGATTTTAGGTTGATTTATAAAGTCTGATCATTTCCTTATATATAATAGTCTGAAATTACCTACAAGTTAGAACACTAACTGGATAAAATACCTGTGGAAAGACATTAATCTACAATTTACACTCGCTATCCAGGTGTAGTAAGTCAGTTACTCAGAGGTAGGATGAAATTTCTTGAATGTTGGAGACCCTTACAAATGGAATCTTAGTCAAAACTGGGATAGGTATACTAATTCGGCAATTGTATTCTCAGGATACATAGCAGTTATATTTATTATATTGTCATTATCAATTATCACAGCAGCTCGGCCTATGTGATTTCTCATAACATCCTACTTTCATGAGCTGTCAGTCTACATGCATAACGATCTGATTGAGTCTTATACCCCACCTCAAACCATTATAGACATTTGGTCAAGAAACCAGACATTTATTCTCATGTCAAGCTCCGCATGTCAATAATTCTTACAACTTAATCTTATTGAAACTTAATTCTCATCAGAAAAGCCCTGAAATGGTCACAGGATACTGAAACCCTCTAAAGAGACAACGTGAGACAACGTGAAAGGTTGTCTGTTGAGAGGGCTTGCCTGCATTGAATCTCTGCAGCATGTGATAGGACAACGCTTATATATAACCTTACACAAGGCTAGCTCATGAATACCATACTACAAAAGAGGGCCACCCAAAATAAAAATCACTTCAAAAGGAGTTAATATAACTAATCTGATTTTCTCTGTCTTATCATTCAAACACAAAGTATTTTTACTTAAACTGACAAAGAGTCAGGATGTAATTTGGCCTTGTCTATCTTACATAATTTTATTATTCATATCAATTTGTTCACAATGATAACTGAGTAAAAACACTAGAAGTTAACAGCTTAGAATAATTTTAAGTCCCATTTTCATTGAAGACATTTCTAAGACAGGAAGCTTTTCACCGTGCAATAAAACTCAAAACATACAATGGTGACATAAGAAACACCTGCACATCACAAAAAGTTGGTGCAAAGAAGATTTGTCTCCCGAAGCATTCTCAAAGATTAAACACATTTTTGGATAGATTAGCCCATGAATGACTGAATAAAGTTGATAATCCCATGAATGGCTGAACACAGATTAAAAATAGACACTGGTAAACACAGTTACATTTCAACTGTCACACTTAATGTCACTTTAAAGCTCTCTTTAGCATCAAAGAATCAAAGATTTTTTCCTCTTAAAAAAGCAGTTTATTTTAATGCCTTTCATCTATCGGATTTCTACCCTCATATATGACATTATTCTTCCCTCAATCTTATGATAAAAAGGAAGATAATGAAAACACACAAATATATTTTATGATTAAATGATAAAAAAAAAAGGTATTGAAGATTTGTATGCTGCACGATTAGGGATCTATGAATAGACAGACAGAACGAGACAAAGAATGATAGAAAAGTGACAGTAGACACAGTGAGAGAGATAGAGATAGAGAGGGGGGGGGGGGAGGAGGGAGAGAACGTGAGAAAGGAACATAAGGGAAAACATACAGTGCTGAGATATAACAATGCATATCAGCCAGATCAACATGTTTGCGAGCCAGTTAATGGAATAAGCATCAATAACAAAACATTTTGAGGATTAAATGCAATTTTCGAAGGACTCACAATTTGTATACTAATGACCCAGAAAGTCGATGCAAAATGAAAGAATAATGAAATGCAAGCGATAATCACAATTTCATGCTTGCATAGACAAGCAAATATTTTTGAAGATCTAGAATTTAACCTTTTTGATGGCAAATTCTGCCTTAGAGTATGAATGTAGTAACATTTTGTTTGGATTAAAGATGTAATTTCCCCTAAAACAGGAAATGCAAGCCTTACGTGAAATTTATTAAAAATAACAGTCACAATTTATATACAGCTGTAGCTCCGTTTACACTGGATACTAAGTGCTCAAGATGCGGTCCATGAGTCATATTAATTTCCATGGAATATAATTTAGTCAAATTTTACAGTGAAACAACAACTGTACATTTCTCTCTGTTCACGCTTTGCAACATTTTCTTTTCTAATATCATGCATCTATTGTTATGTTTTTCCGATGATTGATGAAATCCAATCTCTGTTCATGCTGTAATACATTTTTACCATTTTCAACTCCTTAATTATGGCTGTACGGTTCTATATTGCTTTGCCCAATGTAATTGTATTTGAACGTGTATTTTTATTCAATTGATCTAGTCTCACTATATAATATCACAATGTATTTATATATTTTATCATCATGTATTCTAACCCCTCTTTTTTCTCTTTCTCTGCCTTTCTCTCTCACTCTCTCTTTCATATTCTTGTTTGACTATATATGTATGGATTTGTAAGATATTATGTATTTTGTGATTTTACTTCGTAAACTCCATGTGGATTTTCAAAAATGAATACCATTTCAATTCAATTCATTTTTTAAAAACAGAAGTTCATTTGTAAGAACTGTTTTAAAACCTGGTGGTACAGGAAATTAAATAGGTTAGCCTTTAGACATTATGGGTCATTTCACAGCAGTCATGTGGTTTTCTTTGTGAATATTTAATGAGTTTAATTCTACTTCTACTACACAAATGAACCAATTTAGAAGTTGTCTGTTTGGAGCTTGAAGGACATTAATTCATATTATGTTAAACAAGCTTAAAGATAAAGTTGAGTTCTGGTCATGCGATTGCATTGTGAAGGAAACGGTGTGGAATCGATCAGAAAAGGTTGATCATCTAGCATATAAGTATTGGTGTGTACTGCAAGGTTCTGGAATCATCAAAATGATAAGAAATTTGGCCCAGTCTTGGTAAAGTTACAAGCACTGTACACAGAAAGATGTATATGGGACTACACGGACATGTAGCATAAAAATCTGTCCCGATTTTTATGCTGTTACATGCCATATTTAGAATATTAAGGCATTTGAAGAGCCATGCTTTTTAGGGAACATTTTTTGTCTGATGTTCTTCCACGCTTGCATAAAAACAATGATAACGCTCTCAAAGTATTTTTCACCTTTTCCCAGAACTCAACCTTCTCTTTAACATGCTTCTGGATCCAAACAGATAAAATTGCATTCCCCATATTGTAATTTATTCTTACTGAGGATGATCGTGATGAGATACATTCTGATACACTTTTTTGTACAGTATATATGGTTTCTTTTCAGATATCAGATGAAATTGCAAAGAAACTGGGTTAGAAACTGCATTTTTCTATTATTCTATTCGTTTTGTATGAGGGTATTAGTCACTAAGTTAGAGAGGGATTCATTTTCAAGTACGGTATGTATGGATTCTGAAACACATATTGTTTCTGTTTCGATGCAAATGACCGTGATTAGAAACTTGTTTTTCCCCTTATTAAAGGGATTGGGTATCTTTGTCTCAGATTTTAAAAATAATCCTGGATTTAGCTCATGCAATTGTAAACCTTTAGGTCAGTCAGGAATCCCATGAGGTTTACAAGCCGATCGCCCGTCTAATTATCAAGATATTTATGATTGGAATTCGAAATTTCAAAAAACGTTTTCCCAATGTTTTTTATAACACTACATCGGGGAAAATGAGTTTGGTAAAACCGGTCACTCAAAGATTTTTACTATTTTGAGGCACTTCATGATCATTTTGAAGCACAATTTTTTTAGGGCTTCAATATCACAGACGCTGATAACACGTAGGGCCATGCATCTCAGACTTTGCATTGTTAAACAATGCCTTTAATCATCCATTATTCTATGGGGATTCAGTTTTGCAATGTGAGATTGTGATGTAGACATATTTTGTATGGTTTCTTGAAATGCATACACCATTTCCATTTATATAGCATCTTATTGCGCATACAACCAGATTTGGTGAAATTGGTAGAGAATTACTAGTTGTGTGTATGCATAAGTGGCAGCGACCAAGAACTTGCTTCAAGAGACTCATAATTTTTTTGGTCATCTTCCAGATAAGAAATTCACAATGAATGGCTTTTCCTTTGTTAGAAGTGGGTGGAGGGTGTAAGGCGCGGATCCACAGGGGGGGGACAGGCCCAGCCTCCACCCCTAGCCCCCAAAACAGGTAAAAAATAAGATGGTAACGTAAATTTTACCTAAAAAAAAAACGATCCCCCACCAGGCTTATTCACCGGCTGGATGATTCGCTGCTAAATATTTTCTCAAAATTGGACCAAAAAAAGAGGAAAAAAAGTGTTCCCCCTAATATCATACCTGCCAAACTTTCACAGAAAAAATAAAGAATCTCTCAAGGCAAAACTAGGAATACAGTCTATTTTGTATACTTTTCAAACAGAATATAACAGAAAAAGAGAGGAATTTAGGGTTCAAAACAATAGCTCGAAGACCAAAATATAGGAATCATATCTTCCAAATAGGAATGGTTGGCAGCTATGTTATTTAAGACTTATCGATTTTAAAAGTGAAGTCTACTATTGGTAATTTATAGCACTCATTAACAGGTAAATAGCTGAAGGGTGTCAACTCACGACAATGTGTCTTCACATAGCAGGAATATTATACAAATTCTTTCGCAGTGAATCAGTGCAATTAACCATTTATGTTTGCCAATACTTGCTTTAATGGAAACGAGAAGAAAAAAAGGCAAATTTTGTAAATTATGCAATATGTTTTGCAAAGATGTAGATAAAGAGTATGCCATGGGCTCAGATATAGACACTGAGAGTGAGCTTAGCCTTCAAGTGGGACATCTTGGTCCATATTCTACTGACCGTGTATCTAAAATCAACTTTAGCATAAGGAAAACTTAGACCTCACACTAACTTCCTTCGTTAAACCTGATTATGAACAAAACCCTAAACCAGAGATGCCAACCTTCATCAACAAAAAAAAGTATTCTTAAACAGAAAAACAGTATTTTTTTACCAAAAAAAGTATTTTTGAAAAAACCCTAAAATATCGCCCAATCAAGCAGCTTCAAAGAAATAGGCAACGGCGGTACCACTTATACGTACCTGGATCGGAGCGCGACGCGCATACAGTACACGTGGGTTGTTCATAGCGCAGTTTGGGCCCGTATCACCGTACTGCATGCATCGTTTGAAGACATAGGTGCATAATACACACACAACACAAAGCCCATGATCGGAAATGAAGAAAAACGTCAATTTAAAAAAAAAAAAAAAAAAAAAAAAATTATTAAAAAAAAAAAAATAAATAAATAAATAAATAAATAAAAATAAATAAAAAACGTAACAAAACATATAAAAAACGTACTGCCGTATTCATAGCCAAAAAAACGGGACAAGTACGGCAAAAACGGAACAGTTGGCATCTCTGCTAAACCCAACATCCTGGACTAACTTTTAGGTGAATATGGGGCCCTTATGTTTACACTAAACTAAATAGAATTTATCAAAAGTCAAGGAGGCTCATCATAAAATTTGGCATGGGTCTTTCGATAGTCATGAAACATGCAATTTTGTTTTGATGTACCTCTCCTTCCCATTTTTTATGTTTATTTCCAATATTTTTAATACCATTACTGGTACATTTAATCTTTTTTTGTTAATGCTCTATATTCACAAAAATGAACAAGTAACATTTTGCATAAATTTAGCCTTCCTGTTAAAAACTCAGAGTAAACAATTCTAATTAAAAAGTATATTACAAAGCAAGAATGAAAGACACAGCTTTCTGAATAACCTTTGCTGTACTTGATCAGTCTGTTTTTAAGCTACTTTTCCCCACTAAATTTGATATATCACAGATGACAAACATTTCCATATGTCAAAGTAGGGCAGAAAAATAGTTAATTGTTTATCCAGGACTTCCTCTTCCTCTTCTTCCTTAGAAGCATATGCAATCTTTTTTTCCATGAGTGTTTTTCTTTCCTGTTTATTAACTTTCCTTATCATTTCCAGATACAATACACTTGAACTACAGAACAAAAGATGGACCAGTGTACTTGAACTCCTCTTCAAACAAGAGGTATTTGAATCGAATTAAAAACACAAAGTGGTAGGTTTACATTGGTAGGCCTACATATACTGGGATTTGTTTTATACATTAGATTGGTAAATTTCTACTGTTTGATTAGTACATAAGTCACAATAATGTTAACCTTAAATAGGAATATTTGTCCTCATCTTTTTGGGTACAAAGTGCAATTAAGATGGGCCAAAATGTAAGCAATGGACACCTATCCTATTTATGACTTTATGCTTCACAAAGAAAGTTCATCAATCTCAAGATGATTCTATGGCTTCTTAGGTCATATGCATACATCTTATAGCGCACTAGGCAACAAAAAAAAAGGGAAAGTTCTAGCGTTCTTTTTGTTCTTTCTTGTAAAAAAAGGAATGAGGAGGCCCTTTTTTTCCCTTTTCTTTTTTCCAAAATGGCCGCTCGGTTGTCGGCACATTTTCCAAGACGTCTGGCCGGGCTATTTTTCAAGATAGCCGCAAGCTTTTATATCATATTTTTTTCTTCCGAAAAACATCATTTTAGCAGTATGTTTTTCGTGTTTTTTCCTTAAAAAAAAAAAAGAAAGAAGCAAGCGGCCTCAAAAAAATGAAGCAGACAGGGACTCTTGTTTTTTTTAATTTCGCCTGTAGACTAGAAGAAATATGAAACTTGTATACCGTAACGAATCATTGTATAGCAGAAGTGACATATGCACATGAATAAGGGTATCATACAAAGAAGCATTGTATAATGAAACTAGTTTTGAAGAGGTTGATTGGTATGTCTGTTTGGAGCCAGCCAAGAAGGTTGTTAACTCTCATACTCTTAAGTTTCTAACACAGACAATGTATTAAGTGTATTGCGAAATAGAAAGCAGACACGGATTTGTTGGGGTCTTTTTTGCCAAGTGATACTGGTAATGATACGTGCTTCCCCCCTCATTGTTTTGAGAAGGAAATAGTAATACAGCTCAGCCTTTTAATTAAACGACGATTAGGGTTAAACCATAATTCTTTCCATCAGTCATGTTGCATTAAAGGGACTTCTAATCCAAACAGTGTATTTAGTAATGCCTGGAGCCTATTAACAGCTCTAATGATGGCTGCTGCAATATTTCAGGAGCAAATTGGGATGAGATGTTTTTTCATAGCATTATGTGGTTGTAAGAGTATATTAGATATTTAGCTAATTTATACAAGCAGCTACATGATCTTGGTGACTTACTATCTTACTCTTTTGGCATGAATACTGTCATCAGATCACTAGTAGACCCTTGAATTAAGAGCTACCAGGGGGTGTTTCACAAAGATCCTAAGTCAAACTTAACTCTAAGTTGGATTTAAACATTATGGAGAGCCATTTGTAGCCTTAAAATAAAATATATTTAAAACCATTAAAATATATTTTTAAAAAATTCAAGAATTTTAGACTTTTCATAAATTCCACATCAAGAACATGAAATCTCCTTGATAATATAAAATATGAATGATTTGAATCAACATAACATAACTTGTACAAAATATTTAAATAGATGCTAACGGCTTTCCAACTTAGAGATAAGTTCAACATCTAGGATCTTTGTGAAACTACCCCCAGGTATCATAAATGTAAACTACAATAAGTTGATCAACAGATGGCACTGTTCATCTACATCCAATCAGTTACAGCATCATCCCATTACAAGCAATAACGTGGCTTGCTGAGTGTAAGGTAATACTACCTCTCTCTTTTACTCACTTTTTAACTGTGAATATTTGGGTCTTTGCAATCATCTCTCTTTCTCTATTTCTGTTTGGTTGTCTGTTCATACATCTGTTATTATCACTTTCTCTCTCTCTCTCTCTCCCTCTCCATGTCTCTCAATCACTTTCTCATTTTCTCTAGATATCTCACTATCACTGTTGCTTTCATACATACCGGTATTCCTCTCTCCTGCTCTCTCTCTCTCTCTCTTCCTTTCTTTGTCCTGATATATCTGTCTGTTAAGAGAGAGGTCTCTGTTTCAACCTACCAACTGCTATTCATTTTGCTTAATAGTTCCTATTTTTCAAGTATGTTACAACAAACTGTGTAGAAATAAAGAGATGAAAGAGGAGGATTAAGATTAAACTAGATGGAACTTCAACTGCGCGCAGTCGAAAATGATGCCTCCGCCATAGAGCAAATTTACAAACCAAAATGGAAGCAATTTTTAAAATTCAAGTTTGATTGTAATCCATCTGTTGGTTCTAATGATAACGCGATCACAAGCTATTTTGAGATACATAATGAGCCCTGTGACCTTTGACCTCGTGACCCCAAATCTAATCAGTTCATTGACTCTGCAAGATACATACATGACCCAAGTTTGGCGGTAATCCATCAATCGGTTCTTGAGATAACGTGATCACAAGCTATTTTGCATACATAATGAGCCCTGTGACCTTAGACCTTTGACCTCGTGACCCCAAAATCTAATCAGTTCATTGACTCTGCAAGATACATACATGACCCAAGTTTGGCGGTAATCCATCAATCGGTTCTTGAGATAAAGTGATCACGAGCTATTTTTGCATACATAATGAGCCCTGTGACCTTTGACCTCGTGACCCCAAAATCTAATCAGTTCATTAGCTCTGCAAGATACATACATGACCCAAGTTTGGCGGTAATCCATCAATCGGTTCTTGAGATAACGCGATCACGAGCTATTTTTGCATACATAATGAGCCCTGTGACCTTTGACCTTTGACCTCGTGACCCCAAAATCTAATCAGTTCATTAGCTCTGCAAGATACATACATGACCCAAGTTTGGCGGTAATCCATCAATCGGTTCTTGAGATAACGCGATCACAAGCTATTTTTGCATACATAATGGGCCCTGTGACCTTTGACCTTTGACCTTGGACCTTGTGACCCCAAAATCTAATCACTTCATTAGCTCTGCAAGATACATACATGACCTGAGTTTGGCGGTAATCCATCAATTGGTTCTTGAGATAACGCGATCACGAGAACGGGACGTACGTACGTATGTACGTACGGACGGACGGACAACCAGAAAACATAATGCCTCCGGCTACGTTGTAGCGGAGGCATAAAAAGTGTTCTTACCTCTGCATCTTGTTGATGTTTTACGTAGATTTCATCATCGTCTGCATTCAGTTGGTCCAGTAGCCTCTTCTTGTATCTAGTAAAGAAAAAAAGCACTTTTAGGTAGCTTAGCAAAATATAGTGGCACAAAAAGATGCATCCAGAATGCAAAAGGGATAATAACTAGAAATGTAATTCGTCATGAGGACGAATTAGGTGGTCTGTTATGTAATCTGAATAACTGATCTTGTAGAAAATTGTCTTAGCTACAACATATCAAAATTTGGAAGAAAATCGATCCATATTTACAGAGATACAATCAATTTTCCATAAATATGCTGACGTCATAATATGCAAATTCGTATTTTGAGTTCCAAGGCCAAAGGGCAAAGGGCAGAGCTATAGAAAATTAAGGAACATTACAAGACATAATAGAAGGAGAACGAGAACCAGAGGCGGGAGAGGTAGAGGGTGAGAGAGAAGAAAAAGAGAAGGGCAGAGGCAGAGGGAGACAGAGCAAGAGAATAAGAGGGAGGCAAGGCAAGAGGTCGAGGTAGAGGGAGGCAGAGAGAGAGGGAGAGGGTAAAAGAGTAGAGAGAGATATATATGCAGAGACAGAGCAAGAGAAGGAGAGGGGCAAAATAAGAGAGGAGAAGGGAAACAGAGCAAGAGAGAGGAGAAAGAGAGAGATGCAATGGAGAACGATGCATTCAATATATCCAGCATAAATAGAATTTAATATAGAGAAAGAGAGAAGTATAGACAAGTAAACAATTCTATGTCCACGGGAGAGACGTAAACATGCATATACCTTGGGCTGAATAACTGGAAAAAGTAAAACGTCTGGGAAGGAGACTAGCAAGGTGATTTGATATTGTAGCAGAGTTGGGAGATAAACCCTATATTAGGTTTAATACCAGATTTCCCATAGGGTTGTACTCAAACGATTGACATTCTTCTCCCATAGATATAACACGCAAAATTAGGCATTTTATTACATTGTTTGTGATTGTATATGATAATATGTTATAATAGTCGAAGAAGATCATAAAATCAAATCTAAAACGACGGCAAAAAAAAAAAAAAAAAAATGACCCACCAGGAATCGAACTTGGGTCGCCGGAATGGGAGGCAAGTGCTATGACCACTATACCAAAATAATCCACATAGACATTACACGTGAACGGAAAATGGAATTCTCAAATCTCACTTTGCAAGTGAAATATGAGCATGATCCCGGCATCTGATCGAAAAATAAAGGGCACACTTGTGATAGCTTATTGTCTCAGCTACAACATACTCAAAGCTCAGCAAAAAAAAACTAAAACGACGGAGATATTGCTCGCGAAAGACGGAATGTAGAATCCAGTTTTGAGAAAAGTCATGTCCCATAGAGAATACACGCAAAATGTGAAAAATTGACATGCCTCCTTTAATCGCAAAAATACGCCATGATGCCTTTGTCAAAATGAAAAATCGTGTTGACTGCATTTGTAGAGAATTGTCTCAGCTAGAACATATCAAAATTTGGAAGAAAATCGATCAATATTTACAGAGATACAATCAATTTTCCAAAATATGCTGACGTCATAATATGCAAATTGAAATTTTGAGTTCGGAGGCCATTATGATGACGTCATGAGTTAATTGAGGGTCAAATGAGACATGAAATCATATCTCCGACTCATAATCTATCCAAATATGAAAAAAATTGGGAGTTCCCATCCATTCTGAAGAGTTACAATGAATTTTGTATAGGCATGTTTTTGCCCATATATGCTATGTATTACAAGAGATCGCGCGCACGGACATGTTTCTTGAACGGACGCTCATTCCGTTATTAATGGTCATAAAAGGATAAACATGGTATCAAATTGTTCAGAAAAAATGAGGAATATCATGCCAAAAAAAATGGCGATTTATGTTGTTCGGCCGTCCGCGAAAAACGCGCGCATTCGTGTGCGCGTTTTTGCGAAATGCTTAAAATGGCCTGAAACGTATCCAAAATGAATTTGAGACGATTTGGAGCATTTTGAAATTTTGCTGACGCGCGGACGTACGCATGCGCGCGTTTTTGACCTGAAATTGACCGGACGGATATTGACCTTGATCATGATAAATATGAATGAGAAATGACTTTCCGTTATGAAGATATGATCATGAGTTGAAAGTACCAAAAAAACACAAAATGGCGCCTGGATGACGTCATGAAGACTTGATGACCTTGAAAATGTTACTGTCACGTCTCATGACTATGACCTATGACTGTATCAAAATTGAAAGAAATTGACAAAACCGATCTTGAGTTATCCTCTACACAAAAAAGGGGCGGAAATAAATAAAAATAAATAAATAAATAAATAAAGAAGAAAGAAAATTCTGACGAAAACAATAGGTGATCTGTCGATACCGACAGACCACCTAATTAGTGATGTCTGTTAAAAAGAGATATTTTTCGACATATGTCAATAACAGTCTATGTAACGTTAAGTCGAATCCAAATAGTATATATATATTACCAACTCCATATCCTAACAATGTGGTTCTAACACTATGTAATAGAATTATGATTTCTTTTTGCGTCTTTTTGTTATGCTACATTTTTCTAAGCTACCCTTCATGAAGACAAAATTCCATTCTTTCTTTCTTTCCAGAAACTACCAAACCTGGGTCTATTACATCAAAGATTCACCGAGGCTTACACTGTAGCAATCTTTTTAAAGCCATCACCATCATTTGCTTTCTGGTTAAATGTGAGCAAATATATAGGGAGAAAGTATACGCAATTGACCGATATGAATGCTAACAATAACATGCATAAAATAATCCTTTCGTGTTAGGTCCCCTTAGTTCATTTTATAAGTATTGTGATATCATCAGCTATTATCCTTCAAAATCAACTTCAAATTTGATAATATTTCAAGAACAGGACTGAACCCCAAGTGTTTTTTTTAGTTGTTGCTGCTGTAATAGTTGTATATACAGTCAAACCTGTCTATAGCGACCACCCAAGGGAAACACAAATAGTGGCCGTTGTAGACAGGTGGCCGTTTGCGGCCATTTTGATTTTGAATAATTGATTGACAGCACTCGCAAGGCCTCTCGCAGAACCGCCGCGACACCACGGCGACCCGTCAATGCGACCAACAGCAGCCGTGTAGCGAGCGGGTAGCGACCAGCCACAGCAGCGCAATTTCGCTCACACAGTCAGGTGATTTCGATAAATAAGTTGGAATTTCCACACAGCGATTCCTATGTTTCATTTTCCTGTGGCTTTATAAGGATTCTCCATGGCTTTATATGGGCTCAGTCGGGCGAAAACGAGGCAGAGAGCCAATAGATAAATCTAACAACGCAAGGTGTTTTATTAGTGTTAAAAAAATTAATAAACAAAGAGTGGTACGGTTTTTAGTCAAAATAAAAATACGAAATGATTAAACATAATTTTCTTTCTTTAAAATTGTCCGGCATTTTTTAAAAACGCATGTCAGAAATTATTTAAAAGAAATCAAGATGACCGAGCCTGAAAATTTGATTAACAGACAGGCTCCGCTTACGTCACTCGCCAAGCCTGGCTGGCAGGCCTAGCCTGTGCGGCAGGACGAACAATCGAGTCATCGATTGAAGTTCATGACAATGACTCAGCATTGTTATGTTTTCATGAAATGTGCAAGAAACAATATCCTGTCGGTAATTAAATGTTTTGATTGTAGAGCTTGGGGTTGAATAGTTTTATTGTGTGTAAATGACCATTAGATCTACATGTAGCTTTATAGTGAGCTGCTGTGTCGACGACCGCCTGACTGTGTGAGCGGAATTGCGCTGCTGTGGCTATTCGCCACCCGGTGGCTACACGGCTGCTGTTGGTCGCTTTACGGCTGGTCCTGGCGGTCGTTGTGTGGGCATTTTCGGTGGCCAGCGGAAGCAAAATGAGTGGCCGCTGGTCGCGTTAGACAGGTGGTCGTTGTGGACAGGTCCTTAACTACATGAAATCTCACGGGGGGAATTTAAGTGGTCGTTATGGACAGGTGGTCGTTAACACAGGTTTGACTGTACTAATGTTGTTTTTGTTGTTGTTGCTGTTTTTGTTGGGTGTTTTAAGTCAGTCAAACGATGTTCTTAATTTTTATTCTCTCTTAATCAAACAAATTCCGAAAAATTGCAATACTGTAGATTGAAATAAGTGATTTACCAAAGCCCCCATCCTCCCTCCTCCAAGATATAAGGAAAGAATCTAACTACTAGATGGGCTAGCTGGAGTTTAAAAGTGTTGAATACAGAGTAAGCTATTGAGTGAGAGACTACTTACACATGGCTCTCTGGATTAAGCTCATCATTACGACACTTCTCAAGCTTCCTCTCCAGTTGCTTGGCAACCTCTGGGTTGAGTTGAGGCATTTTCCTCACCAATTGTCTTATGTCTAGGACAAAGAATTGACAAGAAAACAGATGGCTGACTTACAAAATCATATTGATTATAGTTTGGCAGAGGAAATTCACGTCAATCTTGTAATTGGAGGTGAAAATGCATTATCCTTCACTGAATAACAGAAGTAATAGCTATTTTGTACATTTACACTGCCAGATTTACAAATGGCAAAGGAGATTTTGGCATTTTCCCTGCAGGGCCCATCAGTATTTTGGCTTTAAGGGTTGGTAAATTTGTGGACGGATGGCTGGTTCATCAAACAGACACAAAACGCTTACGTGCAAACTTTCTATCAATACCAGATTGTACTGCAGCCTGTCAATATATCCACCCCTTCATCCATAACTTAGAAGTTACAGTCACATTCAGCTGGCAGCTTTACAAGATAAACATTCTGTATGCTGTATGGTTAAAACAATCCAGATCAAATTGGTAAGTGGGAGACCCTGTTGCCTCCTAGGGACAGCTCGTATTAAGGCATGTACAGTACTAAGGCAAGCACCTAGACCTACCATGTTATGTATTGAAAACCCTTACAAAACTAGGCCTTGCTTGGTTGTACATGGACACCATGATATCATATCCCAGATCAGCATGAGGAGCCGAAAAGAGGTAAAATACAGACAAGAGAGGTTGCGGTGAACACATAAGGGACATGAAACGGAAGACCCTTGAGTCAGATGGGGCTAAATGTAAAAAAGATGTCTTTATAGATGATATCTCAGATCACACAAAGAATAAATGTAAACATATTTAGTCAAGTAAATAGGAAATAGCTGGTAGCCTTCCATGCTCACGTGTGATTGTGTTGACTATATCTGGAAGGTCCTTTGGATTATCTCTCCCACTCATCAGATAATCAGTCACATACCTGCCAAGAAATCACATCAAATAATTAGAAGGAAGAAATTCTGTTACGGTAATCGAGTTGCTGTACATGTACCTAACAGGGTTTTGATTTTGTTTTTGTTTTGTTTTTGGTGTCCTGGGGGGGGGGGATGAAATTGTTCAAGCAAGCATGATTGCAGCTAATAGTTTGAGTAAACCTAAACCAATTTTAACCATTTGAGTATTACAAAGCCAGATCATAACCCATGATGAAAGTCACTCAAAATGCATATGGAATTATTAAAGATTCAAACCATCAGTAGAGGGTTAATAATATCTTTAAAATGTACCTTGCAATAGTAGAATTTTGATTATCTTCTTGTCATATCACATACATACTCATACAATCATATATTAGAAGCAGATGATTTAAAAAAAGCAAAATGCAAAGCAAAATTCACATGGGTGTTAAAATAGTGTGAAACCAACTTGACTGTTTTGGTTTTGATGATGCATGCCTCTTCATTACTTCGGGGGAATCAGTCTTAATCAGGAAGAAATAAAAAGGAATGTGCAGTGACTTACTTATCAATATTTGTGTCTTGTCTTGAAGAACTAGATACAAGGGCTGCAAGAGCAATCTACAAAAGGAGATAATATGAAGTAAAAGTAAGTAAACATACATGTACTTTGGTCTGATTACTCATGAGTATCTTATTCACACACAAAATTGAAAAATTAAACATTTTAGCTCGGACACTTAAATGTCTTATCTATCTATCTATGTCCTATAGCTTCGAGGCTGTTGGGGCAACAATGAAATGGACATTGAGAAACAGGTTCTCCATAACTTCATGTCTTCATTATTAATCATACTGTGTACCGGTATATATTTCTGGTGGAAGAGGTGTGGGGGTAAATCATTTATTTGCATTTAGGTGAGCAACAACATACTATAAATCAAAATTAAAAGCATTGTCCAAGGACATGAGCACTCGGATATGTGTTAAACTCTTCATCCATATTAACTGTCATAACCATTGAGATAATATGCATACTCATACTCATAGTTTCCAGCTTTTTGGACATGAACACTCTTATTTCCTTTGAGATATTGTGCATAGATCGTTTTTGAGCTCTTCGCAAGCTTTTGTTGAGTACCGGTAATGGAACATGCGACTGACTGCTTGTATAAGTGTTTGCACTTTAAAGTTGGCATACCCCACATCTTCATGCACAACATGAGTGTTGTCAATGAAGAGCTCTACCTTAAATTTCAGTATTGATTTTGTATACAAGCACCATAGAAGCAGGCATGAAACCTAAAATATTGACAAGAACTGACACACAAAAGCAAAACTTCCTGCCCACTGTATGTCACTGCATACATGCTATTCATGTGAACCTGGTTCTGGGCAGGACTACATCTTTTGTTCCTATTCTTTCCTCTTTAAGTACATAACATGGCATTTAATAAAACCCATGACTGAAAGACAGTATTAGTGTGATTGGAAAGCTTATGCTTCAAATATTTCATTAGCTCAATTACCTTCTTACACAGAAGGGACATTGCATTACTACACTTCCTTCTGGAATAAGGTGATTAATATTTTCAATACATTTTCCTGACCTTTATGGCATCCAGCCATATTAAATGTGGTTTGACAGCCCAAATATTTAAAGACATGTAAGAGAAATTCGTCTTTCTTCATAAAGTTCAAAATAGGTCCATAAATTATTAAGTGTTATACGCTGGAACATTGATTTTATCAAGCTGAACAATGAGAATTCAAACCATGATTAAATACTTTCTCTCTGTTCTGAAACATGATTATGAAATGTAATCTTTGTGGCAGCGTAATATACAATTTTGACCAACAGGTACCGCTATGCATGGCCAAAATGAACATTTCCCCATATGTATTGTACACAATGCACAATTATGAATGGTGACTATCAGTCATTTAGCAATATGAAACTTCATGGGCTTATTCTTTATGGGATACTCTATCTCTATGCCAAGTAGAATTCTCGGCTAAAAGAGCACCAAAATGAGGTTAAAATACACAACATTGAGGAACTGAAATCATACTCTTCCAAGGACAAACAAATACACTACCAAACTTAAATCAAATTGTAGTTTTGCACAGCAATACACTCGACTGATGCCAGTGCAAGCAATTACAAAAGCTAGGTTTCAGTGCAAAGCTGGCAAAAAGTTGAAAGAAAGATATTACCTGTGATGGAGAACAAAGTAAACATGCATTGGTAGCTAGAGATCTACTGATAAACTCTTCAGCTCCTTTCCTCAGCAGCTCTGGTTGTTTCATTGCTGGAAACCTTGTCTGTGATACAGTGGCAAGTAAAAGGTAGAAGTAAGGTCAAAGGTTACGTCTTCTAATATGACACAATAGATATATTAAAGAGAAGTACAAGATATGAAATTGCAATCACTAAACAAAAGTGATGCTTATCAATATCAAAGACCCTGTCGAAAGTGAAAAAATGAAATACATGAATTTTTTTTATCAACGGAAAGATTTAATAAGCCATAGATTACAATAATATCATTTATATGCTATTTTAGTGTCTGTCAGAGGAGTAACAACTCTCTGAAGGCTCAAAATCTAAAGCTTTAAAAATTGAAAGTTGTTGAACTAAAAACTAGCTATCTACTCGATGGCATCATCTTATGTGGAGTACGCATATTCGCAACGATTTTGCATTTATTTAAGCATGGCTCATTGCCTCAGCTATATAGGTGAGCAGATCGGGCCCATATGTTATGTCGTCATCGTAACTGGGGCAAATTTGACCCCTGTTGACCTGTAATTTAGAAGGGTGCGGATAATCAGGTTTCAGTTTGCTTTTGTGGAATACTGAAAAGGAAAATACTTTTATTCCTTTAGATTTATATTCTATGTTCAATGAGCTTTTCATTGACATAAAGTTGTATTCTAATCGGATAGGGTCTTTAACATCAGGCAGATAAAGATAATAGATCCATTCATAATTTTAAAAATTTGAGATATTTTATGATTTTTCATCTTCATATTGATCGGACGATATCTATGCAATGTGTTAGAGCACACAAATGTATATAATGGCTGCTAACAAGAAATAAGTTGTCTTGATAAGGAGATGATCATTATAAACAGTTTTCTTTTATACAGGCTTCAATGAGATTTGACTATACCTTTATGTCAATGAAGAGACCCTCCATGGGTCTGTATGGATTGTGAATAGTCAGCTGATAGTTAAGCTGCTGCATGACTAGCAGCTCGTGACTCAGGATCAATTCTGCCATTTTCTCCTGTTCCTCGGGTCGAAGGTTCCCACAGAACTGTGAGATGGAGACATTGAACTCCTCCACCTTACAGGCTAGGTAAGCACAGGTCAACCTGTAACAAATTTAAAGTTTAAATTCAGATTTAATCACTCACCAAGAACAGAAGTGTCAACAAAAGGTTACAAAATTATAATATCAATGTTTCTAAGAAAATGTGGGAAAGTCTAAGATATCTTGCTGTTCCATTCGTTACCAAAAATGATGAAAATTAAACAAAGATTTATACTGAAAGAGTCGTTTTACTTGATATTTAGTCTGCTCCAAATTTTACTATGGCTATCAACTTGTTAATATGATCAGGTAAATAAAATCACTGATGTAGTGGCAACACATTGGACAAAATACCTTGTACTTGCCCAACTGGCCTTCATAGCCAACACTTTGCTGGTAATGAGTACCAGGGTATGGTTTCACCAAACCCGCGTAAATACAAGTTCACCGAAATCCCATTGAAATATGTGTTGAATTTAATACACAAATTTCAATGGATCGTCGGCAAACTTGTTCTTACGACTGTTTCGTAAGACGTTGCCTAGGTAATAGCACAAACACTAGTCAGATCAAGTCCATTGAGTGAACCTTCTTCTCAAGAAACCAGTGATTTATGGCAACTGTCAGAACTGACTACAATTGGTGTGAAAAGTGAACAAAGTCATCTTTTTGAATTTGTCTAAACTTACATGATGTATTTGGGGTGGTAGTCCATTGCTGTGTTGTAAATGTAGAACCTCTTGAAGTAGGCACATGATGTTCCCTATACCGGTACATGAAAGAGAAACAAATACGTTATGGTTTTCCTACATACACGAATGCTAACAATATGGCATTTAACCCATTGGCCACAGCTATGAGTAGATTTCTGGACCAAGCCTATGAAAATGGCAGTCAGTGAATTAATATATGAATGACGCAGTGGTCAGAGCATAGATTGTCAGAGAAGAGAGCGCTTGATCAAACTCAAGTTAAAGGGCAATCCAACCCTTGTCATAAGTTGATTTGTATGAAAGCAGAAAAATAACAGAAACAGAATGGCAAAAGTTTGAAATGGATCGGACCAATAGTAAGAAAGTTAAAAATGTTTGAAATATGAGATCACTAAGTCTATACGAATCTCAAATTAATAGTTTGGTCAGTGGATTTTGACGTAGGACGTGGATAACTCTCCCATTGGCTGTGTACACAAATATCATTAATTTCTGTTTTTCTCAAAAGTTCCTCCTTCCTGGGGGCACTACTCAAAATATATTATTGATAGCATGTTATTGTAGGTCCTCTAAAAAGAATAGACCCTCCTGAGCCATGAATTTTTGAAAAATTTGTCATTTTATATATTGGAACAGATGGGAAAGTACTAAAGTAGTCCGCACTACATCACATTAACATTACTGCTTCAACCAATTTGAAGTGCCCATATGCATAGTGATTACAACTTTCAAAAATTCATAACTTTCTTATATTTAGTCAGATTTAATTGAAACTTTCATCAGTTTGCTTCTCTGATTTTTCTGCTTTCTTTAGAGTACCGGTAGTTGTCTATTTGGGTGGGATTTCTTTAATGTGCAAGTACTATTTGGTAAGGAATTATTTTCAATCACCTAGTCTCATGGATAGGACTCTATACTGTTTTCATCACCTTGCCCTCTACCATACACATTTTCCTTAAAGCTAATCTTGAGCTCTGGTATGGGAATCGTATTTTGAGAGAAAATTGCTATGATTTATTCTGGATTGTTTATCCTGCAGTAAATTGGTTGCTTGAACCAGTGAAATAAAAACAAACGCACAAAAACTTTATACTGGGCATCATCTTCGATAAAAACGACAACTCCCATTTGCACATAGTGACCTGTGTTAAGCACATGGTGTCGGGCCTACTACTTACCCAGATTTCTTATCTTTCTACGCTCATTACTCAGCCACTATACATTTTCTACCAAAATTGTTTGGCACATGTCATTTATTTGTAATCTTGAACATTTAGTGCATGTTACGTTGGATTCTGTGAGAATTTCTTGTCTATATTTACCAGTTCTAACTCAAGTTTATCTTTAACCTTCTATGGGAAAAAATCCACACAATCCATCCATTTTATTGTAAGATACTAGGTAACTAAGTTATTACTTTGTCATTATTCATGCATGGTTCTTACATTTGTCTGCATTTAATTACCCAGTAGTAACATTTTTGTCAGATTTCATCTGAATCGTTTTCTTTAAATGTATCTTCCTCTACTCATTCAACCCCTACAAAAATAAATTTATTACAATCTGTATTGC